>JARHVA010003570.1:1122500-1530000 GCA_037957365.1 Torreya grandis
GAATAATAACATAGAGATCATGGTGTCTAAGACTCATTTAATTACACATTAGATAAGAGCGAAATATTAAAACTGACCATGAAAATAAAAAAGGAATGATTGAGTTACCTCAAATCACAAAAAATATGTATTTCTAACTTGGTACAATAACAAGATAGTATTAATCATCATCAAAATAAATAGTGTATGAGAGTGGATACAAGAGAATATATTTCCCCCGAAAACAATAATATAATTTCATATAAACGCTATAAAATACAAGTCTCAACTATTTAAATATCTTTAAAGGAACACACCTAGATAAGTTTTGAATCAAGATCAGTTTATGAATTTTATTATTTTAAGAAATCCTAGTCATATATGAGTTCTTATTATGTGACTCAAAAGAAATCTAAGAGGAATAAAAAATAATATAAAAATGATCATAAATTTTTTCAATCAAGAAACCAAAGGCTTGAAATATATTTGAAGGTTGGGTGATGAAATAAAAGATTAAAAAAATGTTCATGAACAAAAATCAGCTCCTATCCATGATCTATGATGTAAACTCATGAACTAAAGAATATATTTGAAGTTTCATATACATATAACAAATGAAAAATGATAGGATCTAAGGATACTAAATTTGACATGATGATGCAGAATTTTTTTTTTTGTTATTAAAATCCTTTAAGAAGTGTTAGCACCATAATAGATAGAAATATATGAAAGACATAAGATAAATATTGTCACTTAGACATTAACACTTTGAGGATATGAAAATAATCTCCTCATCCAAGTGGTATAATGGAAACACCTCTAGGCTTGTTGGAAGCCTAAGGATGAGGTAAATCTCCAGATATGGCTAACTCCCTTGATGTATCACTTTAGATTGTAGCTACAACAAAAGTTGGGGGTGAAAATGGAGAAGGATAAATGAAAGATAACTAATATAAGGGAGGTGATGCACTAAATAACATGATTAATTCCAACCAATAGCATGTTACACATGAGAACAAAGGACAAACTGAACATACACTTCTTTAAGTTATGTCTTTTCACATCAATGTTACATTATGAGGTTATGGATGAATTCTTTAGGATATGAGGACTAGATAAGAGGCCCTAAATTGAAATAGTGAATATAATAACTCACTCAAACCTGTACATCTCCTATAACACTTCACATGCCCTAGAAGAAGTGACTACAAATAGGTGAAAGAATCAAACAACATGCTAAGGAACCCATAGTTTTCGCTAAGCAAAATCCATCATCCAATTGAACACACTATGCATAGTCATGAAATAGGTATAAACAAATATTATTATTGATCAAATTGTATGAATTTGACTAGGTCTTCAACATACTCAGGTGGAACATAAATTATAATGGCCAAAATGGCTAGTTCTTATAGAACTTGAGAGAGAGATGATAAGAGAGAAGTTAAAGCATCACAAGGAAACATGTAAAGATGATAAAATAAGTTATTTATGCATGAGAATAGGATATGTAATAAAAAAAGCAAGATAAATAAGTACAAGTGTCAATTCAAGGCATAAACCTCATGAAAAGTGGCATAAAACTCCTTATTTTGGCTCAAAAAAATTCTCTTCATGAGTCTCCATGTTGGAACACCTCATAAATGATTGGGACCAGGTAATATGATTTTGATGAAGTTTAATTACATCATACATTCCTCTTCATGTATTTTTTAAGTGCCTAGTCCTATAGAATCATCTAGAAAGTAGCTATCATCATTTGCAATCTAGAAATCTCTTCCTCCATGTACCCTACATACTTGTCCTCAAGATTAGCATTTATTTCTCATGAAAATAAATTGGAGGTATTTTATGGTATATTTATAGACTCTCCATGTATTTATAAGCATCAGGTACACCTTAAATGTATCTCACTTGAAGTTTTCCATGCTTATCACTAGTTTGTCCATTAGGCAAATTTTGGCTGAGATGAAGCACCTAGTTTTAAACTTAATAATTTTTTTAGTGAAATTAAATGATCATAGGGAGTTATAATAAGTCTAAAACCTCCCATAAAACTTTATTTCACCTTCAAAATCCTCTTGTATCCTGCATAACACAAAACATGGTTAAAATACCTTATTTCTACTAAGCTCATACAACCAAAAAGCATGTGAGGAAGCCTGAGTGAGTCCTTTACAAGGTCTAGTAGGTTTCATAGTCAAATTTTTCCATTATAATGCATATCCATATTCATATCTCTAGACAAGTCCTTGTAAGGGTTTTCAAGGGTTTTAATCCTATTTCCACTCTTAAGATTTGTTCATAAAGGTTTACCATTGGAATTTCAACATAATACCCCAAATTTATTTCTAAATACCTCTTATAACTCCTATAAAATTATTTCTCTCCCATGTAAAGCATAAAAAAATATATGAGAATCTAGACATGCCCTATCGAGCTCCTTCTTCACTTTCCTATAGGTATGATTTGTTTCAAGGTCAAAAAATAGATTTCCTTAGTTTTATCTACCCTAAAAAGTCTTTGCCACCTTTTTAATCATCCCATACATTTGTTATAATAGGTTTAAATGCTTGTCTAATGCCGAAAGTGTGAAAGACCTCATCTTAGCACACTAGGCCTAATCCTTACCTAGTAGGCTTACCTACTTTTTTGTAGTTTAGACCATCCAATTTAGTTTATTGGAATTAAAATATCTCAAAAACCTCTAATATTATCCCACAATAATGTCACAATGAATTGTAAATATCACCTAGGGTTGGAGTTGAAACCAACCCCCTATTTGACCTTTAGGCATACCCATGCGTCATGAGTTTATTAACACCTTTAAATGCATGGACATTTATATTGGTATTAATCCCTTTCTAAATGGTTTAAAATATTATCCTAGGTTTCCATCATCTTTCAAAACCCTTTTTGAGGATCTCCTTAAATTTTAGTTTGTTCTTTTTACCCAATCCACAAAATCTACCAGTTTAAGCCTAAGGGAAAGTACCCTCTATCTGAGACAAAATATAGGGTACTTACCTTATTTTTATCAAAAAAAATATTATTTAAATGGATCCTAAAAGTCATTCATATTATTCACACAAAAATTTATCTCCTTGTTCTATGGCTAGATCTTCTAAAAGCATTCAAACCTATAATAGACCCTAGTGAAAAGGACTGTGTGCAAAATTCTTCCAATAGACTATGTTATGCATGCTTGGGAGCCTTTATTTGCATTATTTTCATTATATATATAATAATTAATGTGTAAAAAAATATATGTTTAATTTTTTTTTATCATTTCAACTTATCATACCCCTGGATACTCTTTACTCAATCAAACTAATTTTCCACTCTTGACTGCATTCTACCCTAATGACTCCTACATATAGGTTTCCTTATATTTTTTAATTTAATATCAGTACTTATAGTTCTATTTGATACTAATAAAATAATTTTCACTTATTTTAAACCTTTGTCTCCCCTTCATGTACTCCTCACACTCATAATCCCTAAGTCTGATCACTGTATGCCTAGTACAATTGACAATGTTTTGCTTAGGAAAGACCCTTTTAGGTATTTAATTCATGAATTAAGACTTATGAAATTTATAAAACTTATTAATTTTTCCTTGGATTCATTTAGTTTTTACTTGGGTTGGTCATGCTCACCTTGCATAGGCTAGACCTCACCAAAACACTCTTCCTTACTCTCTATCTTTCTCTATCCTATAGTTGGCTAAGGGTACATATGAGCTAGAGATGAACTTTTATCATTATATTATATTCCCATATTTGATTCCTAGGATCAAAAATCACATTTCCATGATTTTTTTACCTTGGATAGGTTGATACATCACATAGCATCATGCTTAATCACTATTTTCTTGTAGTCAGCTAATTATATTAGATTGCTTAGGAGGATACATATATGTATATTTGTAATCAATTAAGGACTTATTACATGTTTTATGTTATCTTTGAAAATTTATATACTATTCCATATCTATTTTCATTCCTTCTATGTTCAAAGTGAGGCCTGTCTTCAAGGCACCCAGTTTCAAGTTCCATGGTAACCTAAAACTAGCTTATAGGGTTAGATTCATGAGGTAAAGGAAATGTGTAGATGATTGTGGGAGCTTAGGACATCACCATTCAACCTTTATTAATTATATTTAGATCATTTATGGTTACATTCACCCTTAAATCAAGTTAACCCTTCCAATACCTAGGTTCACTTATGGATGGGGTAAGAGTTAAAGCTTGTTGTAGATCATCTTTTCCTCAATGTATAGATTATTGGTGTGAATAGGGGTCTAAACATAGTTTATGAACCTTTTTTTATCACTATTAGGTCAAAATTGACCCTTTCAACTATTATAAACCTTATAACTATGAATATAAGGTAAAGTTGTAATTTTTTAATTGAGAAAAGTCCTTAGATTCAAGCCTGCAGATGATTCTAAAGAAAAGTAGTGTTTTACTAGAAACTTTGAGACAAATGACCATCTTCCACTTGTCATATTTCTCCCAAACTTGTCATAGTATTTATATCATGTATGAGATGTAATATTTACATATTTATATGCCTTACAACTCTTTATAGACATATTGTAATACATCCATAAAAACCCTTAGACCTTTATTTTTATAATTTAGGGAAAGTGGACCTGAACAATGATATTGTTCTCTAGAGGAAATTTCCAACTCACAATTGCTGACCTAGCTCTCAACATGTTCTACCATGATGCTTTCAAATCACTAGGATCCCAAGAAGGAATTTAAAACTTGATTCTATTCTCCAATAATGTATTCTTCTTACATTTAATCCACTCTACCATTGAACTTCAAATTCATGTTGGGGTTTAACCTTTTTTAGGATCTTTTTTATAGGTTGTGAACACTCATTTATCTCTATGTGCATTTGTCCTAGTGCATGGTATACACATTTTACTTCTATGATATTTGTTGTAAATACATATTTATCATCTCAAAATAGTTTTAATTCTTTTGAGACCTCATTCTATATCTATTAGTCACCTAATGTCTAGAGTTTTTGTGCATACTTTATCCTAATATTTCATACTAACTTATTTAATGTCTCATAATATAATTTTTTGGATACAACTAGAATGCAATAGTATACTATTATCTTTCATTATATCCCGTAGATACTAATATTTTATAGCTTCTGATCTTAATTTTGGTCTATGAATTTTGTTTTAGGGTTACCCACTTCTCACTTTAGTTCAAAAAATGGATTCAAATCAAATTCTTCATCATTAGCAGTGGAGTGAAATGTTTCCTCCTTATTAGTGATTTGATTGTAACGCTTTATTACAAAATGTTTTCTCTATTTATCCTCATAGATTTTTTAAGTTATGTTAAAGTCCTTAGTCACTTCCTCGTGTTAAGGGAGTCTAGTGTAGTAACAAAATCTCTATTTGACCATAGAATAATAATATCCTTAGTTTATAAAGTATTTTGTTTACTAAAGAGTTCTCATTATTAAATACAAATGTTTTGATAAAATATTTATATACTTAGAATGAATTATTAGTCGCCCTTATCTGATTTGTATGCATATATCATGTTGTTGGAATCAATTCCAATGTATACTTAAATACATGCACCCAATATATGGGTTCTACACCTTACCAAGAACATATATCTATGCACTTATGGATATGCATGTTTTGACACTTACCTTCTTATTAAAATTCTAGTATTCCTTGAAGGTAGATGTTATTTGGAGTCAAGATGACAATAATTTTCAAGCCTCATCCGATTGCAACTAGTTTATTCTGTGAAATTCTCACCAAGTTGTAATAGTTAACTTTAGTTCATAGTTTAGTGAATTCACATTATGATCTATTTTAGGAAAATGATTATATAGTCTAAAATTGAATAGGTCTAAGTTTTAAGATAAAACATATTGAGTTAGCTATAATTCTATAGAAATGACCATCTACATTAGATGTACCTCCTAATTTTCTCTTGCCTAGTTCAACATGTGGGTATCTTAATCACCACTAATTAAATATGTAGTTTACCAAGGTAAATGGCCCTATTTTATTGGTTTTCTATATTCCATGTCTATCACACCTACATTTTACCCAAAAAAACTTTAAACCTAGTTTGTGATTGCACATATGGTGACATAAATTCTTCTATTTAGAACTCTAAAATGTGTTCCTTTATTATCGTAGGTTTGGAAAAAAGTATTGTCTATTGTATTTATTTTTTAAAATATTTTTTTAGATGGAAAAAAGATACTTTATAGCTCATAGTATGTTATTATTATATTTAATTCCCACCTTGAACCACCTATTATATCCATTGATGAATGGTTAATTTTTCTCTTTGGATATGATGTATGGCTTACTCTTAGTTTTATTTTGGGATAAAATGATAATTTTATGCTATTGGTGTGGATCCATATAATTTTCACTATATTAATGGTCATATGGGAACTTTAGTCCCACTTATTACCAATTAACATAGGGTAGTATGTTTCATCCATATTCATGTACACCAAATTAAAATTCCCTCATAGGCTTAGGTCAAAAATTTTGATATGCACATCATTAAATTAACCTATAGGATCTACCATACCATAGTTTGTGAGGCTTATCATTATTATAATATAACTAAGATTCAATCATCCAATAACTTCCCTTGTGGATTGAGTGATCATATTGACTATACTCCTAAAATTAAACACATCATTTGATAATTCATACCCCACATGTTATCAACCAAATTTTAACTTTAAGGAGGACTATTATATCCTCCTAAATTTTTTAATAACATTGAAACACCGCATATGCTATGGCTAACAATTGTAAAATGTGAATCTCTAGATTATGGGATATCTCTTGTGTACAACACCTAAAACTAATTATTGACCTACTTTATTTTAAGGAAAATGGATTGAAATATATTTAAACTAATATAATTAAGGTGATTCACTAAGATAAACTCCACAACTACTTGAACCCACACTATGGAAAGCAACTACAAAATTGATCTCATATTTCAATGTTTTCCTAACACAATGCTTCGGTGTGAAGGTAGAATGCAATGTATCCTTAAAGTTGGATGACTAATAGGTTTGAAAATGGAAACTAATAACACTCCTTATACTTGAAATAACTAAAATATTCCATCTACACATCATATAACCTGATAGAAACTAGATTACTGACATAAATCATGAAAGAGATAATTGAATGCAAGGAAAGAGAACTATCACTTATCACTCAACAATAAACTACTTAACACACTAGGACAAGAATTTAAGAGACTAAAAATATTTTTATATGTTTATTCCAATGGTATATCAATTTTCATTTCAATAGGGATTTTCCATACCAATATGTGGATGTGTTATAATACCAAAAGAGTTAGCATATATAGATAATGATGAAGAGAGAGAGATAGAGAAAGAGAGAGGCACATAAGAGAAAGATTGACAAGTGTCTATCAAGAGTTATAAATAAATAATGGAGTTATTAAATAGTCTAAATATATCTCTAGGGAAATATTTTTTTCTATTAAAGATTCTTTATATCCGAAATGGCATAAGAGTTTCATTCCTTCCTTAAAACCTGGTCTTCTTCTCCAAGACTTCCCTTCTCCTACTTCTAAGGAGTGATACATGGGTTTATTAATAATTATATCACCGTGAATTGAATTTATTATTATTCTTTGACACCTATAAAACATTTCAAAACACCTTTATTCTTACATTTCAGTAGTAATCATTACACAACTCTTTAGCTATCTTGAAACCCCTTTGTCTACAATGCCTCTCCTCACTTGAGACATTCAAAACCTGAATTAATCTTCACTAAGTAAATATTTATTCATGAAATTCATATTCGTACCTTAAAATATGTGATAAAAATCATTTGGGTCCATAAAACACTCATCATCTTATGTGGAAGAATGTAAAGATGATACTAGGTAAATAGTCATGGAATTTAGTACCCACTATATCTTTACAACTCCATGCCAAATTTAATAACTAGAAACCAAGTAGAAGTTCCCTTTATCTACTTATTTATTTCTATAATTAGGCCTTAATTAAGGCTCTAGGCCTAAAAACTAAATTTTTGATCCATAGACTTCCCACACATGTAAAATGCATATTAAGTGTTTTTTTTAAAATTTCCCAAGCCTAATATCATTATCTATGCCAAATTAGAGATTTTGAGACCCTAGGTAGATAGCTAAACCATGAAATAGAAAAAAAAAATAGCCTTTCACAAGCCTCTTTCACACTACCTTCAACAATCAGACCTGTAGGAACACTTTTAGGGTGGAATGTATAGATTTATGGACTTGAAGAGGTATAAGACACTTTATATCATTTATCATAATGATTTACATTCATTCATCTACTTAATAAAATTGTTTTGAGCTAAAATCTATACAAAAACATGGTATTTAATGAGTTCATATAATTGAAGCCACAATCAGTGTCATGGTGAGGACCTCCTTAGAGTTATGAATGATGTTCAAGTGGTTATAAGAGAAATACAACTCATTTTAGTCACTTTTAAGGCTAATCGATCTCATTGGGTCCTTATTAGGGTTTTATTAAGGTTTAAAGTAGTTTGAGTTCTTAACGATTGTTCATAAACCCTAGGGCCTTAACTCCTAAACTAATGACATAACTTTAAAGTGGATCAGTGTCATCAACTAACCCTAGTTGATCAATTTACCATGCAAATTTTCTATATAGAGGTAATCATAATAACATGCTCTTTGATCCTTTACTATGCCATTGGAGAGTGGTTTGTAGTCTTAACCATTATTCATTAAGGTTGGAGACATAAAAAAACAACTAATTGTTATCATTATGGATTACACCATTGAGGCAAAGGTGTTTTAGACCTACATCATTTAGTTGATACAATGGGATCACCTCTAGGCATGGGTATATTATTGAGTGATATGAACCTCTAGTTTTGGGGACAATTCCCTTGATGCAACATCTAGGCTCAATTCCTAAACCTACTTGCTTGTTAATGAAAAGGGATAGAAGGATGCATGAAACAAACCTAAACTATGGGAGGTGATGCAGCAATATGTTTTATCTCCTCTACATTATCCTCTAATAACTCTTATGGACAACACAAAGACTGATTGTTAACATACGCACACTCTCTCTCATAGATTCATATGCATCAATGCTTCACATGGATGTTGTGTGAAATGACTATGAACCAAGAATAATGAATTATATGTCTATTTTAGGACACTATCAATTACTTTTCACTATGATCATAGGCATAAACACTTGTACACAACATGTAACCTACATAAGACAATATTACTATCTTATAGGTCAAAACAAGGACCTATAAAGGGAGGAGATTAAACCACTTATATAAATTAGAAATGCATAACACACTAGAGTACAAGTGTGAAAAGAGGATAAATCATACTTTTTTTATAGCTAAAATGTTGTAAGATATAATTTAGATAGAACTTTATCATACCCAGGAGAGGGATCAATACAATGGCTCTTGAATCTAAATTTATAGAACATTAGAGGGAAATAGAGGAACAATGTGGCATATAATTGGTATATATAGGCCATAATTACAATCATTGATTAGTCAAATAGTTAGAAACATGAATGAGTGGTAGAAGCAACCCCATAACTCTTCTCATGCATTATATTGGAGGTCTAGTTTCCTTCATGACAAGGTGGAAAAGTCATTGAATCAAAGAGTTACAATGCCACCTCTTAGAAAGGTAGTTACAAATAGATCTGTTTAACATGATTTATCCATTTATCTTTTTGCTACATCAGGTCTTTACCACACAATAACCCATGCTATTTTGGTAAATCTATGCTCTAGAATAGGCTAAAATGATACTTTTTGACCCATTTTGTGTATAATATGTACTTCTCACATTCCATAAAAATCATTCTAATATTCCCATGAGACTTTTTATGATCACCAAATTCATTTCAAGGTAAAAATTTTGCATTTGAAATCATCAAGAATCACATTTCCTCTATTGGATCATTGTTTTGGGTTTAGGAAAGGTTTTAGTAGTTAAGAGTCTTAAGGATTGTTCATAAAGAACATATCCCTAATCCTCTAACTAAACCAAAAAATATTTATTATGCAGAGCATATTAGTCACTCCCATAACCAATTGGACCCATTCAACTATTCCTTCAAGTAACAAGCAATAAATCATGCTCTCTTCAAGTTTTTTCATAATGCATAAAAGGGTTTTAGACTACCTATGTTTATTAAGGATTATTTATACTATTTATAACCTATAAATAAAAAATAATTTTATAATTATGGAGTGGTATATCCTCCCTAACATCCCCAATATCTAATCCTTCACATGCACAATGTCTATGAAGTCTTTAGCTTCTTAAGACTATAATTTGGGCCTACAAGAATTTGTGTGAGACATAGAGAGGATATTTTTATAAAATAGATGGTTCAATGACCATTTTTACCTTATAAATTACTACATGAATTTTTAATCTTCTCTCACATGTCTACATGTGTTTTTTCAATACATTTTCCCCATTAGAAGCATTGAAACTTGGTCTAACCCATGCCTAAGGTTTATGAGCAAACCTAACATTCTGACCCTAATAATGATTATTATTTTAATTTATTCACTCCAATGGGTTTATCCTCTATAAAGTTATTCTATATGATCCCTAACATCCTTCCCAACCATCATAACCTTGAAAATAATACAAAAATGTTGTGTTCACTCCAAGATTTAAAGGTAGACTTTTATATGTAGATGTAGGCCTTATAGACCTAACTAGACTTCTTGGTCCTTGAAAATCCTTAAGTCACTTCGAAAATTATTTAATACCATATTATTAACTTTAAATTAATCCTAATAATCATTCCAAATCTTCAAATTCTAAAAATAACTTCTCTCCAATTCTCTTAAGTAGGCTTGCAGGTTTATGGTAGAACTTTTCATCCTAAAAGTTGGAGTCTGAAGGGGAATAACATGAAGGCCCTAAATAGGTATGAATATAATTAAAATACTTCATGGTTAATTTTTTAAAATTTCCATAATTCAAATTATTACTCCTAATAAGATTTCCCTTTCTTAGACTCATACAAAGCATGCTAACCTTCTTCAATTTCTTGCATATAGGTCTATAACTAATTATATGGGCTTTGTAACTAAAAACTTGAAATAATAAAATTTAAATAAGGTTATCAATACTTTTAATATCCCTAAATACTTTTTAAAAGTGTCTTCAACTAGGTTAATAAGGCCTCTATATCACTTTTAAACAAACTTGTGTATAGAAGTCACAGTCTCGATGAGACAAGATTCATCATACTTTTCCATTTTAGGTTTTAGAAGGGTTGATATTTTGTAATAAGATTATATAATGACCATAAAAGCCATTAATATACTAACTAAATGTTTATAAGGTAGTTTTTTAGGTTTTTATGCTTAAATTAGGTCTTTGATAGATCTTTCATGAGTCTCATTGTGAAAGATATTAAGAGCATCACTGACATAACATGGTCCAGTGACTTAGTCTCTTATGTATCACTTTGAGGGATATTTAAAAGTATTTTAAAAGATTATAGATCCTCTACTTAGTCTTATAGATCATTTTCACTTGGATTGAAGACTTTTTATAAGCCTGCATGATCACAACTAGGTCTAAAACCTACCTTTCAAGCTATTTATGTACATCTTGTTACTTACACATGTGAATAAATTATATACTCAGGTGATCATATGACCTATAAATATCAACCCAATCCTTACCTTACTATTCTAATCCATTAGAATATATTGGATATGAAAACTCATTCATCGATCCATTCTAGAGGGTTTTATAGAGAGTTTAGTCTAAATGATTATTTATCAAGGATAGATCCTATTAATCCTTCATAGAACCACTATATGATATTTTAGGGACCTATAAATCACCAATATATACCATTAAATCCCATCCTAAACTTATTTCATGTTTTAATCAAAAGACAAGGTTGCTCAATTCTCTTCATCATGTGAAATAGGGTTTAGACTGCTCCAAGATCTTAAACATTGTTCATATAGATCAGAGGTTTAAACCAAAAATTAATGTCAAAAAATTTAAGCATGGATACCCCTTCACCATCCATAAGAACCATTTTCCTCCATGCACAATATCATTGTACTACTAAGCAAATTTTTCACTCCCTTGATCATCTTTAAGGGTTTCAAGCAGTTAAAAGGTGATTGTCCCTACTGGGGGTGTTAATTTATTTATAATATCCATAGGCCCTACAATTTCCCCCATACCATAGTATATTAACCTTCCAAATATCTCCCAAAACCATATCTATAAATTTAAACTAATTTATACACCTATTTTCTCTAGTCATGCATGATAGACCTATATACATATATTTAAGTTATGTTTGAATATTGGTATCTAGGAGTCCTTATTTTATTGTATATGTCACTCATGATATTTTTAATGAGAGGAATAATTTGGGATGTTCAAAACACCTTGTTACTACAAACTATGATCCTTTTCTGTAAAGTGTGAGGGCCTACAAGTTTACAGACCTATAAGTCTTCATATGGGCTTGTAGATGCACATTAGCACAATATTTAGATTACACTAGCTTCTCAAGACACCTTACAACATATGATGTTGAAAAATTTTATAATGAGAATTTTTTATGGAATTACATTCTTATGCAATTTTGGTAAACTCAAGAAGATCATTATACTTTGTTCAAACACAATAATAACATTACCATCACCCTTTTGCTTATAGCCTGTGGAGGCACCTTCATTCAGGTTGGTCAAGGTTGTGAGTTGAAGATTATTATAAGTAATAATAATTTATTGAATAAATTTTCAAATAAATATGAGGTATATAACATTGTTAATAGTTATAACAAACACTTTTTTACATTAAACCTTACATAAAACTCAAAACCCTATAATACAAATCTGTAACTTCTCTAGAACAAAGAATCCTTATCTCCTTGAACTCACACATTTCAAAAAATGATTAATAATGGATTTAAATGAATATTAAGAATAATAAAATACATATTCAAACACCATTTTCATCAACCAATTCTAAAATTCATTGAAACCATTCAAATAATGACCCTATGTATATGTAGAAGGCAAATTTGACTACCTAGGTTGTTAGGGTTTGTTCATATAGCATAGGGAATGGTTATAATAAATATTATCATGTATTTTAAGGTCATATAGAATAATTTTACCTCTCAATACAATTTGACCATAAATCACTTTTCCCTCATGTACCAAATGAAAATAATTTGGCCTCTACAACTTATTAAGATGTGCAATGGAGAAGGAAAGTAGGTTTTCTTCACTATTTGGCTCTATAAATTCCTTAAAAACATGTATTATTGTACACGTTTCCTAAAAGAGACCGTCCATGAATTTTTTGACCTCTTCTAAGCTTGAACTATATGTACATGTCCGTATAATTCCTAAAAGTACCTATAAAACACCTTTTATCTACATTTTTTCATAATTTCAATCTTGGGAAGCCATTAGGGAGAATGAGGAGGGAAATAATAATAAAAATATATTTTTAAATCAATGAGTATGTATATATGGAAGATGAAAGGTCATTTTTCCATGTGTGGGGGACTTTTATGATGAATGACAGATGATTTGACCTTTTAAGAGACCTTTTTTACATATAAGACCACCTTGTCTTGACTTGATATGAACTTGAGACCTTTGAAAGACTCCTATTTCAAGGTGATGTAAAAGAAATTTTTTTCTCAAAGATTCATAATATGAAATTTAACTTACATGACATGTCTAAGAGGCATTTGATGCCTTCATCGGCTAATTGAAGCTTGAAAATATGCTTGACCAATAGGCTACAATAGACAACCTTGAATAAATCATCAAACATCATGTCAATAATGAAAATTAACTTGGACAACCATACATCATGATAGTAAAGGCCTTCCCAAAATAAGTGGCTCATAAAAGCATAAATGTAATGAGGATAAGAAACCTTAATTCCTCCAAATACCTTATTTTTAATAAAATACCTTAACTTTGTCAAACTATGTTTAGACCACTTTTAGGATTCAAAATGTAATTGATACCCTTCCTCTCATGTAATGACAATTTATGAAGGCCTGACACATCATCCAATGAATCAAACAGGCTTCTATATGAGGATCATTCAAGTAATCTCTAGTACATATAATGAGACCTTAAAAAATGCTAAAAGGTTTAAAATGAGACCAAATAAGGATATCACAAGGGATGTAGAAGACCATGAAAAAGTCTAGGTAATCATGCTTATTTTACCTTCATGGAATCTTGAGTTATCTCACAATGCTCATCATCTATTGCGAGCTCATCAAGACCTTTAAGAAGATTTGCATGCTCACTCTAAGCTACATCATTATCCTCAACGAGTGTGTCTCGACTAACATATTCATAATCATGCTATCCAAAAGGTAATATACCTTTTAAAAGGCCTAAAATATCTTAAAGGATCTCAATATACTATTTCTAATCATCTTTGTGCTCTTATTTTTTATCAATGAGAGTAACACTAGCTAGATAAGCAATTAACCTTTCTCCTCAAGTGTTATAGGGTTGTCAAAAGATTCAAAACATGTTATAAATTCATGATGTGATTACAAGGCAAATTTTTTGATTTCATTTTTCTTTTTATCATTTTTAACTATGTCAACACCACTCATGACCTCCATTTGTGTGATTATATATCCTTTAAGATAAAGGCTAGCTATAACCTCATTCTCAAGCTTCCTTCTAGTCTCAAGAAGTATTTATACAAGTTATAAACCCACCACATTGATCTATTAAATTCCTTAAATTAGATGATAATGTATTTTAAGATGATTAGGTATATCTCATCTACATTCCTTAAGATTCACATATTTCTCCTTAGGAAGAAGAAAAATCCCAAAATCATTCTTAATTTGCCCACTAGTGTCTTTAGGCTTGTTTGGATATACTATTTCATCAAAGATAATATACTCTTCTTATTTTCAATTTTCCATACCTAGATACTCAATATATTACATGAAAACATGGTATAATTTATTCTAATCACCATCAATCCTCTCTCATTCATCAAGAACTTTCACCTCAATCACTAAAGAAGGTTCTTCTTAAACATATTTATGATTATGTTGAGGCTCGTATGGGTCTTGATATTACTGGTAAAGAAGTGTAAAACATGAATTACTTCCATATCTATCCATTAAAAATTATGAGGTAAATAAATAAAAAATTAAACTATCAACATAAGTTATTCTCACACCTGGATGAAGACTTTATGATGCCCTTTTGCATGAAACTTTAATCCTAATCTACCACCAGAATGCTTTGGTCTCCTTGAGGTCACTTAATGTTGAGGGTAAGTGTTTTAACCTCCTTGATATCTTGTCCCACCAATCATGCCAAAAATTATTATCAGTTTTTATTTCACCCTTCAATCAAAGGTGTTTTAGACCTACCTCATATAGATAATATAATGGGATCACCTCTAGGTATGGGTATCCTTTTGAGTGAGATGAACCTCTAGTTTTTGGGATAGCTCCCCTGATGCATCATCTTGGATCAATTCCTAAACCTACTTAATTTCTAATGAAAAGGGATAGAAGGATGTAAGAAATAAACCTAAGATATGGGAGGTGATGCACCAACATGTTTTGTGTCTTCTACCTAATCCTTCAACAACTCTTATGGATAACACAAAGACTAATTTGTGACACACACACACTCTCTCTCTCATAGACTCCTATACATTAGTGATTCACATAGAGGTTGTTCTAAATGAATATAATCCAATGATGATGAATGATAGGTCTATTTTAGGACACTATAATTCAATTTTCATTATGATCATAATAATAAACACCTTTACACACCATGTAACTTGCATAAGACAATCTTAGTAGCTCTTAGGTGAAAATAAGGACCTACAAAGGGAGGATAATTAACCACTTGTGAAAATAAGAGAAGAATAAAACACTAGAGTACTAGAATTAAAGGAGGATAAATTATTTTTTGGTATTAGATCAAAGGCTAAAAGATAAAATTTAGGAAAAACTTTCTCATACCTAGTAAAGGGATCAATACAATGGCTCTTGAAGCCTAATTTATAGAATATGAGAGGGAAATAAAGGAATAATGTGGTGTAAAAGTGTCACAAGGAGGCCATAATGACCATAATTCATCAATTAATAAATTATAAACATGAATGAGGGGTAGAATCAACCCCACAACTCCTACCATGCATTGCCTTGGAGGTCAAGTGACCATCATGAGAAGGTGTCCCTATTATTGAATCAAGGATTTACAATGCCACCTCTTGAAAAGAAAATTTCAAATATATTCCTTTGAAATTTTTATCTCCATGATTCCTCCATGTATCATCCTGATCCATTAGGTCTTTACCATGTAGTATCCCATGCTCTCTTAGCAACTTTATGCTCTAAAATAGGATGCAATATGCCTTTTTGACCCCTTTTATGTAAAATATATGCTTAAAACATGCCAAAAACAATTAAAATATTATAATGATACCTTTTTGGATCACTAAATTCCTTCCAAGTTCAAAAATATCCATTTTAAGGCATTAAAAATCACATTTCCTCTATTGGGTCATTGTTCTAGGTTTAGGAAGGGTTTTAGGTAGTTAAAGTGTTAGGGATTGTTCATATAGAATAGATACCAAATATTAAAAATAACCCCATAAATTTTGATTATGGGGATCTTAATAATCACTACCATAACCATTTTTACCCATACAACTTATCTTGTAATTACCAAGTAAGAAATCATGCTCTCTCTATCTTTTTCATAATGCATAACATGGTTTTGGACTACCCCTATTTATTAAGGATTATTTATACTATGTAAAACCTATGAGGACTAAATAATTTTTTAATGTTTTATTTTTACAGACTCCATAAAATATACAATATCTAATCATTCCCATGTAAAATTTCCATGAAGTTCTAATCTTCTTAAGAGTACTTCTCGGGCCTATAAGACTGTGTGAGAACTAGAAAGAAGATTTTGAGAAAATAGGTCATCCAATGGACATTTTACCTTCAAATTGACTAAAAAAAGTGTGAAACATACCTCACCATATTTTTATATGATTTTTTTATGCATTTACTCCTTCAAAATACTTGAAACTTGGTATAACCCATGCCTAAAGTTTGTGAGTAAACCTGGCATTCTAACCTTAACAGTGCTTTCTCTTTCATTTTATTCACTATAATTGGTTTATCCTATATGTTTAAATATTATATGATCCTTAAAATACTTATTGACAATAAAAACCCTTAAAAAAATGAAAAAACCTTATGTTCTCTCCAAGATTTGAAGATGGACTTGTATATTAGATTTTAGACTTCTAGACTTAACTAGACTTCTTGGGCCTTACAAATCCTTTAATCACATTGAAACTTATTGAATAACATATTTTAAAATTTAAATGAATACTAATAATAATTAAAACTCTTTAACTTCTAATAAGCATTCCTCCTCTCCAATTCTCCTAAGTAGTCTTGCAAGTGTATGGTATAACTCTTGATCCTAAATGTTAGATTCTGAAGGTGAATAACATGAAGGCCCTGAATAAGTATTCAAATCATTCATATAATTCATTGTTACTTTTTAAAATTTCCACAATTAAATTTATTTTTCCTAATAATATTTCCTTTCTTAGATTCATATCAAATATGCCAGCCTTCTTTAGTTTCCTACATATAGGTTTATAGGTGTTTTCCTACGGGTTCTAACTACAAACTTGCAATAAGACCCTTTCAATAAAATTCTTTATAAATTAAATATCCATTAAAACCTATTAAAAGTGTCTTAAATTAGGTTAATAATGTCTCTATTTTATTTCTCACTTCATTCTTCAATTCTATTTTTATAAACAAACCTGTGTATAGTAGTCATAATCTCTATGAGTCAAGAGTCATCATACTTTTCCATTTTAGGTTTAAAAAGGATTTAAATTTGTGAATACCATTTTATCATGACCATACTAAAATTTAATATACTCATTTCATTTTTATAAGTTATTATAGTATGTTCTTAGGCTTTAATTAGCTCTTTGTCAAATCTGCCATGAGTCTCATTATGAAAGATAGTGAGAACATCACTGACTTAACTCGATCAAGTGACATAGTAGCCTATATAACACTTTGAGGGATATTTAAAAGGATTATAAAATATTATAAATCCTCTAATAAATATTATAGGTCCTTTTTACTTGAATTAAATACTTGTTACAAGTGTGCATGCTCATAACTGGGTTTGTAACCTCCCTTTAAGGCCATTTTTGTACTTCTTGTACCTTACACATGTGAATAAATGGTATACTAAGGTGATCATTATATGTAATGATAAATTAAATATATCTAAAAATCAATCCTGTCTCAGAGAATATAAATCCTATTTACACTTTTATTTGTTGATAAATTAGATATTCAGAGTCATGACCAAGATGGATCTGCTAGACCTAACCAATGGATCTCTTACCACAATAAATTCACTAGGGTGGGTTCCAAAGCCTTCAATAAAGAAAAAATATGTAATAACCTTAACTATTTCCTATTTTTTTCATATTCAATAAACTAATAACAAGTAAAATAGAAATCTAATCTAGTGCTCAACAAAGCTTATGGCACAAATTGGGGGTAATTAACGTGAAAATTAAACATGCATAGAATACATATATACATGTCAATGTATATAAAATAATAATTCATGTAAGATAAGTGTGAATGTATATCTATCTACTCTTATAAATGAAGAATAAATTTATGAATAATTACCTTCGAAGATGAACCCATCAAGCCTTAATCTCTTCCCTAGACAAGGTGCTTTATAATAGGTTATTATGGTATGTAAGGATGACAAGGATATATTACATCTAGGTTACACAACCTATCAAATCATCCAAAATACTTATCTACAAGACAATATTTGTATCTCCAAATAAAGTATGAAACCCTAAGCTTGCTTCTCAATTAGAATGGTGGATAAGTAGATGCATAATATATATTACTTGTTATTCTCTTCTCTTATAAATGGCAAAATGGATGTGTTTATATAGGTAGATATAACCCTAAACATTTTAAACCCTAAACATTTTCAAAATTTTAGGCTAATAAGGTCGACCCAATCACCCTAGTGTAATTATTTGATAGAAAAAAATTAGATCATGGACTAGGATGACCAAGTGCCAACCTAGACCCTAATAAGTTTAATCAATCAAAATACAAGGTTGATGGCACTGATAGTGTAATATAAACCATCAAAAATGGTTTTAGGTTAGGGAAGGTGGTAATTAAGGTGGTAAATGACTATACAAGGGTGAAAAAAAGGAGGCAAAGCTTAGGGGAATGGTTTTAGGATACAACTATGTATATATCAAATGGTAATAAGGGACAAAAATCCTACAAAGCACTAATGGTCCTCCCACCCCTTTCTCAGTACACTTATTAATGAATGAACTTAGAACAGTGAGACTCAATGAGTTCCTAAAAGATAAAGAGAATCAGTAATTGATAGAGTTTGAAAATATTATGTGTGTACACTCATAAGACCTATACATATCAACATGTTCCATCCTTATCTAGTTTGATCCATTAAAACCCATTAGAGATGGAAACTTAGTCATCAAGTTATTTTGGAAGGTTTCAGAGAGATTTTAGTACTAAATATTATTCATAGAGGATAGATAATCTTCCTCTTTCCTAACAACACTAGATAATATTATAATCACCTCTCTATTACCCTTAAATACCATTTAGTCTCATACTAAACTTCCCTTATGTTCTAAACAAAAGATTGGGTCACTTGCATCTCTTCATGTTGTGAAATAGGGATCTAGAGTGCTTCAAGATCTTAAAAATTATGCTTATAGATCAGGGATCTAAACCAAAACTTAATATCACAATACTAGAGCATGGATACCACTTCACCATCCATAAAAACCATTTTCCTTCATGCATAATCTCATTATACTATTGATAATTTTTTTCACTCCCATGGTCATCTTTAAGGGTTTCAAGTAGTCTAAAAGGTAATCGTATCTATTTTTGGGTGTTTATACATCTATAAAATCCATATGTATTACCATTTCCCCTAGTACATAGTACAATAACCTTCTTAATATTTATCAAAACTATTTTTGAAACTTTTAACCAATGCATACACCTATTTTCTATAGTCAAGAATGATAGACTTGTATATTTATATTTATGTTATGTTTGAATCTTGGTATCTAAAAGTCATTTGATTTCATATGTGACTCATACCCACCCTAAAAAATGATTCCATTAAATTTGATAAAAATTGTAATCCTTGCTAGCTTCATGATGATCTAATTCATGTAGCTCTATATGAGCTTCAAATTATAGAATCTCCTTATCCATTCTCCATGTGGGGATTAGATCTCATAGCTAAATTACCTCAATCTCAAGATGGAAATGTCTTTATAATCACAACCATATAATATTTTACCAAATGGGTGGAGGCTATTCCCATTGTAAATGTAACTAGTAACACCAAATATAAATTTATCCTAATCAAATCATTTTCTACTTCAGTATCCCGCATACTATCATTTTAGATAATTGTGGTAAATTTGAAAATAAATATGTCAAATAGACCTATGTTAAATTTAAAATAAATCATAAATTTTCCACACCCTACCATCTACAATCTAATGTATAAGTCAAGACCACTAATAAAATTATCAATTAAAATATATAGAAGATAATTTTTATACCCACATGGATTGGAATCTTCATCTATATCTTGCTCTTTAGACCTATCCCATTAACATACACAATATGACTGGGGCAACACCATTTTCTCTACTCTATGGTTCTAAATTAGTCTTTCCATTAGTATTTGAGATTCCTTCTCTCTATATCTCTTTTCATGGTGTGCTACTCAATGAAGAATTATGTGGATCTTAATTTCATGCTCTTGATCTCCTTGATTGACACCTTTTTTCATTGTAACATAATCACCAATACAAGGCCCGTATTACCAAACAAAATAACAAAAAAGTTAAAGTTCACACTTTTGATGTTTTTGATCTTGTCCTTAAACTAAAAGTCACTCATGATAAAGAAGATAAACATTCCCAAAAATTATGGGGTCCCCATTTAGTTAAATGCATTCTTGGTCTAAGAACTTATCACCTTGAAACTAATTAAGGCCATATTTTCAAAGAGCGTACCAATGTGTAATTCCTCAAGAAGTATTTTGACTAAATCCTTACCTTCTTGTCATGATTTATTTATGTTATCCTTATAACAATTTTTGTAGGATAATTACATAGGTCTCGCCCTATATAAAAGTTCTCTCTTTTCTAAAACCTTAGTCATTCCTTTTGGTCTTTTGGTTTCCCTTTTTCTCATGAATTTCAATGTAAAAAGATGGATAGGACCCGATATTCCTCATGACTTCATTCTATCCTCTTTATTTTTCATACTTTTTACATGATTTTTATCACCTTCATGGGTTTAAATTTTAAGAATTTTAGTTTAATACCAAGGATAGGACTTGACCTCCCTCAAAAATACCATCTCTACCTTAATTACTTTTCATATTCTTTGTGCACCGTCATTGGTTTCTCTTTTATGATTTTCAGTGAAACACCATGGATAGGACCAGGCATTCCTCATAAAATCACCATGTTTCATTTAGTAATCCTTTTATAGAATGACTTCCACAATGATTATGAGTTTTGGGTCATTTTTTGAAATTTTTATTCTACTTATTTGATAGATAGAATTTGCATTAAAAACTATGTTAGCATGTTTTCCTACATTTACCTCATTATTATGATGAGGAATCACATTTTAATATCATTGTATCCATTTCTTATAATTTTTCACATTTTTTATGATTTGAAATAATTAAAATTATTTCATGTTTCATTACTCTTTATTTCCTTTCCTTTCACTCTACATTGGATAAAATAAGGTCAAAGTTAATAAAACACATTTATTTCACCTATCCTAATGATAATATAACATTGATTAAATGATCTAATTACTTAATTTGTTGACTTAAGACTTGTGTAGCTTAGATAAGTTCTTTGGAGTCCTTAAGGTTCAAAGTCCTATTAGTTTTACAAAATTAATGATTTTCTTGAATTTCATAAAGAGTTCCTCTAACTTAGTTTTTACTTCATTCTCTCCTCAACCCTTTTCATTTCCCCCTTCACAGACATGTGCGATTCTATTTTTTTCCCATTTTATATATTCCCTCTTCTTCACATCTTAAAAACATGATAACACTATTTTTTTTTGGTTTTATCTATCTTTAGAACACATTAATATGTTTGAGAAACTATGGATTACTTTCCTTATACCATGGATCTACATTTTTGGATGTTCTTTGATTTATTTTACCATATATAATCGTTATACCACCCACTTTTGTGAACACCTAAGTCTATTTTTACTTTCATTTATTTTTTCCATTATTGAGTGAGGTTGGCTTATTACTTCTCATTCACCAATGTTGTTTTCTCTTTTATGCATTTTTTCCATTGATGATTGAGTAACGATTATCACTACTCACTCATTAATGTTATTTTACCATTTTTCTTGCTCATATTTGTTTAAGTAAGGATTGTTACTACTCTTAAATTTATGTTTTATTACCATCATTTTTGAGATATATCCTTGGTTTTAATTGATGAGTTTTCCTCACTTACTCAAGGTTTACTTGTTTGAGTTTTTTGGTCTTTAGTAGCCTTGGAATTTTGGTAACCTAATTTTCTCTAAATTTTGACTTATTAATTTGGTCTAACATAGTACTTGTCACCCAAACTTTACAAATTTCCAAGTATGTCTTATACACAACATAAATTATCTTGGCTTTCTTACATTTATTTGTTTTTACTCTTTACTTTTGTATCCTTGAGTTTTTCAAAAGTAGTCTTTGTAACCTCCATGATCAAAACTATAAACACAACAAATAACCATCTAATGATAAGGTAAGTCAAGGTATACATAAATTGATTTTAGTGTTCATTAATTTCCCTTTTAGTCATTTACTTTCAATTATTTTATGATTTTAAATAATAAAATTTTTTTTATCTTTAGCTTTGTGTGTTAATATGTTATTTCTCAAAGCACCATCCCCTATTGTACCTACATGACACATGATGCGATTAAAGTGGGGAATATGTATAAACATAATATTTTCAAACTTTATCAATTAGTGATGTTTTCTATCTTGTAGGAACCTTTTTATGCTCAATTTCTTTGATTGCATGATTTAAGGGGTACATCTAGAAATGGGTGGGTGGACCATTGGTGCTTCATAATATTGTTGTCCCTTATTACCACTTATTAAGAATCCAACCATCTCCTAAAACAATTCCATAATCTTTGCTTCTTCTTTTACACCCTCTTCTAGTCATTTACCACCTTCATTATTCCTTCCCTCACCTAAAACCCTTTTTGAGGTTTACATTACACTATCAACCCCATCAACCTTATACTCTAATTGATAAAATTTATTAGGGTCTAGGTCTGTCACTGGCCAACCTAGTTCATGACCTAATTTTGTTTTCAATAAAGATACTAGGTCAACTAGGTTGACATTATAAGCCTAAACTTTTAGAAAAGATTAGGGTTATATCTAACTATATAAAAAAATACATTTTTCCAATATTATAGAGACAACAAGAGTTAATAATTTATTCATGCTTATTTATAATCTACTCTTCTATCATTCTACTTTATGGGTATTATCTTAAGGTTTCTAATTAGACAAGAATATTGTCTTGTGAAGAAGTCTTGGATGCTTTAGCCTTTCTTAGTGATCCTTACAAACCATAATAACCTCTTGCAAATAACCTTTTTCTAAGGGAGAGAATTAATTTTTATGGGTTCATCTTTAAGGTAATTATCCCTAGCTTTTCTCCTCTCTTTAGTAGATAGAAGTAGAATAAGTAATGTATTTTGAATATATTGCTCTCTCCATGCATTAAGGTCTTACCTATACAAATATTAATTATTATTATATTATTCATGTTTAATTTTATGTTTTCTAATCCTGTTTTGTAGCACAAGATTTGGTGAAAACTATATTATACTTTACTTATTAGTTTAGTGAATATGAAAACCTAGGACATAGTTAGGGTTATTATGTAGTTTTTCTTGACTAGAGGATTTGTAACCCCCCTGAGTGAATTTATTATGGTAAGATATCTCTTGGATATGTACCAAAACTATCTTAGTCATGACCTTGAATATGTGATGTATCAATAATTAGAAGCAAATATCTAATGTATCAACAAGCAGATCCATCTTGCTCATTTTAGTAAATTTGATGGTTTAACATTCCTAAAGACCTCTTATAGAGCCAATGATCTATTATAAATATTGGTTACTTTTGTGAGAAAGTAGGTAGCATTAAAATTTATTTGTATTCTCCTTTTCCAATCTACTAGCCTACCTCACCCCAATGGAGCTTGACACTATCATGAGGCCAACTATGGAGTTTAAACATTAATTAGATAAAGGATATGTGCTTAAAATCATGTCTTTTAATTTAATTTGACTTTTTTAATGTTTAATTTTACCTTTTAAATAATTTCATTTTGTTAAATGATTTGGATTTTTAATATTTATGGCTTTTAATATTCCTTCTCCATACAGATTTAGAATGACCAATCATGAGAGATATAATGATACACATGGATGAACTTTAAGCTTTGGCTAAATAAAGATAAGTATCTAAAGACATGATGAACTAACACGCTTAGGCTTACATATTAACTATCATGTTATATCAAGTTTCAATCATGTGTATGCCTAGTTTTTTAAAGGAAATAAGCGAAATAAAGGGAGATCCAAGGTAGACTAGTAAAATGATATTATAATGAGATGATTTGTTTTCTAACTAATAACATGGTAAAGAAGGAATGCCTAAGGGGAGTAAGGTTTGTATAACTAGTTAATTATAATTATTATCCATGTTTATATTGATAAGATAGCAAACAATCATGAAAAAGAATAAGATATCCATATAAAAGGAAAAATATATGTAATTACAAAAAATAATCCTTAAGAGAACATAAGGAAGAAAATGACACCATAAGTAATAATTAATGTGAAAGATAAGTAATCATGTACGATAAATAAGAATTTGACACAATGTCAAGTGATATAAGATAGATAAATGTAAATTTGGAGCACACATCCAATCGAAATGAAGAAATAAATGAAAAAACACCATGTTATATTAATAAATACTAGTAGATTTATCCATATACATTATCCATAACATTTGATAAGTCTCTATGAAGATAAACTCAAACTGTAATCAGAGTCTCATTGATCTTCAAGAAAGGTTGAGAAAATACTTCATGTCAAATATCATCAATGGAAAATTTAGGAATGTTTTAAGTATTATTCTAATGATGACTATCATGTAGGGGATGCTCAAGAGAAAGAATCGGAATGGACTCTATGAGAGATGAAGGGGTCATTGGTGGAGAATGTGCTATAAGTAAAGGAGAATCCATAGGTGATAAAATCATAAATGGAGAAATTGTAGGTGGATAAGGACCATAGTTAGAAGAGGGGGATCCTTCTTGTGATGGTGACCTATGAGAGGAAGGGTAGTAGTAATAGGAATTATCATGATGTGATCCTTGAGATGCTATTAAAGGATATGATAATGATCAGTGTGATGAGTACCACATTGGTGCCAAATAAAATATACCTCTCCATATTTGGGAAGATATTTAGGTGATAATTTTAGGGGAGGTATAGCCTTTTATGTGGGCTAAGGAATAGTGGGACATAAGTTGTATTTATATTGTTCAAGCGTATGATAGTGCATGGAGAAATGATTATATGTGTCATAAAAGAAACAAATACACTTGTTAGTAGACTTTACAAGTGTACTAATAGAAGGGTTGGAGATAAAAGTTGAGAAAGGCTATGTAATGAAAAATATCTATTCTAATGAGTGCCAAATTTATGAATATCACAATATGGTTAATCAGCCCATTTGTTGGGAAAAGGAACTAGTTGTAGTAAAGGGAAAAAATAGTCACCAAGGGGAGGTGGGGCTAGTGCATTAACTAGATGAGGATTAACTAAATGAGAAATAGGATTTGAAATAGGAATATACTCAACTAGCTTGGTAGTGGTAATAAGATATAAATTTGTCTTAACTAATGGAATGGTGAGATGCATAGAAGGATGAAGGATAGTCATAAGCATCTAAAGGGCAAGTCAGCTAGAGCAATCCTAATATCTATAAAAGTGATGGGGACTAGTTATAGCATGATCCATAAGCATGCTCTTATGAGGTTATTCATAAACTAAAGGTATGTGCACCATATCTACCCTATAAATAAGAGTAAAAATGATAAAATCAAGAATTATATAAGATGAAATTTGATAAGATTGATGTAAATACTTAAGCAAAGAAAAATGATAACGAATGATTTAAGCATCTTGGGCATGAAAAAGACTCCTAAAAATTGGTCATCAAGGGTATAACCATCATCATAGTTAAGTGTATGAATGTTAATGGAATAGGTAGGATAACCTTGTCATCATATGGGGTGTGATAAATGGAGTACTGAATCTTAGTTAAGATAATGGTTGTATCATAATTATGTGGTTGATGGGAATGTGGCTTAATATATGGTGGAAGCTAAGAAATGAGATAAGGAGAGAGATTTGAGGTTTTGATGTTGAGATTGATCTCATCAAGATCATAATCATATAAATCTAAGAGGTTGGGTGATATATTCCTAATGAGTTTGATGTGACCATGGTAACCTTGTGTAGATTTGATAGGGAAGTTAAACTATTGAGATTTATGAAATAGAACTCTTAATAAGGGCTCAAGGTTAGAAAAATGAAAACACCATGGTCTTGGAATTTTTTAAAATTCCAAGTGTTAATGCCACCTTGAATCCTAAATATTAAACCATTATAAGGAAATTTGACACATTGGTAGGTGGAAGAGGTAACTACTCTCATGAAATGAGTCCATGACCTACCAAGAAAATGTCATAATATACAAGAAATTTCAAGATCATTGCCTTCACATAGACAATGATAGGTGGAAGGGTGATAGGGAGACACACAAAACCTAAGGGAGGTATTTTCCTTTGGTCATAACCATAACACGTGTTGTATGTGGACTCGAGATTACATTAAAAATATCCAAAGGTTTTAATAAAATTGAGAGAGGCAACACAAGTACAAGAACCCTCATCAACTAAGGTATGGTTGACTTGGATATCACCAATTTGGACACTGATAAAGAGGGGAGGATTATCCACATGAATAATAAACTCATCAAGAATCATAGAAGTAATGGGGAATTTTAGGGAGAGAGAAGTGTTTCTTATTTTGTCAATGTGTACAAACATCTCTTAGCACTATTTTAAAATACTATATTCTAATTCAGATAAGGTGGGTTTGTGTCCTAATATAATAGGATTATGAATGTTCACTTTTAATATGAGTTGTATAATATGATTATGATTATGTAGAGAAGTCCACATAAGTTCAAGAAATGGAATTTGATATGGGAGATAGGTAAGTTTCATGATAGGATCCCATTCATTATAACCCATAAGTAGACTATTATAGAGATGTGCATAATGTTTAAAGAGGTCCTTAAAAGGAGGAACTAAAGTGAATGTGAATTTATGTTGATAGGATGTAGGAGGCTTAATTGGAGGACAAGTGTGATTATTTTCTTGAGAGGATGGGGTAGTTAATTGAGGTTTGGTTTGAGATAAATTTGAAGAAATGCTAGTAGAAGGTTGAGTATCATTGGTGATGGGTAAAGAGGTTGGGGGATTTAAAATTTTTATGAGAAATTTTATGTAATATAGGTGTTGGAATTGGTTAATCAAAAGATATAAGATCTTCTTACCCTATTAAGTGATTTGGGGAAGAATCTTAGATAACACAAAAAGTTTGAGATAATTGATGAGTGATGAAGGATGAGAATCAATGAAGGAAACTAACCTTAAAATATTATTCATGCTAACCACATTATATCAAGGATTTGGGTCTATATGACTATCAAAATTATTGGTATAAGGAGTAGGCTTATCATTGTTATCTTGGTGATTTGGAAGAGGATCTTTGTTGATGGCCAAATGAGCATTATCCTAGTTCAAAGCTTGAGTTTTAGTTGGTGTTTAATGGGATTTTAAGGAAATGTCATAGGCTAGTTGATGTTTATGAATGATATAAACATTTTGAAAATTTGGACCAAGGAGGAAATATTTAGCCACATTACAATACATAATTTCCTATAAGTCTCATATGAATGACACCAACTAGAATGAAACCAATAGAATTTATTTAGATCATACCAAAATTTTGTGGGATGAGTGGCATCAATATATAGTTGAAGAGGCCTTTATAAATGAATTTTTAACTCTATTAAGGATAAATTTTTAAAATCATTGATGTTACTTGTTTAAGATAAATGAGGATTAGGGATGTGGTTAGGAGAGGAAACTTACTTTGTAGCCTAGTTGGGAATAATAGCTTGAATATTATGAATTGTATCATATGAATCGATGTCAACATCATTAGTATCATGATGATTTTTATGTTTATTATCATGTGAGTGCACATATAAAGATGGAATGGCTCAAATTAATGCATGAGGAAATATTGGTGCTTGGCTTGGTTAATGACCTCTTCCAAAGTCTGTAGAGAGAGAGAGTCTATACTAGATATTAACACTTATGATAAAGTGCATTGATGAACAGATGAAATATTTTATCATATTCCATATTATGTTCAAAATTGTTAGACAAGGTCTTCCACCATTTGATGAAATCTTCTGTAGTTTCTATCTCAAGTTGCTTATAGTCAAAAAATGGGCCAAGGTATTTTTAGGGAGGTCACTGGTCTAAAAATCTTATGCTAGATCATTAATATATCTTAAAACCTAGTGATGGGATGATATTTGAGTTAGTTATACCAATATAAAGCATCTCTATAGACTGTTTTGGCTAGTAACTTGTTAGCAACAAAAGTGCTTAACTTGACCTAGTCTTTATATGGATTTCCAAATGTTTTTAAGTGTAGGATAGGATTAGTTAACCCATTATAGCTAATGGTAGGGGTGATACTCATTTGGTTAAGAGTCTGTAACAAATGTTTATAGGTTTTAATGGTTGTATTTATAGTATGTGAATCATTGGCATTGGTATTAGTGGCTTGGGTACCACTATGAGTGGTAGCATGCATGTTATTAGTATCTTGAGAGGAACTATTAGTAAATGAGGCACTATTAGCATGATTTGATTATGTGGTAAATGATTCAATAAAAGAGGAACGATAAGAAGAATAACTAGAGGCACAATTAGCATTGGTATAAAATGATGCACTAGTGGAATAATTGAGAAGAGTGGGTCTTATAATATGCCCACCAGATGTAGAACCTACCATGTTAGTAGAGATACTTGACATGGAGGTAGAGGAATTTAAATAGGAAGAGGTCATAGTATGATAAGGATTCAAAATATAAGGAAGAGGTTAAGATGAAAAAAATATATTGTACCCAAATCCATGTGAGAATGTGGGGGAAGGTGAATGGGGCTCCTTGGTTTCACCACTTATCATAAGATGGTAAATAGTAGAAGGATATTTTCCTTTATGTTGAGGAAAGTCATTAATGAAGAAAAGAATTTATAGAGGATATTATCATTCAAGATAATCTTCTAAGGATATTATAGGGTTATGAAATAAAGATGAATAGGGAAGGGTCGCAAAGTTTCTAGTATGAGTGGATACATGCACATTAATTTCCTTTAAGGTAAGAGCCACAAGTTATCTATGGCAAAATCTATTGGGTTTGGTAAAGCTCATAATATATGTTGATTTCAACTCAGTGTTGTCTCAAAAAAGGATGTTCATGATGAGGGAGAAATATTAAGGAAGACTAAGATGATGCAAAGATAAAACTCCAAAAAGGATGTAAATTCAAATAGGTAAGCTATGTACTATAATCCATAGGGTAGAGAAGATTACAGAGTTATACATGTTGAATTTATATTGAAAATAGGGGATAAAATAATATTATAAGGATATAGGGTCGTATACATCGACGTAGTTATTTAACCTAAATAACACATAAGGATAAATATCTATACAAGTTGACTTTATATTGTAGACTATGAGATAAAATAGGTTGAGAAGGATACACAGTCATACAATTTGACTGTGTATTTTTGATATGGGGAAAGCATATTTTATAAGAGATTTTACTGATCCAAATGACATTGTGCTAAAATAAGGATATTTGTTTGAAATATAGGTGAAGTAAGAAATGAAAGAAAACACACAAATAGTTGTATCAATTTGAGTGATCCAATTTGGGCACACAACATAAAACCTTACACCAATGTTGGATAATGTAAGTTTTTACAATACAAACTCAATGATGAGAGAATAAACAATCAAATAAAAAGTAAATGCTAACTAATTGGTCATCCTAATTATTATTAGATTATTAGAAAGTATTGATTTAATTGTGATAGGAAAGTTGTCTAAAAAATAGGGAATTAGAAATCAATGTATGGATGGTTTCAAGATGTTTAGGATGAAATGGATCTATGTTGGCAATGGTACAATCTTGGTATTGGTGCCTAACACCTCACTTCACAATTTTGAAGTGATAAGGGTGATGGTGATTTACCAATATATACCATTAACCACATATTCATACTTTGCCATAAAACCATGTTGGCTTCCCCCTTAGTGATGAAATCCAAGTAGGTAGGCCTTGTGAAGACAAGTGTTTAAATGTGTTTTGAATATTATGTGATTTGGTACTATGTGAAAAAGAGTAAAATAGTGTAACTAAATTGATAATTTCAAAAACCACCTATTTATAATATGTGATTACTCTAATCATCCAAAAAAATAAAAAGGAAATGTGAATTAATTACTAGAAAATAACTTTTAATTACTTGATGAAGAATAATATAGATTTTGTTTAGGCGACACTATATACAAATAGTATAAAATAGAGCAAATTGGGTAATTGTTTCTCTATAGAAGCAAGGTCTTTAAGAACATAATCAATTAGGTCAACTATGTCTCTCAAATAGAAGACAAAATATAGAGCTAAGTTGACCAAGTCAACTTAGTTGGTTGTACCTTTGTAATTTTGAAGACTGCTAATGTGTGCAAAATAGAACAAAATAAAGTATTGAAATGATATAGAAATGAAAGAGAGGAACTTTGGTGGTCTTGAAGATGATTAAGATTGAAAATTTTATATTGAAATACCTTAAGTGATGCTTTCAAATTTGGAAAACTAAATCAATTGGTTCAACCCATTTATAATAAACCCTATGTGATGAAGAAGAATAGGATGACTAAGTTGACCCATTTGACCTAGTTTGTTGATTTGTCTATTGGTAGAGAGAATAAGATGATAGATTTAACCTATTTGACCTTCTACGCTTATCTAAAATGGAAATGGAGTATTGTGTCAACCTATTTGATTTAGTAACCTATATCTAATGAAGACATGGATAGATGGAAGAGATTCAATTTAATGCAACCATGTGTTAAACCTACAAAAAAAAAGTTAGAACTATACTAACTAGTTTGATACATTACTTAAAATACATAAAAATATAATAAGATGATAAAAATTAAAAAGTGAAATAAAACATAAAAGTGTTAGATTCACATCAGGCTTACCAGAATGTATGCAATGGGAAATGTAACATATCTATTAATCAATCTTAGCTCAAAGAAGATAAATATTACCTATAGTTTTGATAGTTCATACATTAGAAATTTGGGGTCATGTCCAAGATGGACCTGCTAGTCTTAGCCAAGGGATATCTTACCATAATTAATTCACTAGGGAGGGTTCCAAAGCCTCTAGTTAAGAAAAACTATGCAATAACCCTAAGTCTTATGTTCTCATATTCACTAAACTAATAACAATTAATGTAAAAGTTTAATCTAGTGTTCACAAAATCATGTGTCACAAAGAGGGGGTAATAAACATGAAAATCAGACATGCATAAAAGACATATATTCATGTAAATATATACATAATTTGATGCATGGAAGAGAAGTGTAAATACACACACACACACATAGACATATATATATATATATATAGACACTCTCTCTCTCTCTCTCTCTCTCTCTCTCTCTCTCTCTCTCTTACAAAGGAAGAACAAAGTTATGAATACTTACCTTTGAAGAAAAACCCATTGATCTGTAATCTCTCCCTTGGCTAAGGTGATTTGCAATTGGTTACTATGGTATATAAGGATGATAAGTAAAAATCAGCTCTAGGATACAAAACCTATTAATGCATCCAAAAGACATCTACACAAGGAAGAATCTGTATCTCCAAATAAAGTATGAAACCTTAAGTTTTCTCCTCAAATATAATGCTGGATAAGAAGATGTACAATATATCTTACATTTTCTTCACTTCTCTTAGAAATGGAAAAGTGGATGTCTTTATATAAGCAAATCTAAACCTAATCCTTTCCAAAATTTTAGGTCAACAAGCTCAACCTTGTCGACCTAGTATCTTTATTTGAGAAAAATAAATTAGGTCATGGACTAGGTTAGCCAAGGGCTGACCTAGAACCTAATAAGTTTTATCAATTAGAATAAAAGGTCAATGGGGCCAATAGATTAATGTAAATCATCAAAAAGGGTTTTAGGTTGGGGAAGGGTTAATGAAGGTGGTAAATGACTAGAAGAGGGTGAAAAATAGGGGAAAAAATATTAGGATAATGGTTTAAAGAGATAGGTGTGTAGATAAAAAGTGGTAATTAGGGACAAAAATCCTATAAATCACTAATGGTATCCCCACCCTTTTCCCAATGCACCCCTTAAGGCATGTACTCAAAGAGATTAAGACCCTATGGGTTCCTAAAAGATAGAGAGTGTTATTAATTGATAAAGTTAAAAAATATTATGTGTATATAATCATAGGACCTTTTAAGATCATCCTAGTCCTTCCCCAGCTAGTTTGATCCATTAGAAGACATTGGAGATGAAAACTCACTCATTGAGTCATTATAGAGGGTTTTGGAGAGATTTTAGTCTTAATGATTGTTTATAGAGGAAATATCCTCTTCCTCATTTATAATATTATTGGATGATAGTGGAGGTACCTCTCCATCACCCCTAAATACCATTAAATCCAATGCTAAATGGTTTTCATGTTCAAAGTAAAATACTAGGTCTCTCGATTCTCTTCATGGTGTGAAATAGGGATTTAGATTGCTCCAAGATCTTAAATATTATTCTTACATATCAAGTGTTTTAAAAAAATCTTAATGTCATAAGATTATATCATGTATGCCCCTTCACCATCACTAAGGACCATTTTCCTCCATGCATAATCTCATTGTACTACTGATAAAATTTTACACTCCCTTGATCATCTTTAAGGGTTTTAAGTAGTCTAAAAGGTGGCAGTCCTTATTGGGGGGTGCTCATGCATTTATAAGTTTCATAGACCTTACCATTTCCATAATACCATTATATTAAACTTATAAATATATTCCCAAAACCATCTCTAAAACTTTCCACTAATGCATACACCTATTTTCTCCAATCAGGCATGTTAGAGTTGTATATGTATATTTATGGTCTATTTGAATCTTTTATCTAGGATTCCTTATTTGATTGCATATGTGAATCCTACCAATTTTGAGGAAAGGAATACTTTGGGAGTTTAAAATCACCTCATTACTAAAAATTATTATACCTTTTGGTAATGAGTGAGGGACTACATGTCTACAAACCTGTAGGTCTTCATATGGGTTTGTAAATACACACTAGTACAAGATTTGAATTAGACTAGCTTATCAAGTAACTTTACCACATATTATGATGAATACGTTTTATAATTAGGATTTTTTATGGCCTTACCTTCTTATTCAATTTTGGTAAACTTAACAAGATCCTGATACTCTATTCAAGCACAAAAGTAACATTATGATCACCTTTTTAACTGTAGACCATGGGGGCACCTTCATTAAATTTTGTCGGGGTTATGAGTTGAAGCTTATTAGAGGTTAGAATAATTTATTGAATACCTTTTCAAAGAAAGAGGAGGTATAGAAAATTATTAACAAATATAACAAACATTTTTGTATGTTAAATCTTTCAGAGAACTTGAAACCCTGTAATACAAATATGTAACTTCTCTAGAACAAATATTCCTTATGTATTTTATCTCACACATGTCAAATAGTGACAAAAGGCTAAGTTAAATTAATATGAAGACTCATATAAGACATATGAAACCACCATTTTCATCAACCAAGACATAAATGTACTAAATCTAATCAAAGATTTACCCTGTGTAGATGTAACAAGAAAATTTGATTGCTTGGGTTCTTAGGGTTTATTCATCAAGCACAGTGGCTAGTTATAAGAACTATTATCATTAATTATAATGGCATAGAGAATGATTTCACTTCTCAAGATCATTTGATTGAATGAAAATTGTTTGGCCTCTAAAAGCAGTGAATAAGGGTGATGGAGAAGGTAAATATGTTTTATTCACTATTTGGCTCTATAAATTCATAAAAAACATGTATTCTTATCTATGGTGCCTTCTAGATAACCCCACTAAGTGTTTTACCTATTCTAACCCTAACCTATTCATAGAAGTCTGTATAAGTGTTTAAAGTACATGAAAAACACATTTTATCTACATTTTTCATGATTTTGATCTTGACAAGCCATTGGGGAGTAAGAGGATTGAAATGATAAGTCAATTACATTTTAAAATGAATGACTACAGATGGAGGGAATCTTAAATTTCATTTCTTCACCTATGGGGTCCTTTTATAATGAATGAAATATGATTTGGCCTTTTAAGAGACCCATTTTACATATAATACCACCTTATTTTGAGTTGAGATCACCTTGAGACTTTCGAAGACTCCTATTTCAATGTGACATATAAACAATATCTTCATCAAAGATTTATAATATGAAGGTTAACTTATATGACATGTATGAGAAGCATTTGAAGGCTTTATGGACTAATTAGAGCTTGAAAATATGCTTGACCAATAAGCTATAGCCAAAAACCTTGAATACATCAGTAGACCTTAAGTCAATATTAAAAATTACTTAATACCCCCTACATCATGCTTACAAAGTCCCCCTATAAGAAGTGGCTCAAAAAAACAAAAATTTAATGATGATTATAAACCTTAATTTCTCCAAATACATTATTTTTTTTATAATATAGGCTTTAAAAGGTACTGGAGACCCTTCCTCTCACCTAAGGATAGCTTATGAAAGCCTAACACACCATTCAATGAATCAAACATGCTATCATATGAGGATCCTTTAAGTATGCTCTAATACATATAATGAGACTGTTATGCCCTTAACATATAGTGTGTCTAGGGACATGTGGGGCCAAATTTTTGGCTTACACATCTTCATATTAGCTTGTTGTATTTTTCTATGTTCTTAGTATTGTCATCCTAAGGAATAGAAAGACTAAGTGGAGTATATATAGGAGGTAGTGGTTATCTTTTTATATTCATATCATGAATTTTGTTCTTACTGCATTATTGTATAGGTTTCCCCCTCGAAGTGGCTTAGTCATAATATTAAAGTATTATTCTATCTCACCAATTTTTGTTGTGGGTTTGTTAATTCTTCTCTTAATTTTGGCATATATAATTCCATTTTTGTGAATCATATAAGTAATTTATTTACAAGTGGTATAACAGCTTTGATTTAGGAAAGTTTTCATGGTGCATTTCTTTTCTTTGGGTCTAATTTCTTGATAATTAGAATGCCAAAAAAACATAACTTGTGATCTAGGAGTATTTATGTTTTTTCATCATCGTAGTTTTGTTCATTAGGTTTTTCTACAAAATAAAGGAAAAACATTTTTCTGGGTAAAAAAAAAATTAAAAATAAGTCTAAAATTTTTTATCTTGTGGAAATTAGAAGTTGTTGGATTCATCTCTACAAGATGATCATAATGGTATATTATAATGGCACACTTTTTAGGTCAAAAATTTTCACCCTTGTAAATAATATTAGTATCTATATTCATCTCCATGAGATGATCTTAATGGTGTATTATAGTAGTACATTTTTTTAGAGTTGAAACCCTACTAGGGTTTGTGCATGGCTGGTCTAAACACTTGAAGATGTGAGAAAGGGTAATAAACTCAAAACAATCCTCACAAGGATGGCAAAAAAATTGAAACTTCTGATCCATCTATGTCAGAGGTAGTTTAATAACATAAGTTAGAGTTACAGGGCATGGTAAAGAATATGAATTTGATATGGTTGAAGGGAAAATTATAGATTTGATAGGGGACTTGGATAGCATGAAGGATCAATTCCAAAAAATATCTATGTAATTAGCCAAATTTTCAACTTATCCACTCTAAAATAATCCTCCACCACTTCAATTTGGTTCTCTTAATCCAAACAATATCAATACCAATTTTGGCCCTAAGTTAATGATGCCAAAATGGAGCTATGCAAGTTTGATTATACTCATCAACTCACTTGGATCACCCAAATTGAAAATTTATTTGGTATACATGAAACTCCATATTTATAAAAAGTGGTTATGTCCTCTCTCTATTTTGAACTTGATCCATTCATTTGGTATCATTGGTTGTGTGTTCAAAATAAAAGGAAGGTTGTCTTAATTTCATGGCTAGTATTTTTTGAGGAGTTATATCTCCACTATCATAATAAAGTCTCTAAAAATTAACTCATTCATCTCACCAAGTTATTCCAAATTGGGATAGTCAAGAACTACATTCATCAATATTATAATATTTCCTTACATGTGGCATACATCACTAGGGAAAATTTGACTGACTTATTTTTGGGTGGCCTCAAAGATTGAATCCAATTAGATTTTCTTATGTTTCATACCAGTAATGTATCTAAGGCCATACCAAATACATTCATGGTTGAATAAAAAGAGATGATCATATGAATAACTTTCACCAATATTTGTGAATGAACCTTTCCAATACCATGATTTCATCAGCATACCAGATTGACACCTCAACAAGTGGAAGAAAAAAGTTCAAAAGGTTTATGTTTTGGATAAAATATAAAATGGAGTAAATGGCATCAATGTGATGAAAATAATTTGATTTACATTTATATTTACAATGATGAGTAAGAAGATGAGAAAGCTTTAGGGGAAGGGTTAGAAGAACTTGAGGATGAATCTAAAGATTCTCAACCTACTATTTCCTACCATGCACTTTTAGGCATTATTAATCCTAAAACTATAAATGTGGTAGGGTTATTAAAGAAACATAAGGTGAATATGTTAGTTAACTCTAGGAGTATAGATAATTTCATCAACAGTAAGTTGACTAATCATTTGAATTGTTTCATTTACCTAACTCCAGAATTGTAGGTCATGATATCAGATGGTGGTATGATCAACTATTTTTTAAAATGACATAGTATTAATCTTGTTATGGGAGACTATCTATTATATTTCCCTATGTTTTTTACTCCCATGGGAGGAGTTGACATTGTTTTGGGAGTGTAATGGCTCACCACTTTGGGCACTATTGAAATGAATTTCCAATAATTATTCATGAGGTTCCATTTATAATGATGTACTTTTAACTACATAGATTATGGACTAAATATCCATAATTGGTTAGTTTCCACTAGGTTACATAGATTATAAAAATTGGTGCATAAGGTTTTGTGGCACACTTATTTTCCATGGAGGTTCATCCAACTAAAGAGTTTACACATCCTAGTTTTCAAAAGGTGTTGGATGACAATTCTATTGTTCTTGGTGGTATTCCAAAAAAACTTCCTATAATTCATGCATTTCATCATGACATCAAACTCATCTCAATAAGTACACCACCAAATATTATACACTACACATATATTTATTCCCAAAAGAGTTAAATTAAAAATATGGTACAAGAGATGTTGGAGGCATGAACCATCTGACATAGTGAAAGTGAATATTCCTCCCTAGTGGTCATGGTGTGAAATAAGGATGATACTTGGAGTACTTATTGATAAATCAATAAATACACCATCAAATATAATTTTCTTATTCTCATAATTAGTTATTTTCTAGATGAATTATATGGTGCTATTTATTGTACCAAGTTAGAACTTTACTCTAGATATCATCAGATTCACATTCATAATGAGGACATACCTAAAATAGCTTTGAGAACTCATGAATACCATTATAAATTTATGGTCATGCCTTCTAGCCTCACAAATTCACCATATACGTTTTAAATTTTTATGAATACTATTTTTATGCCATTACTATGAAAGTTTATATTAGTGTTTTTTTACTATATCCTCATCTATAGCAAAAATAAGGGAGACCATTTAAATCATGTGAAATAAGTGATTTTAGTTATATAAAAACATTATATTTATTCCAAACATTCCAAATTTTATTTTGGTCTCCAAGAGGTGGAGTAATTGGGTCATATTTTTTCATATCAAGGAGAGAAAGTTGATCCTAAGAAAATCACAACAATGGAGTGGAATGTCCCGAGACCCTTAAGAACTCTATGTATTTTTAGGGATAATTGGTTAATATCATAGTTATGTTTAAAAATATGATATAATTACATCCCCACTCACCTATTTGATGAATAAATATTCCTTCCAATTTATTGATTCAGCTACTAAGGCATTTGAATAATTGAAAATGATTATGTGCACAACTATAATTTTGGCTACTCCTGATTTTTCAAAAATGTTTTTTATTGAGTGTGATACATAAGGATATGGTATGGGAGATGTAACAATGCAATAAATCAAACCAATAGCATTTTATATTATCCAAATTAAGGGCAAAAATAAGATCAAACCAATATATGGGAAATAAATGATGGATATTCTACATGTAATGAAGCGATGGGGACTGTATTTGATGGGTTATCACTTTTAGGTAAAGACTAAACATGATAGCCTCAAATATTTTTCACAATAATGCTTATCATATGAATAATAAAAACAATCACTAAAATGTTAGTATATGATTTTGAAACATTGTATAAGAAAGGAAAGGATAATGTGGTGGCAGATTCCCTCTCTTGGTGGGATGAATTAGTTGAGGAATTTTTATACACCATGAACATGTGGTAGGTAAATTGGCTATAAAAAGCAACCTCATAATGGGAGAATAACAAAGCTACCAAGGATTTTATTCACGATATTCAATGGGGTTCTAATAAATCTAAAAATAATAAATGGAAAGGGAACACATTAAGGTATAATGATAGATTATACCTTTGTAAACATTCTCTTAAAACATAAAATTCTTTAGGAACTTCATGTCTCTCTACTTGGGGGACACTCAAGATTTTTTAAAACATATCATAGAGTAAAAAAATATTTCATTTGGAAATAATTCAAAGAACATGTTCAAAAATTTGTGGCTAAATGCATGGTATGCCAACAAAATAAAGGTGAAACCATTAAGACCCTAGGTCTTTTGCATCCTTTATCCATCCCTAACCACCTCTAGGAAGTGATTTCCATGGATTTCATTATAGGGTTACCAAGGTATGCGGGTAAAAAATTTATCATGGTAGTTGTGGATTGAATCACCAAGTATGCTCAATTTTTCTCTTTATTAGTGCCATTTGTTGCCAATATAATAGCTTCTAATTTTCTCAATATAGTTCCAAAATTGTATAACACTCCAAATATCATTATTATTTTTTGATCGAGATCTCATATTTACTAGTAATTTTTGGAATGAATTATTCACATGTTTATGTACCCAATTGGCTCATATCTCATCCTATAATCCTCAATATGATGGACAAATAGAGGTAGTCAATAAATGTCTCAAGGGGTATCTTCATTCTTTTGTTTCTAACAAACAAGATAAATGGGTTCATTGATTGCCACTTATTAAATGGTGGTATACCACTTATTTTCAAACTTATTCCAAAATGTCTCACTTTGTGTCATTATATGGGTATCATCCCCATTTATCACATTATTTTTTATAGTGCATCCTAATATTTGATCTGTTGAAGATTACATTCATTATCAATAAGAGGTGTTAGTTTTCAAGAGAATTTAACAATGTCACACAATCAAATAAAGTAGCAAATAGATCAACACCATAGTGAGAAACATTTTGACATATGTGATTGGGTCTTTGAACATTTTTGGACATATATTCAGATGTCTCTAAAGCAATATAAAAAGGATAAGAAGCTATCACCTAAGTATTATGTCCCTTATCAAATCTTACAGATATTGATAGTGTTGCTTAGAAGTTAGAATTACCCTTAGCCACTCATATACATCCAATATTCCATGTATCTTACTTAAATAAAGTAATTAAACATAGAATTTTCACTTATACTAGGTTACTTGAATTAGATGAATAAAGCAGAGTCATCATAGAGCTTGATGAGATCCTTCACATGTTCACTAAGCAATTATGGACTAGATCCATTAAATAATATTTGATCAAATATAATAACTTGTATTCTAAAGATGCAACATGGGAGGATGAAGCATTACTAAAAAAACATCCTTGCTTGATTCAATGTTGAGGACAATGTTGTTTTAATGGGGAGGTTCATTTTATGCCCTTAATCTATAGTGCATATAGGGATATGTGTGGCTTACTTTTGGCTTACACATCCTCATATTAGCTTGTTGCATTTCTTGATGTTCTTCGTATGGTCAACCTATGGAATGGCCATGGCTAGATTGAGTATATATAGGAGGTAGTGGTTATTATTTTATCATCATATCATGAATATTATTCTTATTTAATTATTTTGTATTTTACCCCCTCAAAGTGTCTCAATCATAATATTCAAGTATTCTACTCTTTCACCAATTATTGTTATGGATTTACTGATTTTGATCTTAATTATGGCATATATAATTTGATTGGTGTCTATTATCTAATTAATTTCCTTACAAAGACCTTAAAATTTTCTAATTTTTTTTAAATGAGATCAAATGAGGATATCACAAGGCATGTAGAGAACTATGACAATATCTAGGTAACCAGATTCACTATAGGAGGTCCCTATGAGAATGTTTTGAACTATATGGGTTGATATTTTGCCTAGGAAGCCAAATTATTAACACTAATTCTAGGATATTTAATTATGGAGACTAATTTACCATTATTGAAAACCATTAGACGTCATGCAGAAGGTCAGGGTCACAACAAGCAAGAGAAGGCTTGTCTTGAAAATCACTCATGCAGTTGAAGAGCTTCAAAAGGTCTTATAGGCCTAAATGGTCATTTTAATCTCTTGATTTTCCTATTAATGAATTTATAGGGTCTTTAACAACATTACATAATTTATCAATATTCTTAGGTTCCCCTTTTAATCTCAAAATCCATTCCTTTCATAATTGTGCACATAAGCCAATGCGTTTAATTTTAGGCTTACCTAGTCTAAATGGACATTTAAGCCTTGTCATCATTCTTATTGATTATTAGGATCATATAAGGACAACATGGTATAAAAATAGAACCATTTTCAAGTGATTTGGTTTTCCCTCAAACCTAATCTCTTCAAACTAAATAGGCACCCTTCATGTAGGTAGGTAGGTCTATAGGAGTACTTGGATATGTGTATGTAGGGTTCAAGTGAGTCTTGTTTGATTTAGCTCCTATGATCATCTGTTTGGTTTATATGACCTCAAGTGAATATTTTGTACTTTAATATCTCTATCTAAGATCCAACCCCACTATGATGTATTGTATAATATTTTAAATTTTGAGACCACCTTGAGTTGTTTTGGCAATCCTATAGGTGGTGATTGGGGTTTTGAATGCATATTAGAGCTTAGAACCTCAATAAAAGTCACCAAGAACTTCAACGGTCTTTAACTCAATATTGAGAATTATTTATCTCCTTTGGAAGCTCTATCACCTCTCTAAGACCTCACATCTTCTAAAGAATACCCCTTATCTCTCATGTTTTCTCAAGACATGGTTATAGGTGGTAATTGGATGATTGGAGTGTTAATCTTAAAAATCTAGAATTGAATTTATTTTACCATACATGTATACTCCTTTTGATCTACTTGTAAATCTATTTGAGTCCTTTGTTTTCTCAATGCATTACTCAACCAATGGAAACATTGTGGGAGTTTGGAATATAGATAAATAGATCTCATTTGTTCTTTAGATTTCACATGTATATCTCAGATGTCCTCCATGTTGACTTAAGTCCTCAAACTATTTAAATCTTGCCAATTTTGCCTGTAAGTAGTGATTAGGTCCTTGAGCATTATGTCTTGAAACCACACTTCCTCGACTACTCTTGGACCTCTTCAAATGCTGAAACATTGCATTGAATTCATGATTTAGTTTTTCAAAATCAAACCTTGATGCATACTTCAACTAATTTCTCACAAAATGTAGACATACAATTCTACAAACTAGTAGGTTTGCATTTTCATTCCTTAGGCCTTCTATGATGGAGGCTTAATCTATTTTTTGGGTCTAAGATAATTTTAACATTATATCAATACATTATTATGAGTTTTATGCCCTCATACACTCTAACAATCTAAACAAAACACTTTTGAAACCATCTTTCTATGCAACATCAAAACAAAAGCTTCAATCATGGAAACATGAGTGTCACCTAGAGGATCAATACAAAAAGACCAGTAATGTTAGACACCCTTGAATGGAAGGATAAGATATGGAAAAAATTCAACCATCACCTATATGCCTTGAAATCTATCAACTCCTTCAAAAATTCAAGTGTAAACCTATACCATGTCTCATATGGAGGCTCTTCTTGAAGATATTACATCCACACATGCTAACCTACTAGAAAAAAACATGGAATGGTCATTCATATAGACAAAAACCTTATAAAATCCTCTTCATGCTTCAATGAGCTGCAAAATTCATGACATTAGTGTAAAATATGAGCATGTGGGATTCATTAGGTGTTTTTGACTACCTATCTTGTTAGTGATGGTTCATACGACTCATCCCTTTAAACCCTAAAATATTTTCATGAATCCTAAGCCCATGAGGTGAAATTATTATTCCTAGTATCCATTATCCTAACTCATTTGTATGTTCATGAAACAAGCATAAACTTTTAAACCTATTAAGCTTATGAAGAGATCCACTAGACTTATGACTAGTTATTTGCATTATTTGACCTCTTAACACCTATGTAAGCTCATTTTACATATGTATAAGTTGAAAATATGTTACTACACACATTCTAATTTGAATGTGGAAGTTATTGTCCATACAAAAGACTTAAAACTACCCTCTTTTGCATAATTCTCTATCTTTGGATGTTATTATGCTAATTTACCTAACTCTGACTATTCTCTAACTAGATCCTAACATCATACACACTATAACCACTATTTAAATGCTTTTCCTTATGAAAATTACGTACTATTCCTTAAATTAGGCCTAGAATGACTTAATAGACTTTGGGGTGCATGACAAACACGGTAGAAGATTAATGCATGACTATATGACTTCCAATACATAAATAACCCTCATAAATGACTTATGATAATCATATAACCCTGACCAGACATGGCACCAATAATATCTCATGAATGAACTTGAAGATTATATAAGTGCATTAAGAGACCAAACCTTAAATAATGTTAATCAAATATTTAAGTGACCACCAAAATACCATTATAAGTCCTAGGTGACCATTTACAAGCTTAGATATCCCTATGAAAAGTTTCAAACTATAAGGGTTGACTAATTTTTATCTAGGTGTCAAAATTAGTTAATAAATTAGTGATGCATAGGGGTAACACACCTATACTGCTAATAAATAAGTTTTCTTATGTTTTCATTGGTTAATGGAGTCACTCTCATGCTTCAATCTAAAATTGATAACCACTTGAAGATTAAAAATCACACCACACCACAAGAGACAACACAACATGCCAAAGACATTTAGGGAAAACCACACAAAAAAATAACACAAAATAATGTGCTAAGAACTTATGGAAAACACACATAATTAACCTATTATATACAAAGCCTCAAAACATGTTTAAGGTGGTGAAATAGATCCTTGAATTCAACTAGGATAAAAAACAATGCTTCTAGAGTCCTCTTTGCTCCATGAGAACAATACAACATAGGGTGAATGATTATCAATGAAAACTTGCTCATTATGATAGTCTAGTGACTCACCATTCTTGAAACCATTAATAGTATAAATCACATCACCTGGTACTCCTCTAAATTATTCCTTTATATCTCTTTGATACTTGTTTGGTATTGTAGCCTTCTTAATCTTTTCTTTTCTCACTTGGAACTTCCCAATATGATTTTTAGGGATCATATAACTCTTCCCCAACTCACATTAATTTTAAGTATAATGTAGTAGATGTATAAAGTCATCAAGATATACATCTTATTTTCCAAACACATCTATAAGTTGATCAAGATTAACTTAGTGTCTATGCTATTCATCAACCTCACCAACCTCTATCTTGAATTGATCATGTTATTCCAAGGTTTTCCTTTACATTATAGGGATTTCATAATATTTTTTTCTCATTAGACCCACCATTGACCTTATCATCAAGTGCATGTTTCGTTTGAGAGGGAATAGAACCAATCACGTCTTAAAACTCCTACATTATAGCATGATACTACTACCACATATCAACATGTCATCCTTGATTCTCATGCTCATGGATTTATTCTTCTTTGGTAGGCCTAAATGCATCATCATTTTAACTACCATGTTTTACTATATTTGGAACATCATCATCATCATCCATATGCAAAAAACAATTTCCCCATGTTTCCTATTGAAAAGTATGATCAAAATTTACTTTACGGATCTCATCACACTCTTAATGAAGAATATATTCTCCCATGTATCTTTTATGAGTTTATATGTATTAAACCCATAATGCTTATCTCCTCACTCATTAAGGTAGAGATTAGATATGCCATAAAGAGGTGTCAAAAATTATTGATCATTATGATGGTCTCCATACTCATTGATATATAAATTCAAGTTTGATGTGTTCGGCTAATGGATAAAATTTACTTGAAACCTTAGCACCATACATGGTCCTAAATTCCATATAGGACCAATCTAAAGTCAATAACTCCTATTATTAGTGGTAAAGTCCCTTGACAAACAAAGAGAACATTGAGGTGGTACATTATTAAGATTTATAACAAGAATGATTGATAAATATTTAATGTGTCAAATTAAAGTAGTGCAAAAATAAATAAGGTTACCTCAATGGAGATAAAACCATAAATCAGAAGAAAGATTTTATACATGGGGAAAATTATTGAATGGTGAAAGAACCCCATAATATATTAGAAGCTTATAAATAATTAAATCTAATTACAATAATATGAAGAAGATACAAGAGAGAGAGAATGAATTTAGATAAAATAACATCCCAAAGATACAAGAGCAAGACTAGAACAACAAGAAAGTTGTGAGAGAGAAGTGTCTAAACTGAGGAAAAGAAGGTTCTTTTATAGAGCTAGAGTAGTAAAATCAGAGTTACATAGAATCCCATTATGACCTTACAAGATCCCTTTGTGTGTACCATTTGTGACCTATTCCCTTAGAGTGGAGGGATGTGTGCCCCAAATGGAGAAGGGAGAGTGACATGAAACTAACTCTAGATCCAAAAAGTGGATTAGGGAGGTGAGTGACATCTCATAAATGTAGGAATAAAGTGTATTAATAAATATAATAAATGTACATATAAACAAGACTTAGAAAAATCCTACAAACGTATAGAAAGGACCTAAATTAAGGTTAATTCTCCAACATGCATCCACAAATAAAAAATATTTTTAGATAGATAAGGTAGGACAAACATGAGTAGTCAACTACAAACCATTTATTATGCCAACTATTTTGGTATATTATCTATCTAGTTATAACACCCCCTTAGAGTTTGGTTCATACATAAAATTCAACATGTTAGCTACTTTTTTGGGCATGACTAAGGTGATTGACCAATTATCAATCAACGAATTATGAACCAATGAATATCCAATGATTATAGAGAGGTAAAAAGGAGGATATTTATCTACTCTTTTAGTTTTGATTGGTTTCCCATCCTTAGTGTTCAATTCATTTTCCAAAACTACCCCTCTTTCACTAGACTACCTAGGTGTTTTATTGAGCTTAGATAGCTCATTATGGAGTAGGTCTATTTGTCAAGGAATGGAAAATGTGTCCTACATTGGGATGATTATATTAACCTTGTTTATTTTCTCAACAATTTTAATAGGAGAGATGTCAACCTTATCATGTCCTCTAGTAGCCATTACACTACTAATACCTTATGTTGTTTGATGCATAGAAGGACATCTAGAATTATAAAATATTTTAATTTATTGAGTAATAGTGGATGTATTTGACACACCTATTCCTTTGGATATTGGGGAGTTCATGCTCAGACCATGAGTTGTCCATTGCACCTCATCCACTAGTCTTTTCGTTGACCTTGTGTTTTTAGCAATACGATTTAATTTTATGTTCAAGTTCCCTTGATAATTTATTGTACATGAATCTTCTTTGAATTATTTCATAAAGGTAGCATCTGATTGAGCATTTAATCCATTACTTTCTCCTCCACTAGGAGTATCTTCTTGAGTCATAGTAGTTATTATTCCCTATTGTGCCATATAAGCTTGGTTTAATGTCTCATTTCCATAGGTGGATGAGTCATGAGGCTTATCACATAAAATATAATCTTTATAATATTTAATAAAGATATTGTAGATAGGCACAATATATTTTAAAGTAGGAGCATTTTTATTTTGATCATTGTATCATCTTGTTTGAGTTAGCTTCCCTTGTATTTTAGAGTGGCCTTAAAAACTGGTCTATAAAACTAATAGGGATGATAAGATTGTTGAAACTATTTCCACTACATATTGTTTTTATCACCTCTTAAGATTTTAATTCTCTTCTTTAAGATCCTTTATCAGGTTTGTATCACTTGACTTACTTGTATGATTAGAGACAACCTGCTTATGTTTGGGTATGGGAACGGGAGCAATGTTAGGCATAGGAGTTTGCACATTAGGAAATAAAGGCATAGGGATTCTAGGAGATATCTTCCCATCATGTATAAGTAAATTATCATCCCTTATATAAATATAATAGGCATTAGGTAGTGTATTCTCTCCCATATATTAAATAATCATGGATATGTCACTATTGAAATCCTTGAGATAATAGAGAAAAACATGATGTGTAATAAGCCTTTCCAAGATTGGGATCCCATCCTGTGTCTTTTTAAATCTTGTATTGAAATATTATATTTATTCTTGAGGATCTCTCTTTATAGTAGTTAGTTACTCAATCAAACATAAATGGCCATATTTTTCATCAAATCTCCTCCTCAAAAGGTTACCCAATTGGTCTCGTGTAGTGATAAAATTGGGATCAAAAGTCCCATATCAATCAAGGTCCTTACACTTGAACAAAATATCCAACAACCTGATAGAAATATTCTCTTCACTGATGTTATTTATGTTGCAAAAATTGGCAATGTTCCTTATGTATTCAATAGGATTAATGGTAGTTTATCTTGTATAAGAAGGCATACTTTTAAGGGATGACATAGGAATGAAATCATATTGAGAAAGTTCTAGATGAATATGGACATTAAAGGAAATAAAGTGTAGGTTCCTTGGTGCTTCCATCTTACAAATTGGACTCAACAAAAGTCTCCTAATATGTATGTGAGTAGTAAAGGATTTCCTTCGATATAGATGAGTGTTAGCAAACCTCTTTATCTAAATGAATAGTAATGAATCTCTAAAAATTAAAGAATTATGCCTTTAGTAGAAGATATTATTCTCACCTTAGGCATGAAACTGAGGCACTAGTATGAAACTAAGATCGAATAATTATTGGAGTCATCAGATACTACATGAAAGAAGCTACTAGAACTTCAAATTTATCAAGATTAGCATCCACCTTTGAAAATTTTTGGTCCATTATGTCCCATCATCCATGAAATAACTATTATCAACCAAATTTTCACCCTAATGAGGAATAATACAGCCTTATGAAATTTTGAATAACATTAAAACACCTCATATGTTGTTGGTAATAATTATAAGAGGTGAATCTCTAGATTATGGGCTAGCTCCCATGTATAACACCTAAAACTAATAAATAACCCTTTTTATTTGTAGGAAAATGGATATAAAGACATTTAAATTAATATAATGGAGCTGATGCACCAATATAAAGTTCACAACTACTTGAATCTGCACTATGTAAAACAACAACAAAACTAATCTCAACATCCAAGGCTTTCCTAGAATAATGCTTCAATATAAAGGTAGAATGAAATGTATCATTCAAGTTGGATAAATAATAGGTATAATAATGGACACTAATAACCTTCCTTACACTTTAAAACACACAAAACTTCTATTTACACATCATATGACTTTTTAGAAAGTAGATTACTCACACAAAACACATGAAAGATATAAATGAATGCAAATAAAGAGAACTATCACTTATCACTCAAAAATAAACAACTTAAAATAATTATGAAATAATTTCAGAGACAAAAATAGTTTTAAATGATTATTCTAAAGGAAAATCAATGTTCAATTTATTAGGGATTCACCATACCAATATGTGGATGTGTTACAATGATAAAATAGGTAGCATATATAGAGAATGAGGAAGAGAGAGAATGAGAGATGTAGAAGAGAGAGATTTACAAGTATCTAAAAAGAGTTTAAAGTAATAATGGAGTTATTAAATAGTATAAAAATATATCCAAGGACATATGTTTATCTCTTGAATATGTTTCATCTCCCAAATGGCCTAGGGGTTTCATTCCTTGCTTGGCACCTTGTCTTCTTATCCAAAACTACTTTTCTCTTAATTGTGAGTAATGACACATGGGTTTATTGATCATAATATCATAATTAATTGTATTAAAAATTATTATTTTACACATATCATACATTTTATAACTCATTTTCTCTAATATTTTAGTGGTAATCATTACACAACTCCTTAGGAGTCTTGAAACCCTTTGTCTACTATGCATTTCCTTGCTTCAGATCTTAAAAATTTGACTTCATTTTCACCAAAGAAATATTTATCCATAAAATACATATTAATACCTTATTATACTAGATAAAACTCATTTAAGTCTATCAAACACTCACCAAGACCTCATTTTGCATCTTAATCTCTCACTAGCTTTCAATTCCTTGTAGCCCTAAAAAAATCTCCTTATGTAAAATAATTTGTTAATTATCCTAGGTAAATAGTCATATATGTGAGAACCTAGTATGTCCTTATAGATCCATTTCAAATTTTATGGCCTTAAAACAAATTAAAGTTTCCTTTTTCTATTTATTTATTTCTCTAATTAAGCCTCAATTAGGCATATAGACCTAGAAACTAAAATTTTGTTCCATAAACTTCCCACAGATGTTAAACATATAGTAAGTGTGTGATTAAATTTACATATAATATTACTATTATATAATCCAAATTTGGAATTTTTATATGCTATGTACATAGGTAAACCATTAAATGGCCAAAAAACCTAGCCTTTCACAAGTTTTTTTTTGTACTGCCTTCAATAATCAAACATGTAAGAACACTTTTAGGGTGGAATGTACATATTTTTGGTATTTAGTAGGTATAATAAAATTAAAATAATCTCTCCAAATTAATTCCATTTATTCATATTCTCCATAATATTTTTTTGAGCTTAAATCCTTATAAAAACATGGCATTTAGTGAGTCCTTATAGTTGCATGTACAAGAAAATGTCATGATGAGGACCTCCCTAGAGTACTCAATGATGTTCAAATGGTTTTATGAGAAATAAAACTCATTTCAAGAAATTTGGAGGCAAATATCTTTCATTAGGTCTATTTTAGGTTTTAAATAGGGTTTAAAGTAGTGTTAACATTCTGTACTACACCATTTGAGGCAAGGGGTTTTAGGCCCACCTCATCCAAATAACACAATGGAGACACCTCTAGGTGTGGGTAAGACTATTGGGGTGAAGTTAATATATATTTTATGAAGTTATATACCCTAATGCATCATATAAGATCAACTCCTAAACCTACCTATTTTTATAAAAAAGGATAGAAGGGAAACATGAAATGAAACCTATGCTATAAGAGGTGATTCACCAATATGTTGTGTCCACTCTATTTGACCTTTCAATAACATTAATAAAAAATAAGAAGAATGATAAATAAATAAATCTCTCTAAAGGCTTATAAACATTAGTATTTTACATATAAGTTGTTATAGATGATTATAAATTGGGGTTTATTAATATAAGGTCTAATTCAAGACACTTAAAAATCAAATTCAACTCCAATCTCAACCAATAACACCTTCACACATTGTGTGACCTACATAGAATAATGCACTAGTATCTCAGTGAGGAAAGGACCTAAAAGGGAGAAAAACCCATCACTTATATAAATAAAATAATCATGAAACACATTAAACTAGTATAAAGAATCTGAAATAATCTTTATATTATTTTAAAAGGTTACAAGGTATACATTTGTGCATAATTTCTTCATACTTAAAAGAGGGATCATTACAATGGATTTTGAGCTCCAATTTATAGAACATGAATAATATAGATAAAATAATGTGGGAGGAAAGTGTGAAAGAGATGCCATGATAATTTTCATCACTTAACCATTAGTTAAAAACATGAATAATGACTAGTAAAAACTCCATCATCTCTGATATGCATTTCCTTAGTTGTAAAAATGGTCTTTAATGAGCCCTTAGTCATATAGGTGTGGTTGATTGCTTATTTTTGTCATAGTTGACCCTATGAATATTCCATGAACCTTGTAAATACTACTTCAGTCCTTATCATGAATGAAATGTCATTCTAAGAGATAGTTAACTACTTGGACCTATCCATTACTCAACTAGCCACCATATTACATGCCATTCTCAATCTATTCAATGAAGTTTTCCTCCTAGATGGTGAGATATTTGATCCTTGGGAATTTTTACATGAGTTATGATTCTAATAATGAATTTAAGAGGTTATAAAGAGGGTTATTCTACCTTTGAGAGCCTCATCACTATGTGAATATGCGTGCAACACTCCTTCCTTGATGTAATGAAGGTTATCTCCTCACATAAGTTAAAATATAATCATTAGGCCCATCTAAAATATTGTGGGAGTTGAAGAGTGATTTTTTAAATGCAATTTAATCCTTGTATAGGCCCAATATACCTTCTCATCCACTTATAAGTTTAAACACACCCTATAAAAATTTAAAAATTCCTAAAACTAGTCATTTCAAGCCATTCCCTTACATGTATACCTCACATGTGCCAATGTTTTGGTGTATATAGGATATAAATGACCTTTAGGTGTCTTAAGGATTATTTCATGGTGTTTCAAGTCCATCTTTAGTGTTTTGTGGATCATATTCTCCATCAAGTCACTAATGAGGTGTTTTAAGGGTTTAGAGTGGCCTACCATCTTAAAGATGGTTCATAGAGTACACGCATTAGAATGAAAACTTAAGGACATGAACATTGATTATATTTAAATCCCAAAATATACATAATAACTCCTATCCCCATGAAACATTTTATAGTGAGATCTAAGTAAAAGTTGGTATACCTCAAGTTTGAACTAGGCATTTTGGGCATGCTCATAACCTTAAGTATCATTAATAGAGATACCCCCTAAAATTATATCTTTCTTTCATGAATGGAAATTTAATAGGGGTAATATTATTAACATAATATTAATATGAACCATTTATATTTTCATGTAAGATATGAATGTCCAAAAGTGGGTCTCGATCTAGTAGACTACATAGAGTGAGATCAATTAAGGTTATTTGGCCTAAAAGTCACATTCCTTGTATTTTTTTCCTAAAACATAATTATTAATACCTATATTGTCATAATAAAACATTTAATTTATTTATATCTGATAGAAGATCTTGTTACATCACAAGAATTGATCTGGGGGTCTGAGGGTTTAATTAGGGTTTTAAGCCTTATAGGCCTAATCCAAATTTCAAGAAATCAAACAATCTATAAGTGTTTATGATCAATTTATAACCTTTTAAGAATATTTTTCCATTAATTTTCAATCCATTTTTAAACATTATAGTTTCCTATGTCTCTATATTTATCATCACCATGGCCATCCTAGGCTCATATTGGGTTCTTAGGCTAGTAATGTTAAAGATTTGAGTGCTATTGTTTTCTCCCCTTTTCATTATTAAGATATTTAGAAAATATTTTTAAATTTTACTTAATTTTCATCAACAAATATTTGATCTAGGGGTTATCACACCTTGTAACCAAGACTCTTTGCACCCATACACACTAGCCTATAAGTACTAGTTTGACTTCAATTAGGCCTAAACAACTTTCCTAAGTTTGAATACACATACAAAGGCCTTTAAGATCATAAAATTGTGATATAACCATTATGGAACCACTATAACATAGTTTCTTACCTTCATTAAATATAATGACTCACACTAGTTAAGCATCCCAAATTGACTAAGCAAATTTGTATGCACTAGGTTCACTATGTGTGTGCCAGGTTTTATACATTTATCTTGACCATTATTATTGATCACTTATTTAGTACCTAAAATTATTTTATACTTTACCACTCATCTATAACTCATCCTTTCATACATTATTTATGTCTCTTTTGGACTTCATACTCCTTCGCTCTATACAAGTTTATCTCATATTCTTGAAAATGAAGACCTACAGGTTTGCCAACTTATAAATATGTGCTTTCATTCCTTTAAGCTATTAATAGTGCATATATGGATCATCTTGGCACTAAAAAAATATTAATACACCTCCTAACAATATTTATGTGATTTTAAACCCTCATATTCTCTTGAATATGCAAGTTTCATCATGTTTCTATATATAAACCTGTGTATCACTAATCAACTCCTTTAAGCCTAATTGGATCCTTTATTCAAGATATTGTCTTTAGTATCCCAAATGAAACTTGGTGAGGGTACTATGGGCACTTGGATTTTATTTCATAGGTGTATTCATCTCTCACAACCTTCATATTTCATACAACTTGTTAATTTCTACCTAAATCTTGTATGTGCCAATGGACTATACAGTTGTATATTTTGATTTGGAACATTTAATGAAGGTTGGATTTGGATCTATTCTCTTGATATATGTCACTAAAATCTTACTAGTATCCAAAAATTCTTGGGCTTCCTCTCTTAATGTTTCATTGGCCTTTGAGACACTAGGTAGCCTTATGAGTGTGATTTGGAGTTTATGAATTCCAAATCTACCTACAACATACTATGCAGTCTTTCATAGTTTTGAATTTAGGATATAGGCTCATTATAGGGTGAAAATGGTTTTGGATATTTTATATAGATCAAAAATTTTAATGAGACCATAAGGACATCCCTTTTCCTACTTAAGAAAATTTTACTGAGCCCTAGGTATCCTCCACTTGGATATTCAACCAAATATTATATTTGACTAACTGGACCATGCATTATAATGGATAAAATTGAAACCTCTTAGTTCTTAAAAGCCTTAAACTAGGCTAAGAAAAGTTAAACTCTACTAAGAAGCTTGTGAATGCTTTTGGAGTGACTCTGGATGTGTTAATCTTGAGGGATATATTGAAACTTATTTATTTTGAAAAAGGAGATCATTCATAATATTAAACTACCTATGTAACCTAAAGAAGGAAATAAATCATGCACTTGTAACTTGAATATGGACTACTATGAGAACAAAATTGAATCTTTTAATTCCTCATTCACATGGTGGACATTGAGAGAGATTAAAGGAGTCTTATATGATCAATTGTGATATAATGAAATATGTGATAAATATGGAGAAAGCATAATAACTATGCATTAATTTATTTCATGATTTGTTATTTCATGAAACATGAAAACTCTCTTACATGACTTGTAATCTACCAACCAAGGGGGAATATGGGTTGATATGCCCTTGAATGTACTATAAAAACATGATCATAGGAGTATATAAAACTCAATAGACTTGTATATATCTTCTTCCATGTTTTAGCCACCACAAAGATCTCAAACGTTTCATGAATCTACCTATAGTTGGGCCTATCGGGTTTATAAAGGGCTTAAGACCAATTGGCAGACTTAGAAATCATTCATAAAGATTTTTAGTTAGATCTAAGAACCAAATCCACTAATTTTAATCCCACTAGGGACCCCACCTCTATCTAAGATATTGAGATCTGACTCCCTTTGTATGGGTGATATTATCCATCTCTAATTGGGCCTTATGAGCTTGCCAAGAGCTCAATGGGGATTTCATTACATTTTCTAATTTTATTTGAATATTTTAGATGTGAATCTTATTTTTTACACCTTTAAGAAACCTTCCATGAATTCCATAAACTCTTTCAACTATAACATGACCATACATATCCATACAAGAGCTAGAACCACCTGTAAAACCTTTCCTTTCTACATTTTTCTTATATTTGAAGCTTTGAGATTCCATTAGAGGGTAGAGGGAGAAAAATAAGGAGCCAAAAGATATGTTTCAAATAGATGACATGGATAGAGGGAAGTTGAATAGTCATTTTTAATGTTTGGGACCTTCTTTTGATGGATAGAAACTATCTAAATTTTAAAAGAAGACCTTTTGCATATGAAACCATTCTAAAATGACATTATGATGGTTATGAAGACCTTTGAATTCATAATTTATGGTCTTGGTGGCATCTTGGGGGCCAAAATAACATTATTCACATGGTTAGACACTTTTTTTTAGGGCAATGCCTGCATAATTATAAATGAAACATCAATTTAAGGAGATACCTTAACATTTATTAAATAACCTTAAAGCACGCTAAGGCTTCAAATAAGGGTCAAACATATTTCTTCATATTGGTCCCCAAACTATTGAATTCTACATCATGTTTTAAGTTTTTGACATGATAACATGGATGGATATGGTTGAAACATCATAAGTCACTTCTTACATGAATGATTTAGATCAGAAGGACCACCTTAAGTCTAGTTATATAATCTCACACATGATCATCACAAGGAGAACATTTGACATAAGCTCAAACAAAGTGAGGAGGTGACCAATATGGCACTTTACTAACATGACTCATTCTTTGACCATGCTTCCTACATTATAATAACAAATAAACCTCTCCTTACTTTCCATGACAAGATATATATCATCATAAGGAAGCTTTGAGGGCCCTATGAGAATGTTTTGAACTATAAGGATTGAAATTTTGCCTAGGAGGACAAATTATCAAAAAGTAGTTTTAGTTTTTAATGATGGTTCATAAACCCTATGACATTAAATCTTGAAAAATCCATAATTTCCAAATTCATAATTGTCCTCAAATACCCCTAGGTTTTTAAGTTCCCATACAACTTGTCCATGTAGATCTAAGCATAAGAATATGTTCCTCGGGTCTTTACTATGCCATTTAAGAGTGGTACATAGTATTATCCATTGTTCATCAAGGTTGGAGACATAAACCAAAAAATAAAACTAAGATATTTAAGTATGGATACCCCTTTATAATCCTGCAAAACCATTGGGCCGTATGCACAAGGTTAGGGTCACACTAAGCAAGAGAAAATTTATCATGAACTACAATCATGCACTTGAAGATCTTGAGGTCTTATATGCCTAAATTATGATTTTCCTATATTTATTTACCTATGAATTACATTATAGGTTCTGTATCACCATTACGTAATTTATTAATGTCCTCAATTTCCCTTTTTAATCTCAAAAACCATTCTTTTCATGAATATGCATACAATCCCATGTGTTTGGATTTAGGCTTTCCAAGTCTAAACAAACTTATAAGCCTCGTCATCCTTTTCATTGACCATGGGGATAATATAAGGAGATCATGGTATTATAAGAGAACCAATTTAAAGTTATTTTATTTTGCCTCAAACCTACTTTCTTTAAACCAAATAGGCAGCCTTCATGTAGGCAGACAAGCTTGTAAGAGTACTTGAATGTGTGTATGGAAGGTTCAAGTGAGTCTTGTTTGAGTTAGCTCTTCTAGTCATCTTTTGGGTTTTCATTAACTCAAATCATTATTTTATACCTTAATATATCTATATAATCCCTAACCCCACTATTATGTATTTTATCCTCTTTAAAAATTTGAGACTAGCTTGAGTTACTCAAGAAATCTTGTAGGTGGTTATTGGGGTTTTGACTACATCTTGGAGCTTAGAACCTCAATACAATTCACTAAGAACTTAAATTATCTTTATCACAATAGTTAGATTTATTTATATTCTTTTTCACCTCTCCAAGACCTCACATCTTCACAAGTATACCACTTATCTCTCATGTCTGCTCAAAATATGGTTGTAGGTGGTGATTGGAGTGTTAATATTTGAAACCTAGAATTTTTCATATAGATTATTGAGAACTCAATAGAAAATAAACTTAATTGAAGTCATTTTTCACATTAATTTTAGCCACTGTAATTTGTTTAAAATTTATTTTATTTAACCGTACATCTATATTCTTTGTACTTTGTATATACATCTATTTGAGTCCTTTACTTTCTCAACACATTAGTCAACCAATGAGAACATTATGAGAGTTTTTAATATATCTGAATATATCTCATTTTTTTTTTATATTTCACATGTATATCTCAAATGTCTTCCATGTTGACTTAGAGCCTCAAACTATTTCAATATTGTCAATTTTTCTTATAGGTAGTGATTGGGTCCTTGAGCATTAGGTTTTGAAATCACACTTCCTCCACTCACCTTGGACATATTAAAATGTTAAAACACTACATTTAATTCATGATTTAGGTTTTTAAAATTAAAAATTGATGCACACTTCAACTCATTTCTCATAAATACAGACATGTAGGTTTGCATTTTCATGTCTTAGACCTTTTATAATGCAAGTTTGATCTATTTTTGGGGTCTAAGATAAGTTTTCCATTTTAAAATTACATTATTATGATTTATTAACCCTCATACACTCTAAAAATTAAAAATAAAACCCTTTTGAAACCATTTGTGTAGGCAACATCAAAACACATTATGCAAGAATGAAAACATGAGTGTCACTTAGACAACTAGTAAATAAATACCCATTAGGTTAGAGATCCTTGAATGGAATGAGAATATTTATAAAACATTCAAACATAACCTATATTAAATTAACTCTATCAACTCTTGTAAAATTTCAAGTTTAAACATGTATCATGTCTCACATGGAGGCTATTTTTAGAGATATTATATCCAGACATGCCAACCTATTATAAAAAACATGGAATGGTTTTTAATATCCATAGAGACCATATAAAATCCTATTAATTCTTCAAATAGATACAAAATTAATGGCATTAGTGTAAAATAGGAGCATATAAGATTCACTAGCTATTTTTGACTACCTATCTTGTTAGCAATGGTTCATATACCTCAACCCCTTAAAACCTAAAATATTTTCATGAATATTAATACCATGAGGGATAATTATTATGTATAGGGTAATTTGGAAAAAATCCTCTATATGTTCATGAAACAAGCATAAACTTCTAGCCTTCTTGAGTTTGTGAAGAGCTCAAATAGACTTCTGACTAGTTATCTACATCATTTGGCCTATTTAAATATATATAATATCATTTTATATGTTTTTAAGGTTATATGCCATTTTTACACATATTTACATCTTAAAGTGGATCTTCATGTTCATATAAAAGACTTAAAACTACCTTATTTTATAGAATTATCTAATTTTCAATGTTGGTCTACAAATTTATATGAATCTTACTATTATATGATAGGATCCTAACATAATACACATTATAGCTTATCCTCAAATGCTTGTCCTTGTGAAAACTATGTACAATACCCAAAATTTGACCTGAAATGACTTATTAGACTTTTGGGTGCTTAACAAACATGGTAGGAAATTAATACTTGACTATAGGACTTCTAAGATATAACTAAACCTCATAAAATGACTTATAATAATGATATAACCTTGAACACACATGACAAAATCATTAGCTCATGAATAACCTTAAAAACTATATAAGTACACAAAGAGACCAAACCTTAAACAATGTTAATCAAAGATTTAAGTGACCACTAGAAGACCATTACAAGAACTAGGTGACCATCTACAAGCTTGAATATCCCTATGAAAATTTTCAAACTATAGTGGTTGACTCATTTTGACCTAGTGGTTAAAATTGGTAACATGACCAACTTAATATCAATACAAGATTAAAATACCAAGGATTTTTAGTATTGGCATACCATACTACCTTGTTAGTGCACTACTAACCTCTCTATGCACACTAAAATAGGTTATGCAAAGGATTTATAATAACATATGAGATGTATTCATTTTTAATATTACATATAAGGATTATAAGGTCGATAAACGTAGTAAATACCCCTTTCTATCTTATGATATGTGTAATTTGTCCATACATAAATGCATCTATGGTTGTGGTATTACCCTCTATGTAGCCTATTATTTAATATTCCAAGGAACCTAATCTATTGGATACATAAACACTCTTTCTATCATAGGCTAAATACATTTATCTAATTGAACATTTTTTATTCTCTAATCCTACATCATTTCTAAAGGAGGTAATCTTTACTTTGCATTCTGAAGTCATGTAACTTATTTTTCAAATGTATGATCCTTTGGATGTGAGTTGACAAATTTAACATTTAACACAATATTTTCATTCATATTCTTTTCTAATGTTTTATAATATTTAGTATGGTGATGCTTTTACACTTTTCAATAAATTGAATACATATCCCCCTAAGGATTAGTTGGGTAATTTCGTGCAAAATGGTTTTAATCCACAATAAAGTAAATGATAATTTGTTCATTCCCATGTAATTAATATTGTCTATGATTTCATACTTTATATCCTCCTTTGTATTTTCCATGTTTTTTTCTTAAGCCCCATATTAACTATTTTGGACCCTCATATCCTCCTTTCCTTTGAGGATAACCCACACCCTAGTTATGATGGCCATCATATCCGTATATATCCCTATGGGGAAGATGTATCCCATAATAATTGTTATTTTTTATGTGATTTAGGGTTTTATGGATAATAATATTAAGGATATGTAGGAGTCCATCGTACTTTGTACTAAGGAGACTAAGGAGCCTGTGATGTCCAACCTACAAAATTTTGTAATTGATATTGAGGTGAGCTTACCACCCTTATAGGAACATTTTAAATCACATATGTTTTATGTGTGTGTGTGTGTGTGTGTGTGTGTGTGTGTGTGTGTGTGTGTGTGTGTGTGTGTGTGTGTGTGTGTGTGTGTGTGTGTGTGAATTTAAAGGGAGTCTATTGCATTTTTAATGCAAAGACATTCTTAGTGATCTCTTCTTTTAATTATTGGAGTGCTAAAATATTATTTTCATTGTGATTGTGTGACTTGATGAGTTTATAGTATACAGTCTTAGGTTATTGAATGCACTATTGTAATAAATGGAATTTTATATTCAAATGCACTACTACATACTATATTCTACATAATTATGTACTGAATTTTGTTCATTGATTTCTATGGTGCCCCTCTTTCCCATAATACATACACAAGAGTCCCAATCTAAGCTTATTAGTTTTAAATAACTCCATATTACATAACACAACATCTATGTTTACATAATTTTTCATAATAGGTTATTTCATATCTCTATAAATTTCTATCCAATCCACATGTAACACATATTACCAAGCATATGATATGTTTTGGAAGTGAGTTTGAAAATTTTAAAAACTAATCCTAGGTCCTTGGCCTTATACAAACCATGCATCCTTATCTGTGTCATGGAATACAAATTATACTTTGTCAATTAGATCAAAAAATCAATGAGCATAACCTAGAATAATTCACCTTGATGTTTTTATAAATTTATTTCAGCTCTTAGATTATTTAATAGACACATTTATGTATTTTAAATTCTACTATTAACTGGTCGTTAACATTAAAAAAAATAAGTTTGATACTATCTCTTTTATGGATTTATTCCAAAGCTTTTCCTATTAAATATCATATGATCTCACACTTTTTTGCATCATTTGTAGTTACATTTTTAATTATATATTACATTTAAAATTTAGTAAATATTAATTAGGGTCAATAGATCTGTCATATTGTGTCAACATGATAAACATTCCTAGATTGAGGGTCATTCCCCCTATTGTATCCTTTGATACTGATGGTTATGGTGAATATACTTAGGAAAAATCTTAATATTTTGTGAAACCTAAAATCTTGCCTCAATAAATTTCTTCATATCCAATAATTTACTAGTATCTACACTATAAATTCCAAACTTATCTATAAAAAATTCAAACCAAGTTCTATCTCTACTATTTTCTCCACATTTTATTCTTTTTGTTGACAAAATAGGCACAAGGTATGTGTACTATTGAAACAAATGATCTATATCTATGAAATATTATTAATTGGAACTTAAACTTAATTTCATCTTGTTTCTTAAAATAACTTCTTCAAAATAATGTTCGATATCTTCTCTATACAATATTATTTTTTCTAGTTGTGACTAAAACTACCTTCTAGCTAATACACTCAATCCTCATATCTCTTTATACTATCTTCCATATCCTTAACATATTTATCTATATATGCAATTTCATTTGCACCTGATGCTATATCAATCTTGTTATATTCAACACACCCCACCTTGGATTTTCTTTGAAAAGTGGGGACCCCCTTTGTTTTTAGAAGGCTTATTTATTATTTGGGCTATGCATGTGTGTTTGGATGGTTTTATTATTTGTGGAAATTATATTTTATAAACATTAAATCACTATTAGGTGCACTTGTTTTCCCCTGAAACACACCTCTATTGGAAGGACTTACTGAAACTAATCTATTAATAGAAATTTTGGAAGTTTGATTTATATGACAGGTATTTGGGTTTGTTTATTTAGGTTGTTTTATTCACATTTACTTTTTCAAATTAATTTTATTCAACATTATGAAAATTTTTGTTCTTCATAAACTTTTGGTCTTTAAGAACTTGTCAGTCTCTAGGAACTTTTTGGTCTTCAACAACTTTTAAGTGACGAACTATTCAGTCCAAAAATTTCTTTCAGGTTTTGTTTTAAATGGCAGTTTTTCTTTAGAAACTCTCTATAGGATCATTTTGTTCAACGCCTATTATGTATAAAATTTACTTCATGAAACTTTGGTCTTTAAAAGGTTTTGGTCTTTAGGAACATTTTCTTTAGTAGCTTTCATTTGGATACTTTTGGTTAGGAACTTTCAATACAACTACTTCCTCTCAAACAAAAATTTCCTTGAAGAAAATTTGGTTTTCAAGATCTTTATCTTTGGTAACTTTCATTCAAAACTTTTTGGTTGATAACTTTCTCTCTGGTGAATTTACCTAACAAATCTTCCCATATAAATTTCTTCAAATAACATTGTGGTCTTTAGGGTCTTTCATTTGGGACATTGGGCTCACAATATCACACCATTCATCCTAAATGCAAATGTCAACCCCTAAATATAAAATATAGGGGAAGGTATCAAATAAAATATCATTATGTCCCCCATAAATAATTAACCATCCTACGTGACATTCCCACTATGCCTAGGTTGTCAAGTTTGAATTGAATGAAGGTGATGAGATCGTAAACATTGGTGATTAATGGTGCATGAACTAAACATGAATGGTAAAAGTATATAACATTGAGCTACTAACTAAGCTGACATTTATTGATTACCATTCAATTTGAGCTTATATTGCCTTCTATGAACTCAAATCCCTAGCTATAATCAAATGAACTAAAATTTGCATAACAAAAGTTCCAAGTCACCATTACAAATAGATATAATCACACCAACATTAAAAACTAGTAAGGTGTCTTCATCTAAGGCATATAAGGGAGATTCAACAACATCCAAGTTCTCCATTAAGCATTCAAAAGAATACCTATATACATTTTTTAATGTAACAGTGTTTGATGGGATCTACACCAATTACTTGGATCTATGGGAGACCATAGACAATGTTAACCAATTCACTTTCTAGGAGGACATCTTCATCAAAGAACAAAAATTTGTAACTAACTTCCCTTTAAATTCCAAGCTCCCAATTATACAATTGCTAAGCCATAATTCATGCCATGCATTGACTTATTGTGAGACTTATTATTGAAAGGGATAATTATAGACAATGATTTATTACATTATGTTAATAATAACACCATCATTGCATATATATCAGCTGATGCATTCATGAGGTATTTATGTTTTCCCATTTTGTATGCTACATTTGATTTACATAGTGTGGTTCCTTAGAAGAAGAAAAATAATGTAGAACAAGTAATGAGGAAATGTCTTCTCCCAAGAGAGACCTTCACACTCAAGGAAGATACCAAGAACCTTGTACCCATCACCTAGTTCTAGATGTGAATTCATACTGGCATGGCATTGTTGAATCTACTATTTGGTTACCCAATCATTAATTTACTTAATTTATAATGGGTACTCCTACTTGAATTGTTTAGTGCCTCAGAGTAAACCTATGTATTAGGGTAAATTATCAACACGTGCATGTAATAATTGATTCTACAAAAGGAAAGGAGGCACCAAGGTGGTAACTTTTATATGATGTTATATATTTTGGATGTAATCATGGGGACTATTTATAGACATAATGTTCTTTGTGGAATCAAAACCCTAACTACATCAAGAATATAATTTGTGATTTATATTCATTCACATCTATGAATATATAATAAATTTCTCTAGAATTGTAAAGGATTTGTATCCTAAAGTCTGGATGGAAAGTCATGGTGAACCATTGCCTAGGATATCTAAGAGAATTGAACATATGCTCATTATTTTGTGTGATTATTTACTACACCCAAATTATACTCTTATCATGATTATTAGACACAAGGTTGACCCTCTTCATCTCCCTAAATTCATCCAAGATAAAATTATTCAGTAGGAAATTACCTTCCAATTATGGAATGGGATATATGAGGGCCTGACCAAGAATAACATGAGCACCTTCCATAGATCCCATATAATAATTGGGAGGATATAATACACATACTATATGCACTTCAAATATGTTGGTAATACAAGGTATTATGCCTTGGATACTTTTCCCCATAGGGATTGGGACCCCAATGGGAATGTGAAACAAAAAGGTTCATAATTTAGTTATCTAGTATAGGTATGAACCTTTTGATCATGAATTATTATTCCTCAATTAAAAAGATGATGTAGAATTCAAGTAAATGGCTAATAATGATTTCCTAAGTGAATACTTGCCAAGGGTAATCCAAACATATCCCTAAATTACACTTGGGAAATCTAAATTTAGGATCCCAACACTAGGGAGACGGACATCATCTAATTTTTAGAGTGACACACCTTTCCAATAGTCACAATACAAATTACATGAACCTCAATGTCTACCCACTATGATGATAACTCCATAACAAGAGAAAGATCAAGGTGTACGGGAGACATCAATTACCAAAATTCAAGAGGAATAAGAGGCTCCTAAAGTTCAAATGTATACTCTTGAACTAAAAAAGGTAAAAAAAATATTGTAAGAATAAATATAGATGGATGCCAACACTATGGGGATGGAATATGGAATCATATACCTAGACTCCTTTGATTAATAATATATTACACATACTATGGTATCCCCATCAACCATAACATCAAGCATGAAATTCCATCTTCCTATACAATAAGTGGTTGTTCCTCAAGTAAAAAAGACACAAATATGTTATAAAATAAAATATAGTGAAGAAAGTCCTGAGACACCATCCATAAAGGGTCCAAGCCATGAGATTAATGAAGAATATCTACAATAAGCCAAGGTTTTAAGTTTGCATTAATTAAAAAGAAAGGCACCCATTGAGGATAGACAATCAGGTAAGAATACTTTCACTACTCCCATCAGCCTTTATCCTAATATGTCATTACTCATTTTTATTCTTTGTCATTTCCAATTGTATATTCTTTTCCTCATGTGTCATCATCTCCTATTAGACCTTTTTTGACAATTATTTCTACATCTACTCCTCTAGTCTCCACTAATTATTTCCAGTATTACTAGTCATCCCAAAATTTAGGTTTTAAGTTACTCTACTCAATTAATCTCAAAAATTCCCTCCTTAATAGTGGTAAAAACCACAATAGTGGTGTCCACAAAATATCTCCCAAAAAGAGACCAATCTACATTATTCATCCTATGCCACATCTAGTGAATGTAGACTAGTCCAAAATAATATGACCTTGAAGGACTAATACAACCCTTGAGACTAAGACTAAAAAAGACACTCAAATAGATTTATGAACATTAGATGCATAAAATTTTATTCTTCTAGATTAGGCCAAGGAATTATGAGCACCATGTTGTAAGGGGCCAGACTTGAAGATCACCGAGTTGCCTATTATGAGCTTGCTCTTTGATAAATTAATTGTATCAGTGTAAAGGGGGAGGAAGAGGAAGATATAATATAGTATTTGGTGAGTTCTAATGTTTGAATAAAGAGAGGAAATATGCTATCTTTTGAAAATATAAGATAGAAATAAGGGTTAGTACCCTTATATTGAGTACTTTAAGTTCAACATAGAGACCCACACGAGAGAAATGTTAGCCATTCATGAGGGCAAAGATCAAGAAAGAAAATAAATAGATGAAGAGATGGAGACCATTATGGAATAATAATAGGTAATCTATGTTCCCTCTATAGACACCTAAAAATGGGAAACTGGATCCTACCTAGACTTTAGATTGATTCCTAACAACCATTGCAAATTAAGCTTAAAAATAACTAAACATCCTAAATTTTCTTGTGCATCATTCATCAAAGATCAGAATCATGTTGAAACATCCCTAATTGGGGTATTCTATCATCTTCAATAGTAACCTATCATATATTAATTCTTAATCACCTTGTGGCATCACAACTATCAATTTGGCCTATGGACCTATTAAGTGGGGCACTTTCACACTTAAATAAAATCTTGAAATATATAAAAGGCTAATGGAAATCAATTAATAAGTTAAAAAAGATTAAAAACCTAGTTTAATTATCCATTTACAATTAATGAATATATAAAAAAGGAAATTCAAATATTCAAAATATCCTATCCATTCATCATTGCCTTTATGAGTTGTTAAGCTCTTTGAAAATATCCTAAAATATTTAATTTTGAGAGCCATGCCTAGTAATTAAAAATCATAATTACTTGATAACTAATAACTCTACTAGAGTTAGTTTTACCTCACTTAGGTTTAGTTTGAACCCATTCCTAGCCTAAACTCAACCCTAACTCACCTTGGGTGAAAGTTAATTCTTAAAGCTATAAATTTAAGGCCATACAAAATCATTTAAAAATATTGGATATTGTAGAGTTATTATGCAATATTTGTGCCATAGAACTCATGCACATAGTGTTATAATTCTAAAATATTAATCCAATAAACTTCAAATCCAAGGTGCTAAGGAGAGAAGAAGCCAAAAAAGATTCATTTCCAAATACTTCTTGATACACAAGCTAGGCAATCCACTTGGCAAAGCAATTTGGAGCTCCTAAGGAAGGTAAAAGAGTTATTATCTTTTATGTTTTTATTGTGCTTTCATTTAGTATTTGTTACTAATATCTCCCTAGTATCTAGGGTTGGAATTTAAGTATTAGCGTGTTTATTTGAGTTTTATTTCTTTAACTAACACTATACTAACCTCACTTCTTGGATTCCTATGATCACACCCTTTGGGATAGAATAAGATGTTCAAAGTGCAACATTGAGGTTATATGAAATTCTAGATACAATTCATTCTTTGAAAACAAAATTGGCTCCCCATGCAACCACAATAAAAAAATTATTTAAGGTTTTCAAGGAAGATGAGAATGGATTGAAGTTTTTGGTGTTGTATACTACCAATAACCTAGGAAATGCACTTAATATTGCAATCATTAGGACTAAATAGACCTACTAATGGGTAAATTTTGTTGATTCTTTAGTTATTAAGATCACAAGAAACAAGAGAAGCACATAGTGAAAAATTTGAATGGTCTAGAATTGACAGGTTCACATAATAGCATTGGGAAGTTGGTAGCCAAGTCATTTTTTTTCCAAATGACACAAAAAACTTTGGAAAATTTAAAGTAGAATTTAAAAGGTTTAAATTTAGAATATATTGAATCAAAGTTGATTTCAACAAGGAAGAAGACCATTGAAGTGTAATTTTTTGGGTAGGCTTCTGAGATACCAAAACTAAGCATACAAGGCTAATGGCACAAGTAGGCAGGGTAAACAAACTTCTTTCCTAGATATGAACATAGTATATGCATGACATGCTAGTGGATATAAACACTAATAAGATCTGGAGTCCAAGAAGATGTCCACTTCCACACCATCTACTAGTTTAGATTATATTCCACCCAATGTCCCAGTCTCAAAGCAACCCACCACTTTAACTCTAGCTACAACTTCATTTGATTCTAAGTCAACTAGTTAAATTTTAACTATAACCTCCACTTTAGCACTACCTACTAGCATAGCTCAAGTTAACACATATGCATTACCCATCACTTCAAATATAGCTACAACTTCAATTATTCCTACAACTTTAATTCCTTCCAATTCAACCAAATCAATTCCAATTGTAACCTCCACTTTAGCTCGACCTACTAGATCAACTCAAGATACTACATTTATGCCACCTACCACTTTAGTTAAATCTACCACCTTAGATTTAGTCATAATTTCAATCATAACCACAACCATGAGTAGTATCAAATATGTACTAAGAAAACCTTATCCCAAAGCTAATTTTGTATAGAAATTTTGCATGTATTTTTTATTCAAACAACCATAGCTAATTAGACCTTGTTATATTTATGTTATAAGTAAATAAATTATTTTTATAGCATGCACACTATTTTATTACTTTTGGTAATCTAGTGATTAGATCCTAAATAATAAGGGTTTGTAATAATAGAAAAAAATCTAATCTAATAGGGAAAAATATAGATTTTAACTGATAATTATACAAGATAAAAATAAATTAACTTAGATAGATTTGGGCTGAAATAAAAGATTCTAATTCTATAATTTGAGGAGTAGGACTAGGATAGTGTCATAAATCTAGCTCTGGCTTCTATTTTTTGATTGGATAAAAGTGCCAAGAATATGACACCCTAGTGTTTGATGTTATATTCCTTCCTAGCTCTATTTTTCTTGAGGCTAAAAGATTTGTGAGTTTTGTTCGCTTGCTCAATAGGAGCCTATGTACCAAATTTCAAGGGCTAAAAGTTACCAGAGCTCATTATAGGTCTATTTCAATCTTCAATACCTATATTCATCTACACACATGTAAAAAATGAATACATAAAAAGCAAAAGGGGGAAAAACTAGGTTAGGGGAAGAATGATCACACAATCAAGAATGTCTACTGTTATGATTGTTTCCTACATTAACCCTCAAGATAGGGTCTCAGATCTAATGTATTTATCCCTTAGAAAATGTGCATAATCAATGTGCACAATAGATACAAGAATGGATTTCACTTAGGCCCTTCTTTGATCAAACATGCAAGTCTATGTGTGATATAGACAAGCTGAGTTATATTATTGACTATTTTTTATTATGTCTAATGTGATAAATTAGTAAGTGCTAGATATAAAATTCCTTGTGTAGTCATTTACATAGGAGACTCATTATTTTGAATTTTTGAGTTTTATTTTCATTTTTTTTACATTGGAAAACTTAAGAACAAATCAAATAAGTGGGCAAGACTCATCTAGTAGGAGAAAGTGACCATTGGAATAAAATTTACACTTGGACAATAGTGATAGAGATTGGACACCCTAGGTTTCAGCACTATAGTCCTATTTGGGAAATGTTGTCTAGAGGGTCTAAGACTTAGGGGAATGGAATAATTATAGAAAGAGTGACCTAGGTTAACAAGAGTTAAGTATAGAAAGATAGGAGTGACTGGGAATGGTCAAAGAGGTGTCTAGGGTATAAAATAAGAGCATGGAAAATTAGACAAAAGGACATGGATAGATGTGAATAAGACTCATATTATCCAATCAAAGTCTCTTATGATGGGTCTATGAAAAGTCATGATATGTGTGGTTGATTGACCAGTTTAGAGTGTATACATTTCCCCCATTTTAATTTAGTGATGAAATGAAATGAAGTACTAGAGTAAAAGAAAGAAAAAAGATGCATACCTAAACTTACCTATATGGAGATAAGTGTACAAAAAAAGGATATAAATTCTTGGCTAAAGAAGTGGGTGGAGAACTAAATAGTGCTTGAAGAAAGAAGGAATGATTGTAATAGATGCCCCCTATACTAAATATGAATAATGCCTAGATAAAGAAGGAATACCTATAATAGATGTTCCCTGTACTAAATCTAAATAATGCCTAGAGAAAGAAACAATCTCTATAATAGATTCCCCTTGTACTAAATCTAAATGAGAAATGCTTGGAGGCCTAAAACCAATGTCTAGACTTTAACCCACATAAAATCATGTAATATGGATTGTGTATATATAATTTTTACACTATGAAGAGAAAGATCGGTCATTCCCCGACTATAAATAATATGAACTAGAAATGAGAAGAGCTCAGAGGTCCAAAACTAATGTCTACCCTCCATCCCATACAAACTCTTGGGTATAAGTAATATTATAGACCAACTACTATATATTATCATACAATCCAACTTGGTGACAACTTGGGCATGCCTGGGTGATATATTAAAACTCTAGTAAATGTATAAGAAGTAAATGCCCTATCTTACAATTCTAATCTATATAATCTTAGATGCTAAAGAATATTATCATCTTTGTCATGACCCTAAATTTGGTATGTGAGTGATGCATTTGGATAATCTATAGATCTATATAACCACATGTTCCATGATGTATCATGCCATGTCCCATGTGAAAAATTAGAGATAAAAATAATGTGTTATATACTATGCCTATGATATGATATTTGGTTATGTAACTATGTTATGTTATATGAAGCTATATGTATGAGATGTGTAGTAATGTATAGGCCCACAAATATATTATCTAAGTTTGAGTCTATATCAAAGTCACTATGAGTCCATATAATTTGAACCACTATATTTAAATAGTATATGTATTTTTAAACTGACAGTGTATCCCTCTAGATGTCCAAGTGATTCTTAGTGACTCACATTAACTAAATCACTATATAATCTTGATTGATCTCTACAAAGTAATGCTAATAGTCTAGATTTTAGAGGTGTAAAAACCATGCTGAGTGATCCATTGTAGTCTAAATCACTATACAATCTTGACTAATATATACTAAGTAATACTAAAAATCTGACTATTTAAGGTGTGAGAATTAAAATGTATTTACCTATAGGAATTTTGATTGACTTTGGGTTCATTTGTGCAGTGACTAGTTTGAGATACTGGAGATCTAGAGTGAAAAATGCCTAGGAAGTGAGCACCTTATGCGACTCAGTTTGAGTAGTTGGCATCTTGGATTTAGGCTAGTGGAGAGATTACCCTACTGAGTAAGCTTAACACTTGATTCTTACCTATTTAGAAGCCTATTTTATATATTTTTGGTTTGTTTTAAGTAGTCTAGGAATGTTTTTACTAGTTTTAGTGCTTCTATCCTATAATTATAACTACTATCCAAGAGGTAGGATTGTTATCCAAGTTCCAGTGCTATAGTCTAGTGCTAGTGTCCATTTAGAATGTTGTTGTCCAATATGGATGGTATTTTTCAATTTATAAGTTGTTCCTACTTTTGTACTTCTTAACTATTTTTCTTGGAATGGTTGTCTAACATACAATATATTTTATAGTATTTTGAGGTTGAGTTGTGGATGTGAGAGTTTTTTAGAGGTTAGGTGATGGAGAACTAAGGATGCTACCATTATTTGTTGATGAGTGGGTCATTATAGATAGGGTAGGGTTAGGTCATGTATGTGACTTGGGCATGGTGTATTAGGATAGGTACTTGATTACTACCTTATGTGAGAGGTGGAATGTTGATACTTGTACATTCTAGCTTCCTAATAGAGAGATCATTATTACTCTGGAGGATATATACCATATTTTGCATTTGCTGATTAGTGGGAGACATGTGACACTATAGGATGACATGGGTGTTGATGTCATTGATTGTGCATCATTGTATTTTATTAGTATACCTTCAATTTCACATTAAAGAGGTAGTGATAATGATGTATTACTATCATTTAATGTGCAATAAAGTGTTCTACACCTATTGAAGTGGTTAGTTGTATTGTTGGATTCTTTTGTTGTAGTGGATGGTAGTGGAGTGTCTATTGCTTATAGGATGCATAAGGTGGTTCATAGCATTGAGATGTATGGTACTATGTTCTCATGGGGTAGGACTATTCTTTTCCATTTATATATATTTATGTAGGAGGCATCTAGTGGTGGTGTGGGTACAACTACTTTATTACATAGTTGGGATTATGAACACATAACAATTATGTGACCGATTCAATTGTTGAGGGTGAGTTGGGCATATCCACCTCCATTTGGAAAGTGATAAATGAGTGATTTGGATATCCAATATCCTAGGATAGATCATTATAGGAGGACTTTAAATAGATTAGTGGCTCAAGCTATCATATGGAGGACCTATAAAGGATTCCCTAGATGGCCTAAGGATGGAGAGCAACTATAGTACATGAGGGTTAGTTGTTGGTTACATGATTGTTGGGATAAAGTATATGAGTTATTTTAGTATGATCATGTGACTAGGTAGCTTAGAGTTCAATAGGATGTTCCTACTATACCATGGGTATGGTTGAGCAGTGCAGAGGTACCAACAAGAGTAGGGGCTCATGCAAGACCTACTAAGGCTAAGTTGTCACTATTACTTTTAGGTGTGTGAGATGAAGTTATAGATATTATTGTTGTAGATGATGTGGGATGCACTGAGACATATACAATATGGTGAGCTAGGCATCATTGGGATATAATATATCTTATGGATGGAGTGAATGTTCCTACATATGAGGATCTTGAGCTGATCCAGATGATGGGAAGTAATTAGTGATTGTATTTGAATTATTCCTATGTTTGTGCTTTAGTTTGGATTTAAAAGTATATATATATATATATATATATATAATGTAGTGGTGTACTTATTATGTCTGTAGGTTGGGTGGGAGGTACATAGGATGAGGCACCTACTAGGGTGGAAAGATGATGAGTTTTAGGAAACCATCGTTAAGTCAACATTCTGAGAGCTCAAGTAGCATGTTCTTCATGATGTGGTGGAGAAGGGTTTGATAGAGTGAGTGATGGTTATAATTGGTATGTATGTTAATTTTTTTGATAGGGATGTTATGGCTATAATTGCATATTTTAGGGTATCAAGAGAGAGATATGAGTTGGATAGGTATAAGATGCCTGCCCCTAATTATAACCTGATAAGAATGAAGATTGTGGATGACTATATGGATCTTTAGTAGTGATATGCAAACTTACATGAGGAGCATGATCAACAGTTAGAGTAGGATAGTAAGTGAAAGAGGCACTCGAGAACTAAAGGAGGTGTAGGTTCATTAAATGCTAGATAGGATTATGGGACTAGTATTAGAGGAGTGAGTGAGACGAAGAGTGAAGGCATGATGCCCGTTCATGATTGATTGTATTTTGACATGATGTATATGTTTTTTAAAACTTCACAATATATATGTAAATACTCATTTCATGTTAATGGTTATTTATTGTATTATTAGATTTTTAAGTGTGATGGTATATTAGTATATTAGTTGCAAATGTTCGAAAAAGGTTGATTTTGCATTAATGTTTAGATTTTATATGTTTGTTACTTTGAATAGCTTATTTAAATGCTTTGTTGATGAGTTGAACCATGATGTTGGGCTTTGATTTTTAAGTAAAATTTTGATGGTTTTTGTAATTTTGTAAATTATTTGGATAAATTGAGCTAGGTCTAACATTCAAAATTATTTAGATAGGTTGATTGGGTTTAATAATGGTAAAATAGGATTTGGTAAAATCTAGATTTTGATAGGCTTGTCTAAGATTGGTAACTCATTCGAATGAGTTAATTGGGTTTTATATGGGTAAAGAATTTGGATAGATTGAGTTGATAAGATCTAGATTTTGATAGGGTTGTTTGAGATTGGTAACTCATTCAAATGAGTTATTATATTTTATATTGGTAAAGCTTTTGTATAGATTGAGTTGGTAAAATCTGGATTTTGATAGGTTAGTATTTGGATAGGAAAGTTATTAGGAATGTTAGCTATTAGTAGGGGGATATAAGATAACACTATGTATGTATTACTTCTCTGATAGTGGCTCAAGAATACAAAGGGTAGCTAGAACTTTGGATCCATCATTGACTTGTGAAGTTAAGCTTATGAACTAAAACTAGTATAACTATGCATTGTATAATTATATGTGTTATCACTATTTGAACCCTATCAACCAATTAAATAAGTACCCATACTACTCATGCTATGTAGGAATGTGATCTATATATGATATTGACTACTGAGTGAAAACTATTGTTATGTGTGAAAATTCTATCAAATTTAACTTTATTGGTCATATAGGTAAAACTAGATGATATGGAGGAGGATCATCTATTCACAATCATAGTGAATTGCTACATGAAATAAAACCCTATGGACTCTACTATCATGCATATGACTAAATAATAGATCGATATAGAACTATAACATGTGATGGGGTTTCATCTAATCTTAATCATAGAAGGTTGAGATGTCAGATAAGACCATGAAACTCTTACCATAGTTAATATTTCTCATGAGTGGTACTCTACTATTGTGCTTGTGACTCTGCTAGATATGTATATGGAACTGCACTATGTATTTCACAAACTATGCTTTTACATTTAAGTTGTTTTGGTTGTACTAGTTTCCAAACCTTATGAATAGTTGGAATATGAGATATTTTATGAGATTATGTCCTAAATCTTGCATTGTGCTCATGATGAATGACCAATTATTTCTATAAAAGAATATCCTAGGATGACTTAGTCATGGAGGAATGAGGTCTAAGGTTCCATAATGGAGGAGATATTTTTGCCCCCTATGTGAATGTTATGATACCATTATCAAGACATCTAGTAATGCAATCTTTAAGTCCAAACTAGTCATCATGTCTATGTCCACAGATACGATGATAGTTGAAAAAAGGTTGATGTGATTGTCTATGTAAGAGATGTGGATCTCATTAGTGAATATAAGGTAATATGATTAACAACCTATCTATTAGTGTTGATAAAATGATAGATGGCTATCCCACTCTGAATCAAACTATAGTGGTGCTTTATTATTATTATTTTTAGTAGATAATGTAGCTTGTGCTCTAGAAATTGGGTCTTTATTCTTAACTAGTTGCTTTTTTTGGTTATGGTCTCCTATCTTAACTAGGACATGGTAGATGTTGAGTGCTAAGAGCTATATTTGAAGATGTTATGAAATAAAGAGTGATTTAGTTAACTGAATCTACCTCAATCAATCCCAATTTATTTTTCAAAGCTAGAACTATATAACACAAATGTCTAAAATAACACACTATCTAATATAGTAGATGTTTGAGGAGAGGTTGGTGAACTCCCTTAATAAAGATATGTTAAATCTCTAGATCTACTAGTTTGTATATCAATCTTAACTTGTGAGAATTGAATCTTAAGATATACTCACTAATTGGCTCTGAAGAATTTTGATGTAGTGTGGCAAGTTTCTCATCTGTAACATGAGGGCCCATAAGGCCCTAAAAGTGTATGAATGGATCTCTAAAAGGCCTGAAAGTGTATGAATGGATCTCTAATTCCATCAAAGTGAAGTAATGACGGTATCTATAAATGCTTAGGTAATAAAGCTTTTATGAATGTCTTCAAAATAGGGTTACCATGTAGATCATTAGAATCCAGCCAAGACTTGTAAGCTTTGTTTTACAAGGTAAGGAAATGTACATGGTGTTGTAATTAAATAACTACATGCATCATAGAGATGATATCCTAGGCTGGTACATTAGTATCTTGAAGTGGTTTAATTAGTCATTGAATTTGATTGTTAATTTTATCCATGGGAATGTTATATTTAGTAATTGGATTATAAAGAGGGGGTGTGCTCACTTTAAACTTGGGAGTGATGGTAGCTTGGACCTTACTAGAGGGATGTGGAATACCATTATCTTTTGGTGAAGGGTGAGAAATGGGTTCTATTTTAGTGAGGGGTGGCTTGGGGGATTCCTTGGTATCTTTAGTTTTTAGTGAATCACATTTATAATGCATAGAAGATGTAGTATTATTATTAATATATGTATCATTTGAAATAGAATGATTCTTAGAAGTACGATCCATATTTTGACATGCATATTGTTTGAGAGAAGAGTTAGATATAGGAGATGAATATTCTTCTTCACTATGTGCATAATTATCATCATCATTATCATATATGTAATACTATTCATAATCACTCTCATTTTCATATTCATTGACATGATCACTATCATATTCATTATCACTTCCATCATTTATAGGGAGAGGTGTAATGGAAGGATTGAGTTCTTTCTAAATATGCAATAAATTATCATTTGACATTGGAATATCTTGTGCATCTATGTTATCCATAGATGAAAGAAATGCATTATTTTCATGTGTAATATGAGAAGTAAGAGGAGATTTGTCATTTAAACATTCTTTGGATAAAGTAGATTTGAGAGCATGAGATGCATCATTTGAACTATGCTTTCCTAATTTGATTATATTGCATTTATATTATTGTATTTTGAACATAAGAGTAGAAAGAGAAAGATATTTGGGTCACATGGAAGCAAATTATCACCTATAATAAGTTCATTTGGAAGTGCATGACTAATTTGTTAATTTTGTGTATTGTGCATAGGAGAATGAGGTAAGAAGTAATTTTTCCATTTATCAAAAGTATTTTCTTTATAATAAGGAATAAAATATTTAGGTTTGAGAGAAAAATATTGATCTATTTGTGCTTCACCATCATCATTATGTATATCATCATATCTTTCATTACAAAAACAGTCATTTTATTCACTATAAATGAAATCATTTTCTATAGTTTTAGCTAATGTGCAAATTTGTCTAATCATTATCATAATTATAAGAAAATTTTAGAAATTTATCAATGGGATGAGAAGAAGGAATTGCCTTTGTGGCCATTTTATTTCTTTTACCAAAAATAATATGAAGAAGTACGATTAAGAAACTAAATGAATAATAACTACTAACATGGAAATTTTGAAAATACTTGTGACTATCAAAATAATTTGCAAAATTTTCAAAATTAATTTCTAAAAATTGCAATGATGAATGGTTTGATGGTGGAGGACCTAGTTTACAAATGTAGGGTTTTGGTCTAGGGTTTTAGAATTTTTTAAAATTATGACTATAATTTAAATTATAAGACTAATTTAAACAAGATAATTGCACAAAAAATTGATACAAACATTAGAAATTTGAAATTGAATTTTTACTCAAAATAACTACTAATTTATAAATTTTGAAAATAATTTTGTCACACTAAATAATTTTTAAAGATTTTAAACTTAATTTTTAAAATTTGTAAAGAAGGGAAACTTGGGGTTTGAGGACCTAATTTGGAGATCTAGGATACTGAGTTAGGGTTTTAGAATTTTTTAAAATTATGGCTATAATTTAAATTTTAAAAATATCTTTGAAATGGAATAATTGCACAAAAATTAATACAAAAAATCAATAATTTCTAAAATAATTTTTTCACAAAATATGAAGTAAAAAACCTAAGGGTAATTCAGGTTTTAAATTTTTTCAAAGAAAGTCAGGTTCACCAAATGTTTTATTATTTTTGGTAATCTAGTGTTTAAATCCTAAATAATAAGGGTATGGAATAATAGAAAAAAATCTAACTTAATAGGGAAAAATATAGATTTTAATTGATAATTATAGAAGATAAAAAGAAATTAACATAGCTAGATTTAGGCTAAAATGGAAGATTTTGAGTCTAAAATTTGAGGAGTAAGAGTAGGATAGTGTCAAAAATTTGGCTTTGGCTTTTTTTTTTCTGATTGGATAGGAGATCTAAAAATAGGACACCCTAGTGTCTAAATCTATAGTCCTTCCTAGCATTTTTTTCATAAGGATAAAATATTTTTAATTTTTGTTTGCCTTCTCAATATGAGCTCACGTACCAAATTTTAGGGGCTGGAAGTCAATAGAGCTCACTATAGGTCTATTTCAATATTAAATACATGTATTCATCTAAACATATGCAAACAATGAATACATAGAAATAAAAATGTGGAAAAACTAGTTAGGGGAAGAGTGATCGCATAATGAATAACCCCTATTGTTCAAATTGTCACCTACATTAACCCTCAAGCTAGGGTCTCAAATCTGATGTAGTTATCCTTTAATGAATGTGCATAATAAACATGGACAATAGGTTCAAGAATGAATTTCACGTAGGCCCTTCTTTTATCAAGAATGCAAGTCTATGTGTGATGTAGAGAAGCTGAGCTATACTATTGACTAATTTTTATTATGTTTAATGTGCCAAAGTAGTAAGTGTTAGATATAAAATGCCTCGTGTAGTTCCTTATTTAGGAGACTCAATATTTCAAATTTGGGAGTTTTATTTGCATTTGGAAAAAATTTGTAAAACTTAAGAATGAAGCATAGAAAGGGGTAAGACTCATTTAGTAGGAGAAAGTGACTGTTGGAATAAAATTTGTACTTGGAAAATAGTACCAAAAATTGGACACCCTAGGTTTCAGCACTATAGTCCTATTTGGGTGCTGTTATTTAGAGGGTTCAAGAACTAAAGGGATGGAATAAGCCTATAAATAGTGACCTAGGTAAGTAAGAGATAATTATAGAAAGTTAGAAATGACTAGGAATGGTCAAAGAGGTGTCTAGGGTATAAAATAAGACCAAGGTAAATTAGACAAACAGACATGGTTAGATGCAAATAAGACTCATATTATCCAATTAGAGTCTCTTGTGAAAGGACTATGAAAAGACATGATATGTGTGGTTTCATGACCAATTTAGGGTGTATAAACACACATTTCATGTCTAATTTAATATATGAGTTATAACATGCATTTTTATATCAAACTAGAACTTATGTTCTAATTATTCTGATGTAATCTATGAGTTATACATGCATTTTTGTATCAAACTATAACTTATGTTCTAGTTATTATGATATAATCCAAATTTTTTGATACACTTGGAGGATGAGATAACCCAGTCCCATAGTCTTTTAAATACATGTAAAATTTTATTTTTAAAAAGATGGAGTAGTTATCAATATAAAGGAAGAAATCAAATCATTGATTGTCATGCAATTGTGTGTGTTCTCTCTTCTTCCTTTTCTATGTTATTGAGATTTTAGTTTATTTGTTTGTATCAGCTCAATAATTCTAGTTTAAACCATTTTCCCTTCAGACATTTTTTCAAGAGTTTATATAACTCTAAGCCTTTTTCACTAAACTTTCATCATTAATCTAAATTTGTCTCACTATACTCATAGATGAGCCGTGTACAATTTGAGATATGATAATGTGGTTGCACAAGATGAATTCATTCAAGACCCCTATGGTAATGATGTAGTTTGTGAGATGTATCCATATCCTCACTACAATTCTTAATCTAGGGAAAAAATCTAAGATCTTTTAGCTCACTATTTGGTCAACACACCTCCATACTTGGATTAGGAACAAAAAAAAAGTGCAATACTTAGCTAGTGTACTATTAGTTGTATACCAAGTTCAGCAACAACTACACTACTTTATGTTGGGACCAACATACCCCCTTCCTTTTAATATTAAGAACCTTGAGAAAACATTGATATAAAACATGGTAATTTTAATAAGATAATATATTCCATAGAGTTTGAAGGTCATCCAAGTTGTTTAAGGATAGACTAGTGTGGTTTTATTTTGTCTTAAGCTAGACTAACATTGCTAATGAAGTTCATTTTAATATTAGTTGCAACTTCCATGGAATGTGTCCCCAAGAATTCTATATTCTAAAACCCTGGCAAACCCTTAGTTCAAATTTGAATAAAAGTGGGAACCAAATTGGCTAGAACCTTTTTAAAATTCATTTAGAGAATTAGATATAAAATTCATATCTTAGGTGTAGTTGTGTTTTTTAACACAACTTGACTAAGAAACTTGACCCCCTTCATTATTTACCACTTTTCCATGTTATGTATGGCCTAACTAATGTTGTCATGTAGGGTCCCTTTAAATATTTCCTAACTTAGCCTAAGGTTCTAGTACTAAGGCCCTAACATATTCATTAATACAATCATGACCTTAGTCTAAGTTCTTTAAGCCTAAGTCATTTATATCCCTATGGTCCTAACATAATTTTTTGGCATCTCATCGGATGCTACAGTTGTCACTTTATTACAACATTTGATCAAATAAGTAAAGATAACCTAAAACTTTAGCTTAAATGGCATGTATCTTGGATAATTTAATGATTTGTGCTTACTCATAAGGACCCAAGAAAATGGAGCAAAGTGTAATTAAAAATTCAAAATGATATATAAAACCCAAAATATGGACATGTGACACCATTACATTTGAGGACTAAAAGGAAAGGGGAGCCACTTGACATGATAGCTGATGAAAATCAAGTCTTTGGATCGAGATCCCATGGCTATCATTTTATCACTATATTTGATCCAATAGAGTGAATTAACACCAAAACCTTGGGAAGCCCTATAAAAATGCCTAAGTGGTGTCCTTGCATTTGACCCTAAAGAATTTAACAAATTTAAAATTGATGTTTATGTGACCATTATTTAAATATCTTAAAATACTAACTTGATGCTTGCATAACCATCAACTTTAAGTCCATTAAAAGGAAAATTTATCTAGTTTAAGCTCATCCACACACCTATCAACTAATGCCTATGAAGGTGTATTTTATGCCCACAGGACCATGAATTTTAAACTGATGAAAAATTCTTACTCAATGTTCAAATAACATCCCAAAACCCTATTTTTACTCTAAAGTGGCTCATTAAGCTGAGGGAAATGCTCGAAATATGCCTAAAATAGAAGGCCTCAATCTATAGAATATAAATATATGCAATAAATATACCTAGCTTAATTCAATGCTTTAAGGATCTACATTACATTTCGCATAATGGACCTTAAATCATAAACTTACCCTAAGTAAAATTCAGATTATCATTTCATGTTGAACCTATTTTGAGCATGGTTTGTGACACATGGCATAAATATTTTAGCCTAATGTTTTGATTGTGTTTTATAAACACAACACATACATTAACTTGGAGTGATTATACCTTGACCCCTTTTAAAATAACAACTTAGTTTTAAATTCCTTAGCTTATGGTTTGTCTTGTGCTTAATAAACATGAAAAAAACCTTAGCCTAAGGGATGCATACCTAAGTTGTGACTTTTAAAACTATATTAACTTAATGATAAGACATTTTTTTAGATCAATAGTCCATGATTTATCACTTGGTTTGATCTAATAATGCAAAGGTCCTTAGAGACTTTTCAACAAAACCTCAAGAACCCATGGACCTAATTTGTGGCTAATGATTATTTGACAAAGGACTGACATAAGATTTAGAACATGGGGAAGATGCATGAGCATGCCAAGTATCATGACCACAAGGCTTAAGACCTAGGAACTAATTAAAACACTCAAGGCACCTATTGCATATTTAGAAGCATCAACAAAAATACTCCCACTAGCACTAGAAAGAGGGAAGAATTTTTTGAATATTTGGTGATCTCAGTTTGCTTTACCTAAAGATAACTATATCTTTGTGTTTTGTGTAAATTCATTGCTTAAAATATATAAATATCATTAAACTTTTGTATTTTTAGTGCATCTTTGTGCTTCCTATAAAATTTTTTGGGCATTAATGTTTGTTTTTGGTAAATTTAGATTTAAATTTGACAATCCATAGTATCTAAGGTTTGGATGGTTCATTTTGATCAGAGGTGGGAATATCTTTCATAGATCTGAGTTCCTTTAGTCATAGACTTGAAAATATAGACCATATTCGTGTAGTTGGACACATCTTTGAGCTAATTCAATCAAAGATCACTATCCTTTGAAAATTTCCATACCACCTTTATAAAATAAGCTCAATGTGTAGGTCTAACTCTTGTTCTATGTAAAGTTAACTTGACACATCATATTGAATTACCTAATATTAGAACAAGATCACACTCATTAACCAGAGAGCCTTTACTCGAGCTTGGGGTACACAAAAATGCTAGATTTGATAAAGGTGCACATATGAGATCTAAATCTCTTCCAACCTCACCAATTCAAGCTACCTGTGCTTTCAACTATCTCCTAGGTATGGCATGGTTAGGGGATTCGTTCATTAATGTGATAGGGGTAGTTTAAGATCTTCTAAGAAACTGTGAGAAATAATTACCTACATTTAGTCTAACAGGTGTAGTGAATGCTAAGGAACATATAAAATATTTTAAGCTTTCTTTAAGATTGTTTAATGTTGTGCATGAAGATGTGGCATGTAGGTTATTTCTATTTAATTTTAAAGATGCCATTTATGAATGGTTCTTTAATTTTCCTGACAATTATATCACAATTTACAATGATTTTAACAATGTATTTCTAGGTCAATTTGGTAAAATTATTAGTCATTGTGTTATTTACCACCAGTTCACTACTATTACAAGGGATGATAGTGAGCCCATTAGGTCCTTAAATTCTATATTTAAAAAGATGTATAGCAAGAACATGAAACCATACAAGCCTAATGATTTCCTATCCCTATATATCTAGAAAGATACAGTAGATCCTATGACCTTTATGTTCTTAAAGAGGTCTATCCCAGTTGTAACTTCCTTAACCCAAGCCTATTCTAAATCAGTAATCATTAATGATCAAATGCAACCCCAGGGGAAAATGGCTTATTCAGTCCCAAATGTGAACCCACACCTTCTTTTGAAGAACTTATTCCCTGATAATAACTGCAATCTCCCAACCTTAAAGTAGCTCCCAAATTTGACCTAGTTGTTATTAAGTCATGCAGTTCCAAATCAAAATCTAGGATTCTTGACTCATCCCACTAATGTATTCAACCCAAGTGGTCAAATATATTTGGTACCATCTACTAATAATAAATAGGTACATAATTTTGAATCTCCAAAAAATGAGAATGAATCCATCTTAAAAATAGTTCAAAAATTAATCATTGATTTCCTTCAATTGTAAAAATAAGTGGGAAATACTAGAGAACACTTTAGTAGGAAATTATCATTTCAAAGGTTCAATATGCCAAGTAATATATTTAAGAATGATATTTTTCACAATAATAAGACTAATGAACCATCTTATAGTAGTAAGGATATGGACATTAATCTTACTGATATAGTATTGTCCGACTATTGTAGGGTATATTGCATAGCCAAGCATGGATAAATTAACTATATAGAATTTTTAAAAGTCTTTGAGGCCTTCCAAGAAGATTTGGATAAATTCAAAGTGGTTCCTAATAAAAATAGAGGTACAATAACCTTTGGATCTAAGACATCTATGCAGGCCTTCATGGTGGATACCTTTGATTTCCCCTTTCAAGAGAAAGATGAACCTAATGAGGTCCCTAATGAGATTCAAGCCTTTCAATAGTTATTGAATAAGACCTATCCCTTGAGGAATAGAGAGAAAAGGTATCCATTGACTACCTCAACATCTCCAAACAACTTTGGAACTCCTCCTGACACCTCTTCAAGTAATAATCTGGAGCCACCAAAAGGGAGTACTTCTAAACCTAATGTTGAGATTCCTAGTTCTTCTGGAAAATATAGTTATAACAAAGTTGAAGACATGAAAAAGTTAAAGGATAGTATAATATTGCATGAACTCACATAGATTATAGAGCAAAGGGATCTCCTATTGGAATCATTTTCAAGAAAGCACAGTCCCTTTAAGACTGATCATGTTAATATAATAGTTCATTAAACCAAAGCTATGTCTCCTTTATTTTTCATTATTAGGATGTTTGATAAGAAATTAAATGATTTATTATTAGATTTAGAAGCATATATTAATATAATGCTTGTACGAATACACAATCAATTTGATTTAACACCTATAAATTTTAATAGGGTTATCACCCAATTAGACAAATCTAGGGTTAAAGTTGTAGGAAAATTATTAAATGTTCATATGCAATTGGGTTATGAGCCTAGGTTGAAATAATTCATTGACATTTAGGTTGTTGAAATACCTAATGTTTATGGAATCTTATTAATAAAGGAATGGACTAAGGATTTATATGGTTACATGTCTATAGATTGCTCACATCTATGGCTACCTTGGAAGGTTGTTACCAATAAGATCATAGTTGAGAGATAACTAAGAATGAAGCATATGATAATTGAATAAAATATTGTGAATGAGGCATCCAACATAATAGACTCAGACTTAGAGGTTTTCATTGTAGAGGCTGACAAGCTATGTGATACCAAAAATGCTCATGTTTTTCCTAGATTATGTAAATTGCACTTTGATGGTGCTAGGTGTAATGTTGGATCAAGTGTTAGTATTGTTTTAATTGACCCCACTGACAAAAGGTACCATGCTTCTTATACACTCCAACACCCTTGTACTAATAATCTCACTAAATGTGAAGCCCTTATCCTTGGCTTACAATTTTCTATAAAAAATAAAGTCAAAGAATTACTAGTTTATGGGGATTCAAAAGTAATAGTTAACTAAGTCAGAAGCAAGTACTAGTGTAAGCTCTCATACCTTAAAAGGTATAATTTCATAGTTTTATATTTGATTGAATCCTTTGATTCCTTTGGCATCAATTCCATCCCAATGTAAGAGAATCAAGCATCTGATCAATTGACATTTGCTACAACTAACCTCATGCCCAATCAAGATTCCCCTAATTTCAGCATTGAGTTTATCAATTGTCCTTTAGTTCTTAACTGTTGGAAATATTGTCATTGATGTCAAAGGTTTAGCATTATTTGTGATAAAGGCCCCACTACATTTGATGTTATTTGTAATAAATATATCTTGGCTAATATGAGTTAATATTTATTTAATATTAATGAATATATTTTGGTTGCATATGAGACAAAAGAAGGGCCCATAGACAAGTTGAAGAGCCACAGGGTAAAGAAAAAAGAAGGATGGGACACATTTTACCATGAAGAGTCATCTTGGGGAATACCAAGAGTCACCAAGTGAAGACAAAAGAGTAAGGTCATAATTTCTCATGAAGGGACACTTTGAGGAATACGAAAAGTCACCAAAGATAAGGATAAAAGTGAGAAGGATGTTTTTGATCATGAAGGGTCACCAGATGACTTTTCAAAGGCTTGAATATGATGGGTCATCCAAGATTGGCACCATTTTCCATGAGGATTGAAGGGTCACAAAGGGGGAACACCAAAGGTCATTGGAAAGCTATAAATAAAGGCTTGAGAAGCCATTTATAATATGAAAGAAAGAGGTTGATTTGATATTGTATTTTCTAGCTTAGAAGAGCAATTTTGAGAGTTGAATATGATTTGTATTTGTTATATCTAGCTTATAAGAGAAAAGGTGAGAGAGAGGAAAGAGATGTTGTATTGAACTACCATTTGTTGATATAGAAACATTGAGAGATAGGTGTGTGGTATACACAAAGTGGTTGGTGCTCATGTGGGTTGGTGCTCATGAATGATAGATGGGTTGGTGGTCAGTAAAGGGGTATGGTGTTCCTATGGGTTGGTGCTCACAAATTGTAGCTAGGGTGGTGCTTAGAAAAGGGGCATGGTGCTCCTACAAGTTTGGCTTACGAATATTGTTTGGGTTTATGCTCATTCATATAATTGAGATTATTCTTTGTGGTTTTTCCCACATTAGGTTTCCACGTTATATCTGGTGTCTCTCTCTTTCTTGTGTGATGTTTATTATTTGTGTTTTATTGCATATCTTGAATGTTTGATTAAGGGAAAGTTTTATAAGATATATGATATATTGATTCACCCACCCCTCTCAGTATATCCCATGCTTAACAATCGGTATTAGAGCAGGTTCCTTTTTGAAAAGTTTTACAGCTTGAAGGTAGATGAGGAAAGCACAAGATGGCCATACATAAAGGTGCCTCTACAAGCAAAAGAATAGTTGATCAAGAAGAAGAAGAGGATGAAGCTGAAGTGAATATGGAAGGAGAACTCATGTGTGCCTTAGAAGAGTTGAAAATTGTTGAAAGGAAAAATCAAAGATTAAAGCATCAAATCAAGAAAAATGAAAAGGAGTCAAAGGAGATAATTGAAGATCTGATGGCACAGTTGGAAATATCAAGAAAAGAATGTGAAAGGTATGTTACTGAAATTGCCTCTTTAAAAGAAGAGATTGAGAAAGTAGTCAATAATAAAATAGTCAATGATTCAAAATTTGAGAATAAAACTAATATCTCAATAAGATAATAGAAATCCAAAAGGCAATATCAGATAAGATAGGTATCAATTTTGAAAAGAAGAGCTATGTTGAAGCTCTTACAAATAAAGAAACAAGAAGGGAAGGAATGAATATAGAGGACAAAGAAGGTTGGAAGGAACAAAGCTATAAAAGGCAATCAGGTCAGAGATTCACAAATAGGTCCTATTTTTATGGTTACTATTTTTATTGTAATGGATATGGTCATTAGAAATTAGAATGTAGAAAAAGAGCTAACAATCTCAAAAATAAGGAAAAGGAAGGTCATGTAGAGTCAAGCAGAAGTTATAACTCTTTTTCTCCTCTATCAAGCTTTGATGAAGAGACCATAATTTGTTACAAGTGTAACAACTTCAGACACATAGCTCGATATTATAGAAGTGTGTTTGAGTCAGTCAAGAAGGACCAGAGTTTTAGGGCTCCATTCATCAAGAAAAAGGTTCAGACATGGTAAAAGAAACAAATTGAAGGTTTTATGTTGGTCCAGATAGCTTTGCATGCAAGAAATGAAGAAAAGCCATGGTTTATTGATAGTGGATGTTCAAGGCACATGACAGGAGATAAGAGCAAGTTCATAATCTTGAAGAAGATCAATGGTGGCATAGTGAAATTTGGGGACAACACTACTACCAGAATTGCCAAAAAAGGTACACTAAATTTAGATAATGGTAGAACTAAAACTAAAAAATGTTTTATATGTAGAAGGTCTTAAGCATAATATTTTGAGTGTAAGTCAAATGTGTGATCAGGGGCACACACTAAAGTTTTATGTAGAAGGTTGTGAAATTAGAATAAAAGATTCAGATTTATTGATTGCAGATGCTCAGAGAATAGGTAATAACTTATATATGTTATCAGACATCAAAGGTCAAAAATGTTGTTTGAGTAAGATTAAAGAAAGTTGGCTATGGAATAGGAGAATGGGGCACATAAATTTTGACAATCTTGTCAAAATTTTCAAAAAGCAAGCAGTCAGGAATCTTCCAATGATCACAAAGCCATCTAACACCCTTTGTGGACCTTGTCAGCATGGGAAGTAGGCTAGAAGGCAATTCAGAACAAAAGGGTACTCAACCACTCAGATGCTAGAGCTTGTTCACACTGATCTATGTGGACCTACGAGGACTCAAAGTACTTAAGGTGATAAATGTTTCATGTTGTTTATTGATGATTTTTCACGTATGACTTGGATAATGTTTTTAAAGAAAAAATCAGAAGCTTTTAGATAGTTCAAAGCATTCAAAGCATTAGTTGAGAATGAAACTAATCTAAAGATTAAGTGTCTAAGATTAGATCAAGGGGGAGAATTAATGTTAGATCAATTTATTGAGTTTTGTGAATATCATGGAATAAAGAGACAGTATTCAGCAGCCAAAACTCCACAACAAAATGGAGTAGTTGAACGGAAAAATAAAATAGTTCAAGAGATGGCGAGGACAATGCTAAATGAATCCAAGATAGAAAATAAATATTGGAGAGAGGTAGTTGGTAAAATAGTGTATATTTAGAATAGAGCTTTATTAAGAGTCAATAGTGAAAAGACTCCTTATGAGCTATGGAAAGACAAACTAGTAATAGTTGATTATTTCAAAGTTTTTGGTAGCAAATGCTTTATAAAGAGAACCAATGAAAAACTTGGTAAGTTTGAATCTAGACTAGATGAAGGTATATTTCTTGGTTATTCTTGCAAAAGTAAAGCTTATAAATGTTATAACAAAAGAACCAAGAAAATCATTGAAAGTGCAAGTGTCAGGATAGAAGAAGATGGAACACAAAAGATCAGTGATCCAATAGACATTCTTGAAATCATTAAAGAGGAAGGCTTTGAAGAATCAAATGAAGATGAGGAAAAGGAGAAAAAGGGCACCAAGACTCCATCCAAATATGTTCAGAAAAATCATAATGAAAGTGACATCATCAGGGATATAAAAGAAGAAATTTGCACTGGAAGAATGATGGTAAGTGAATCTGAACAAGTTAATTTCTCTTTGTTATCTAATAGTCAGCCCAGAAATTTTTTAGAAGCCAGACATGATGAGCATTGGGTTAAGGCTATGGATGAAGAATTAGATCAAATAGAAAAGAATGATACTTGGGAATTAGTGCCTAGACCAAAAGATCACAATGTGATAGGAACAAAATGGGTTTATAGAAATAAGTTGAATGAAAATGGAGAAGTAACAAGAAATAAAGAAATATTAGTATGTAAAGGATATGCTCAGATTGAGGGAATAGATTTTGAAGAAACTTTTGCACTAGTAGCAAGGTTAGAGGCTATTATAATGTTTCTTGCATATGTAGTATTTAAAAATTTCAAAGTATTTTAGATGGATGTCAAATCTACCTTCCTAAATGGGAATCTTGAAGAAGAGGTCTACATTGAGCATCTTGAGGAGTTTATTCTCTCAAATATTAGTAATCATGTATGAAAATTGAAGAAAGCATTCTACGGCTTAAAACAAGCTCCCAGAGCTTGGTATGCAAGACTTGATAAGTACCTGCAAGATCAAGGATTCAAGACAGGATTTGTTGACAGTAATCCTTACATCAAAATAGAAGGTGAGCATCAATTGATTATTGTGGTTTATGTTGATGATATTATTTTTGGAGGAAATATTGAAAAGATGACAAAAGAATTTTTTGAAAGAATGCAAAATAAATTTGAGATGTCTATGCTTGGAGAATTATCATTTTTCTTAGGATTACAAATATTTCAATCAAATAAAGGAATTTTTATATCTCAAAATAAATATGCCAAGGAAATGTTGAAGAAATTTGGTTTTGAGTATTATGTACTAGTTGGCACAACTATGTGTCTAGGAAATAAGGTGAGAAAGGATGAATATTCACCTATTACAGATCAATCTTTGTATAGATCTATGATTGGTAGTCTTTTATATTTGATAGCATTGAGACCAGACATCATGCATCTAGTAGGTATGGTTGTAAGATATCAGTCATCTCCAGGAGATAGTTATGTTCATTTGGTGAAAAGAATATTTAGACATATCAAAGGGACATTAGATTATGGATTATGGTATCCCACAGGTAAAGATTTCACTTTAGTTGCTTATATAGATTTAGATTGGGCATGGTGCTTAGAAGATAGAAAGAGTATAAGTGGAGGATCTTTCTTCCTTGGTGATAGCTTAGTATTATGGCTAAGCAAGAAGCAGAACTTAGTATCACTTTCTACAGCTGAAGCAAAATATATTGTAGTAGTATTATGTTGTACTCAAGTGCTTTGGATGAAGCAAACTTTGGAAGATATCAAGGTAAAGTATGATGAACCTATTTCCATTTTTTGTGATAACACAAGTGCTATAAATATTTAAAAAAATCCATTAATGCATTCAAGAACAAAACATATTCCCATTAGATATCAATTCTTGAGATAGCAAGTTGCAGATCAAGAGGTTAAGTTGGAATATATTAGTACTATAGAGCAGATTGTAGATATTTTCACAAAGGCAGTACCAAAAGACACATTTGAGTATCTGCAAGAGAATTTGGGAGTAACTTCCTTTACTTCCTGGCATTTAGGTTCAAAATCAATTGAGGGGGAGCTAAGTGTTAGCTCCAAGTAGGCCCTTTTCCTTTGATGTCAAAGGGGGAGAATAATAGGTATAGGTACATGTGTAGAAAATAGGTATAGGGAACATGTATAGGTTACTACAGTAAGGGGGAATTACTGTATGTTTTTTAGATGATAGTATGTGCAGGTGACAAGATGTGGTAGTTTTAGGATTGAGGTTACCATCAATGACAAAGGGGGAGATTGTTGGAAATATTGTCATTGATGTCAAAGGTTTAACATTATTGGTGATAAATGCCCCATTACATTTAATGTTGTTTGTAATAAATATACCTTGGCTAATATGAGTTAATATTTATTTAATATTAACAAATATATTTTTGGTTGCATATGAGACAAAAGAAGGGCCCATGGAGAAGTTGAAGAGCCATGGGATAAAGATAAAAGAAGGATGGGATGCATTTTCCCATGAAGAGTCATCTTGGGGAATACCAAGAGTCACCAAGTGAAGACAAAAGAGTAAGGGCATAATTTCTCATGAAGGAACACTTTGAGGAATATGAAAAGTCACCAAAGATAAGGACAAAATTGGGAAGGACGTTTTTGATCATGAAGGGTCACCACATGACTTTTCAAAGGCTTGAATATAAAGGGTCATCCAAGATTGGCACCATTTTCCATGAGGATTGAAGGGTCACAAAGGGGGAAGGCCAAAGGTCATTTGGAAAGCTATAAATAAAGGCTTGAGAAGCCATTTGTAATATGAAAGAAAGAGGTTGATTTGATATTTTATTATCTAGCTTAGAACAATAATTTTGAGAGTTGAATATGATTTTTATTTGTTATATCTAGCTTAGAAGAGCAAAGGTGAGAGAGAGGAAAGAGATGTTGTATTGAACTATCATTTATTGATATAGAAACATTGAGAGATAGGTGTGTGGTATACACAAAGTAGTTGGTGCTCATGTGGGTTGGTGCTCACGAATGATAGCTAGGTTGGTGCTCGGCAAAGGGGTATGGTGATCCTATGGGTTGGTGCTTGGTAAATGGGTATGGTGCTCTTGTAAGTTTGGCTTGCAAATATTATTTGGGTTTGTGCTCATTCATATACTTGAGATTGTTCTCTGTGGTTTTTCCCACTTTGGGTTTCCACGTTATATCCGGTGTCTCTCTTTCTTGTGTGATGTTTATTGTTTGATTTTTATTACATATCTTGAATGTTTGATTAAGGGAAAGTTTTATAAGATATATGATATACTGATTCACCCCCCCTCTCAGTATATCCCGTGCTTAACACTAACAACACTAATCACTTTCACATATTTAATGATGATCAACAGATACTAGATTTCATAAATAATTATATGGAATTTGATAAGGATGATTCCCACTTTGTCTTATTGAAATTACCATGTTTTATAATAAGGTTTTCTCAAGGGTCCCAATCTTAAAAGGATGGGGGTATGTTGGTCCCAACATGTTACTATACCATTGAGATATAATCCATATTTATTTTATCATCACTTATTTTAAAATAAGGAAAATGTTTTAATCATATCCATGGAGGTGGGGACCATGTTTCTAGTAGACTCTCCCCACAAAAATTTACCTAACCTAATTAGAGCACCTTTAACTATGCCTTATAATCAAAAAATTTAAGAAGCTTCATATAATAATCCTCAAGATATAGTGTCGATGCAATATCAAGACCCACATATGATTATCATAGTAAGGGCCTCATGGAGGACCACTCTATACAGATATAGATAACATATTATACCTATTTGAACTTAACTTGTAATTTTAATAATATGGCCATGTCAGATGCTCCTATCATCAAGCTAGTCCCTTCAATGGGAGTCTTAATCTAATTTACAAGCCAATAAAATTTAGTTATAAACTCATTCATACAAATAACATTAGTTGGAGACATGTTCAATTCCTTAACTATTGAGGAAGTGTCTACTGCTTCTGTGTAGATGACTATGTCAAATATGATGGATAATACAAAAGTGTTATCCACTCTAGGCCAAAGTGGTGTAACTACACAAAAAACTATCCCAAAATAAATGGCTTTAGTTAATTTTAGTATAGGTTATTAAAGCATAAAAACATGCTAAGGATGATCATAGCTAGGATATACTTCAGTGCATAGAATAGTGTATCATATTCATACAAGAGGTTGGATAATAGAAACATTGAAAATGTTAATCATAGTGCATTATGTAGAAGGTAAGAAAACAAGTGATTCATAAACATAAATAAATTATTTAGGTTAAATAAGATAGAAAGTAATAAAATATTATATATGAGAATTAATGTAAGGAACAAATTAATAAATCACACAAGTAACCATAACTAGATAAGTCTCTATTTATCTTTACAATAGTGTAACTCTATTCTTATTATAATCAAAAGTATATATAGACATTTCTAGTCTATGACTATTCATCTTCTTATCATTATTGGCTCTAGAAATGGGGTCTATTCATATCCTAACCTATTATAAATCATGGATATATGGTAAAATAAACATATACATGATAAAATGAGTACATAACACATGAATATTAGATAAATATCCCATGCAAATTTACAATCTAAATTCATCCCCCACCACTTTCATAGACTTAAAATGTTATCTCATCCTAAGAAAACATTTCAAGATCTCTAAAATTACACAAGTGAGTAGAGGATAAATAAATGGTTAGACTAGTAAGAGTTACATTAATCACTTAAGGAACCATTTCTAGTTTTCACCTCTTACACACTACTTAGCTACCCTTTCAAGTTTTCAACCAAGTAGCATACCAACTTACCCCCATTTATGAGTTTTTAATTGGTTGGCACAACTATGATGCCTCCCTTTATGGGTTTTCAACCATCTTGGCCCCACTTGTCTTATTAAATCATCTCCAATACAAAATTATTCAAAATTTGTACTCTGCCCAGTATTTAACTTGATGGAGGTTGCATAGATGCATATGATGATAGATGAGAATAGTCCCTGGACTTGGACTACATGGCCTTGGACTGAGTGATTATTTAATAGAGTTATGAAAATGGTTTATATGTAGTTATGTTGATAATATGGGAAACTTCACTGGAAAAGGGAGTCAGATTGGTCTTATAGGTATGCTAGTCCAACATCACTTCTTGGATAAATTATAGTAGGGTACAAAACAAAGTGTGGTATCTAATGATTTTATTGAGATATAAATCATTAGTTACATTCATGTCTACTCTATTTTTGGTGACCCTTGTTTTAATCTTAGCACTTAGCTACTCCACTTTATCTTCATGGCATTGAGCTTAGATGCTGACAAATGTTTTTGACAAAAGTTGATTCTACCATTTGAAGAGGTTATCATGCACTTTATCCTTGGTATTGAATGACTATGAGATTATGCCATCCTACTCTTAGATAGTGTTAGTGTGGATGACTAAGCTTAATTTCGTGGTGGTACCTACTATAAAATCTACAGTGAAACTAGCTAGGGAATTATACAGTTGTTGTTTCTAGTCCAATAACCTATGTACAACCTATTATGCTTGAATTGTAGTAGTGTCAAATATGCCTTGATACTCTTCCATCAGAGTGATGAGAGTCTTAGACTTATTCTTAAGATCCTTCCCTAGTGTGTTATCCATATGAAGTTTATATACTATGTAATAGTCCTTGGTTAACTTAGAGACCAGAGTCTTGAGTTATCAATGATTAGACATGACTTCATCCCTGATTACTAAAGTGACCAAATCAAGATTGGTATCTTGGATAATATTGTTAGATTCATGTAGGAAAGCGTTCAACTTGACATTCTCACACTTTTATTGATCCATTTTTTATTCTAGAGAGGTAATATTCTATGCAATTGACTCCTGAAATGATGCTGGACCCTCAATCTATTTCTTTAATGGGAGTTTGGAGACATCTAATGATTCTTCTTATTATAGGGGGAATGTTTCTAATGTGACTGAAGTAATTTAATATTTATTTCATGGTATGGTTGCAAGTTAAAGAGATAAGGTGGTATGTTGAGCACCCACAATCAGTACATCCTATATCCAAACTCTACCCAAAGGCAATTCTGCTATATACATACCTATTAAAGCAACAACTGGTTCTTCTAGTTGTTCTCACTACTCTGATTCACTTTTTTTTAATTTAGGAACCTTTTTTTATTGTGTTATGGCCTTAGACGTAAGATTGAGTTGATGTGAATCATCTTCAACTTCTTTTCTTTTGGCCTCTTCCTCTAATTTTATATTAAGCTCATCATGTGTAGCTTTTTATTTCACTTGTTCATCCTCCCTTAGTTTCTATGCATGTGATTATACTTTCTTCTATTCCACTAGAGTAGTATCCTTGTCTCATTCATCTATTTCCTATACTTAAACTTGCATTTGTGCCTATGCTTTTACCTATGCCTACACTTGTGCCTGTGTTTGTGCCTTGACTACACTTTTTTTGTGCCTATGCTTGGGCTTATTATTTGTGTAGAGATTATTCTTATTCTTATTTTTTCTTATTTACACCTTCCTTGGCTTGTTATTATGCATGAGTGGCATCTTCCATGGCATACTTTTCCTATGCTACTGCATCTTATTTTTGCTTTTCTTATTCATCCTTATCCTTTGTAATGAGTTTATCTTCTTTGTTCTTCTAATTGTCAATCATTTTCTTGTGATGTACCTTTTGTGATTTCTTGTCTACATCAACAACTTCATGTGCCTTCTTGGCAACATTGAGAGATTTTTTTGGTCATCCTTTCCATCCTAGGACTTTTGTCCATCCTTAGCTTATTCAACTTGTTGAGCTTGATGTTATTGAACCTTTTCGTGATGGAATTTCTTATCCTCTTTTCTAACTCGTCATCCTATGGCATGGGCTACTTTTTATCATGAAGCTTGTTGTTCTATTATGGGTTACTTTGATGTGATATCTTTGACCTCCTAGGGTTCTGGTGAAGGTGATAAATCACTTGGATGTATTATGGAGCAACAAACATGTTCTTTCTTGATAACTAGGGTAACCAACTTGTGTTTGGGTGGTGGTGAAGTTGAATATGGAGTAGATTGTGGTTCTTGCACTATGGTTGGACAACTGAATGTGCATTCCTTAAGGGTAGGTGAGACCCTACCCTTCTTCCTAGCTTATGTTATATGAATTAGAGACTCATGTGGTATTTATGGGAGTGGAAAAAAACATCTTCACTAGCAAAGGTTGTAGAAGGTTTCTCCTAGAAGAAGTTAACCCTTCACTACAACTACTCAACTTCTTCTCTCATAGTTTCAATTATGATGGATGTATGTAATGGTGTTAGGTCCACTTGTAGACACTATAAATCCACACACAATGGTTCCAAATGCCATAATTCCCATAAACCACCTCAAGACCCCCTTGGGTCTCACCTTGACCATTTGACCCCAAACCTACCTAATTCTAGTCAATTTGACCTACTAGCTAAATCAAAAAATTTACCTAATTACCTTGACCCTCAATCACCGATGGTTACCCTAACCATCGACAGTCACCTTGACTACTGATGGTCAGGGTCTACCATCTAAACTAGCTTAGCTAACCCTTCACCTCAACTTGATTTTTTATAATTATGTCATCTAATTCATGTGTAAGCTAATGAATGCATCAGTTATATTTAGATAGTAAGTTGTACCCCTTACTAATGTCTCATTTCACCTCTACTTCATTGCATATAAGAAGAGAGGAGTAGAAGGTGAAAAAGGATCTATACATGACATCTAAAGCTTTTGCATCTAGATTTTTTTAACATGTCACTTCTTATAGCAATCCATGGACCTAGCCATCATGTTACATAGTTGACTTACCACCACCCCTTGATTGATAGCCATGTACCATTACTATATTAGAATCATGCAAAACTCCACCAATGAGCCAACCACCTTAATAATTCATCTTATCAATCTATGATAAGCTAAGCATTTTATTTCAATATGTCAACTACTTTATGTTAATTTTACAAGCAGCCCATCAAGAACTAACCTCCCAAAATTTCCTTCTATTATCCCATCAAATCTAATTTTTTATCCAAACCCAACACATAGTAGCTACTAATGGTCATCCTAATTTCTGATGATCTATCTAGCCATTAATGGTCACCTCAACCACCGATGGTCACCTTAACCATTGATGGTCACAACAACCACCAATAGTCATTATGGAAATAAATAATTACAAGCTATTTTCATCCACTTACCTTTAACTAAATCCAACTTTATTTTTATTTGCCTATTCTGAGACCACCAACATATTTTTTGAACTATACCTGACCTATTTAACATTATTATTAACCCACTTATTTTTAAATTAGTCATTCTTAATTTTTTTCTTTATCAAGAATCTCTTGTATTTGATTTTAGTACCTTTGATTATTGATTCAAGTACTTTATCTTTAGCTTTATAAACTTAATTGTTTAAAACATGTGGATTCACAACCCCTGTGGAAGCTTTTACTTCTAAAATCTAGATAGTGCTTAGAGATATACTCAGCTATCTATCTAACTAACCATTTTATTTAGTGCTGTATTATTTATAGGTCATTCATCCCAAGCCAAAGAGGATCTCTGTATTATCATCTAATTCAATGTGTGAAAAACCAAACAAGTTTTTTAACCATACTCGCATCTAGTTACTTTCTTTTTCCTCTCTTAAAATATAGGATAAACTACAAAACATTCTAGCATGCTCAGTGGGACCCTTGAGTCTCTACTTGGGTTTAATTTATTTTCATTTATATGCTCTTTTCTCTATTCTATGCTCATTTATGAAATTAAAATTTATTTTGGGTTCAAAATCAACTACCTACATTGGTTGTTTTGCAATTTTAGATCACATAGTTAAATTAAGGAAATGTAATTCAAACATAGTATCACTTATATCACACACAAAAACCAAACCACCTACATTAATCAAACATCAAAACAACTTGACATGAGGCCCAAATATAATTTTATCACCTAGAGGTCACTTTACTCTTTCTTGAAGATCCTACTTGGAGGTCATTAATAGGGGGAGAATGAACTCAGCTCTCTAGTTGAGTATAAACTCTAGAAATCAATATATATTAGCTAATCACCCAACACCCTTATCACTATAGTGTGTGAAGTGAGGGGGTAGGCCCTAATACCAATCCACTTATTGATTTCCAATATAAAACCTTTTGATAGCCTAAAGACAACCTAAAACCAACCATAGACTTCTTTTCTAGTACCCACCCTACAAGCCAATTTTAGTCATGTGGTTCTTAAAGCTTAAGGTAAAAGCCAAAAGAGAGACTAAAAATAACTTTAGGACTTAAACTAATTTTGTAGTGTGTGTTTGATTTCCTTGATCATTTCTTATCTTCTCTTTATTTGAGTGGTGACATTATTTTTTATTCTCACTTCCTTTTCTTCTATGGTTTTAACTCGACAACAATGAAATAATATAGCATAATAAAACCCATGACAAAACTGATCAACCTCTTCTACCTCCTCACCCATGGACTACATCTCTAAACCCAAAGAATCTACTCACCCTTCAAGAACTCCTTATTTCCCTTAGGTAGTTCCCCAAGGAGATACAGACTTTATCACCTTCTTAGATAACAACCCTATGGCCCTTCAGCATTATCTCAACACCATGCCTCACCATACCCCTACTTTGATTCCACATGTGGACCCACATTATTGCATGCCCTCCCACCTTATAGGGAACCAAAATATTTACATGGTCACCACCCAATCATTAACCACCCAAACATCCTCATCCACAAATAATCCCTTTCATATTACTATGGAAAACCAACTTTCTCAATAAACTAACACCCTTATACCTTCTACCCCCACCAATAACTCCTCTACCCTAGGATAGACCCAACCATTAACCACCTATACTCCTCTCACCATGGGAGAACATACTACAAAAATCATTAAGCTTCCTTTGGCTACTCCTAATCCATTAGTCACTACTCCACTTCAAAATCTTGTGGTGTCTATAGCCTCTACCTTATCACTAATTAGTATAAAGGTCACCACCTTTCCTTTAGTTATGAACCCAATTGTAGCTCTTACCCAATACACCTTAACCTTTCAATAGGTGCCTAACACACCCAACCTAGGTTATATCCCTAACCCATAAGGGCAATTACCTCTACCCACTACCAAACCACCTATATCCACCTACCCCTATATAGCATCTACCCAACCACTTGTGTCCACATCAATATTTGGCATCTCCTCAACCTCTTACCAATTACCAATGTGTCACCCAACCACCACAACAATATGCACCTCACAAATTTCTAGTCACACAACCTAAAACAAATTTAATGAAAATGCTCATGAATAAAATTACTACATTAGAGTCATCCATCTTTGGTGCTCACAACATCTTATCATATGACTAGATCTATAGTGAACCCATTCACCCATCTATCCATATCAAATTGTATCCTCACTAGTTGTAAATTCCCAAGTTTTCTAAGTTTCAAAGTAAGGAGGATTTCAAAAAACACCTTAGGGTATTTAGGCATGCATGTTATTTGATTGCCTACAATGATGCCCTCTTTTATACCTTCCCCATGTCCCTATCTGGTCCAACATTAGACTGGTATAGTGTCATAACCAAACACTATCTCTTCTCCTTTACTAGCTAACCTAAACCTTCTTATATCACTTTCTAATAAACATCTCTAAGAAAGTTTCCATCACTAACCTTTACTGTATCTACAAATTTGATGATGAATCTATTGCTAATTTTGTAGCCTATTGGAGGAGCCTAATCAATCAATTTTTCTTCTCTTTACCAAAACTTGAATTGATAAAATGTTTTTATTAATCATGTGCCAAGCACATATATTCTACATTGTGTGTTCATAGCTTTAGAACCTTTGACAAATCTTTCACCAAGGCATGTAAGCTAAAAAATAGAGCCATCAATGAAGGAAAGTTAAAGTTGAAAGAAAACATATACTTACAAAACTAGTGAGGCATCTTCCTATAAACCAAACAATCAAAGCAACACTAAGAAAAAGAGTAAGGGAGTTATGAATGTGGTTATCCTTAAGAGTAATCCTCCATCATCTATCAATCAATCAAACACCTCTAACTCCTAAAAATAAAACATGAGAAACCAAAACTAAAATAATCAAAAGCAATTTACTCCACTTTGGGAATCTTATGATTCAATCTTTGAGAAGCTTTTGAAAGCTAATATCATACATCTTCCTCATTTCAAACCCACTCAATAATTTAATTCTTTTCATCCTACACCTAGCTAGTACAATGAGAATGACCAATGTGCTTTCCATTTAGTAGTGGGGCATGACATTAGTAGGTGTAATAAATTCAAAAACATTGTCCAAAACTTTATTTAGAATGGAGAGCTTGTTTTGGACAACCCTAAAGCACCTCTGAACCAACCTATTGACATTTTTATACAACATTTTCCCAATCATGCACCTACCAAAAATGACAAAAATAAAGTTGAGTGTTCTCATGATGCCCATACTATCAATATGGTTCTTAACATGCTCATTATTAAAGAACCTACCACCCAATCTAAGTATTATTCACCTTGTCCACTTATTGAGGTGGTGGAGTTACCTTATCTTCTTTTGGAGACCCAAACCAAGGGAGTGACCTTTTCCTCTCCTCCACTTAATTGAAGAACTTACCACCCTATCTACATATTATTTACCCTCTCCACTTATTGAGGTAGTGTAGTTACATTATCTTCTTTTGGAGACCAAAACCAAGGGAGTGACCTTTTCCTCTCCACCACTTATTGAGGTAGTGTAGTCATCAACCTCTCTTTCAACTAACATACTTGATAAAGAAACCATCACCACTCTACCTTCTCCCTCAGCTATTGAACAATTCACTTCCCCTTTAGAAATCATTCCCAAGGAAGAAGACATCATATTTTTACCTCGCATAGAGTATTCAATTATCCAAACCTTTCATCCTTTAATTGAGGAAAGAGACGAGGTCACCACTCCCCATTCTCGACCCATGGGTTTATCTTTTCAGGGAACAAGACTAGTCTACAAACCATTCTCTATATTAGTTAAAAGATTGTAATTTATCTCCAAACCTAACATAGATAGAGCCACATTTTGGAAATAATTGGGTCTGCCTTATATCACCAAATAAGAACCTCCAACTATGTTTTTGATGAACCAACCCACCACTTCTATTATCCAACCCCCTATATTGTCAACCAAACCAAAAAAAACCTCTATTGACCTAACCATTTTTGAACCATCCAATGCAACCAAACCTCAAAAAAACAAATCATACTCTCTAAATAAACTAACCAAAATAACCAAAACCCTTGACATCTTTCATACATTGAGCCTTAACCACCCATCCTTGAAAAGGAGATAACCTCAACAAACCCACCAACTGAGCACCAAAATAAAGTAACCAAGTAAAGCCAACAAAAGGCCAGAGGGCCAAAATTTTACCTCCCTCAACCTTGACCTCTATCTTTTGGCCTCATCCCTCCACTTTGATTAAGAAACCAATTGTGTCAACCAAAACCCAACCACTATTATCAATTACATTTGCACACTTGCTTTTTGACAAACCCATCTTCACCAAGCCATCAATAACCAAACTACCTAACCTAAAACCTCCTACCTATAACTTATCAAATTTCACCTTACCAAAACCAAAAATTTCAACTAAGAACACTACCCTACCTAAACCTTTTATCACCAAACCTATTTCCAAGAAGACTTCCATCTCACCAACCAAGGCCAAAACCTCTGAACTCTATCCACTTTTAGCTAAGTAATTTCTTGACCATTTTCCAAAGGTTATTATAATATCATTTATTAATTTTACCCCCTATTAGGTCATTCATCCCTCTTGGTCCAAAACGAATCTGGTATAATGACCACCAAGTGTGTTCCTATTATAGGACAATAAGGTATGACACAGAGAATTGAAAAGATCTCCAAACCATAATCCATCAACTTTATAATGAGGATCATCTATTAATAAATGAAACCACCATGAGTTCACTACTAATCCAATAAATAATAACCACTACTAAATCCCTACCTACTCCCCTACTCTCACCTCAAAGGGATAAGAAACCAAATGAATCTCCTACCCTAACTCTTCCCTCCATCCATACTATCCATGTGGTCATATGATCCCATGCTCAACAAAAAGATAAGGGGAATGATAAAGTGTCCATCCCATGGACATACCCATCTTCTACCTCCCAACCAAGTCAAAATCATGAACTTTCACCTTCAACCAAACCCAAGGTATCTATCTTGGGTACCTCCTAATCTAACCCCTCCAAATCAATCAGAAGAGTGGTTTTCAAACAAATTCACTAGACCCTAGAAAATATGAGTTTATACGATTTAATTTCTACCTCACATCATCATTTCTAAGCAATGATAGATTAATTATAATCAATAGAGGTCTAATCTAAATACCCTAAACCTCTAGTAGCCTTTGTTGGCACTCTCTAAATTTCCAACCTTGACACCTTTAAGGATTTATAAATACCTTTTATCCATCCTGATGACCCAAATCCCCCTCTTTTTATTATTGCCTAAATAAACCAAGCCCACATAAAATGGGTCATTATTGATGGGGAAGACAATATTAATATCATCTCCTCGCATGCCTATGATCAACTCAAACTACTAAACAATGTCATGTTTAAAACCTTGGTCATCCTCTAATCCTTTAACAACACCATGCCCACTACTTTTGGAACTGTTGTCCTTCATATCCTTTTAGGACCTCACACACTCCTTGAGACATTATATGTAATAGAAGGTTAATTTTAGTATAATGTTTTAATGGGATGACCTTGGACCCACTCCATGGTTGTGCACCCTCTACCCTTCATCATTGGATCAAATTTGAACATGAAGTCTAGGTTGTCATTATACAAGCTGACTCAAGTCCTTTCTCATCATGCAACATGACTTATCAACCTAATGACATCCTCATACCTCCATCCATAATAACCTCATTGACCAAGGACTAATCATCAACCATAAATGATGAATTCATATTCTCTTCTACCAATGGGGCATCCAATAGCTCATCAATCTGCTTGGACTAAATCCCCACCATAGACCACTTATAATCAACATTTTAACATATTTCACTAGGGTAATATTGCCTCTTGACCCTTAACACTTTCCCTACACGTTAATAATATGGTAACATTGACCACCAACCTAGTTAAGACCCCAACATCAGAGCCATTATTCCCCTCATAATTTCAAGCTATCAAAATTATTTCATCTATGGGGGACTTGACAAACCACTTGATACATTTTCCACATCCTTTTTAACTCTCCCATTCACCTCTATCTTATCCTATCTAGATAACCTAGACATTGCCAAGACATACCTCTATAGGTGTGCTTAGAAAGGAGTTTGTCTTGGACAATATGTGAATGGCCCAAACGAGTTGATTTCCATTAAAACTAGAAATCCTTGTGATAAACATAGCCTCAACTTCATTATACCCAATAAAAGGAAAACCAAAACACCTACCATCACCATTGTTAAGGAAGATATGACTTCCTTACCAACCATTTCTCCACCTAATTGTAAGGATGATGACATCATCCCAACTATTTTTTTTCATCAACATGATCATCCTTAGACCCCTAATTTATTAAAGGGAATGGGTGATTGTAACCATCCCTATGACCTATCCTAAGATGATAGGAGATGACTCTCCTACCATTAACACCATTTAGTGCCAGGATGATGATTCCATTTTCACCTATCTTGGTGCCCTAAATCCTTCCATCAATAAATCTCTTCCTCCTGAGACTTCCACCATGTTGAATGAATCCACCATAGATATCTACTTGGGAATTTTAGATAACCCCCTCATTTTCAAAATTATCCAATAACTAAATATTAAATAACTTTGGGATTTAACTTTCTTCCATGACCATAGCATAGCATTTGTATAGTCTTATAGTGATGAGCTTAGAATTGACCATGCCATTTCCACCCATAATATTTTCACCAACCATAATAACAAAGCTATTAGCTAGACACTTTGATCAATGCACCCTCACATAGCCCTTCCTATCAAATAAGAGATTCAACATCTCCTATCCATCAATTTAATTTAACCTATTGAGTATTTCCAATTGGTCTTAGACATCATGTCTATGATCGAAGCCATAGGGGGACTACACATTTGTGTGGAATTTCATAACCTTAACCTTGACTTCCCAAAATATGACTTTCATCTACCAATCATAGACTAGTTATTTGATCTTAAAACTAGCCAAGAGATGTTATCTCTCATGGATAGATTATTGAGTTATAATCAAATCATAATTTCCCATGTAGATCAACACAAAATTGCCTTTATGACCCCATTGGGCACCTTATGCTATAGGTTCATGCCTTTCAAACTATATAATGTTAGTGAAACCTACCTACATGCCATGACTTACATCTTCCATGACCTTATCCACAAAATCATCAAGGACTACGTGGATGACCTTCTTGGGAAATACAAATATTATAAGGATCATTTGTCCATTCTAAAAATTATCTTTGAGTACCTCATCCATTACCATGTCTACCTCAACCACTAAGAAGTGCATTTTTATGGTCTTATGAGGAATACTCCTTAGCTTTAACATTTCCCTTTTAGGAATTGAAGTCATTGGAATCCCTTACATGCTTCCTCCAATCAACCTCAAGAAACTCCATAGTTTTTAGGGGAAGCTCTGATCCATTCATAACTTTATCTCTCATCTCTCATAATGATGTCAAACAATCTATAACCTTATGAATAAGGATGTATCTTTTAAATAGAAAAATGACTATCAAAAGGTGTTTGATTCACTCAAAAGTTACCCTTTATCTCCACCTATCCTCACCCCTCCCAAGGATGATCAACCATTCTACCTTTATATCTCCACCACTAACCACTCTCTAGGTACAATGCTTACTATTCAATATAAAAACCACAAATATCAAGTAGTTTACTACATTAGTTTCATGCTTGTAGAGTATAAGAGTTGGTACATCGATATTGAAAATTTTTGCTTAGCTTTAGTCTTTGTGGCCACCAAACTTTTCCACTAACTTCTTAACCACAAGACCGATGTCATAACCGATACTGACCCACTCAAGTATATGCACTCCAAGCCATACCAAAACCAATGCATATCCAAGTGGTTCATGCTTCTAGCTGAGTTTGACCTTGAGTTGTTTTAGTAGAAGTAAATTAAAGGGTAAGTCATTACTGACCAATTGGCTGAAGCACCATTAGTAGATAATCAACCTCCTCCTCTTTATTTTCCTAATGAATCCATCATAACCATCTCTCATATAGACTTCACCTACCAAGTGACCATGTTCTTTGATGGATCAAAGTGTCAATGTGGTGGGGGAGATAGCATCATCCTTATTCCCCTTGATGGTGAACCTCTTCCTTTGTCTTTTAAGATTAATTTTGAATGTACCAATAGTATGGTTGAGTATAAATCCCTAGTACTATGTCTGTAAACTCCTTTAACCTTTAGATTCAAAATGATCAACATCTTTAGTGACTCCAAACTTTTGGTCAATCAAATCAATGGCTCCTACTAGTTTAAGAATGATGTTTTGCAATAGTTCAAATAACTAGTTGACAAACTCTTAACATAATTTAAATAATACCATATCCAATCAACCCCATAATCTACCAATAAGTTCATCAACACTATGGATTCCCTTGCCTCTTATATCCCTTTTTCACTCTTTGACTCTAAGCTATATGTTGTTATCCACAAACTTACCTAAACTTTATATGTCAAACAATATTCTCCCATCATCTTTAATGTGGAAGAGACCCAAAGTGATCTTTGTTATTAGCAAACTATTGACTATCTTAACCTTACCATCATTCTTTCTAGTCTTTCTAGGAATGCTTGAAGAACGTTTATCTAGAGTACCTCATGTTATACCATTATGGGGGAAATTATTTATAAACACGGCTTTGATGGTCTCCTCTTCCATTGCCTACATAGTCATGAAACCTTTCATGATTTCAAAGAAATGCATAATGGGATATGTGGGGGACACTTTAGTGGCCTCACTATGGCTAAATTCATCCTTTTCCTTGGCTAATATTGGCCCACCCTTAACTAAGACTATTATGACTATGTGAAACAGTGTGTTATATGTCAACAACATGCTAATTTGCATCACGCATATAGCCATAGTCTTCATGTATCCACTAAATTTTATCCCTTTTCACAATGAGGTTTAAACCTATTTAGTGAAATTAACCCCATTTTTTTTATCAACACCATTATATCATTGCCATGACTAAGTATTTTACCAAATGGTTGAAGGCTATTCCTCTTATCTCAACTAAAGCCAAAAATATTATTGACTTTATCAACCATCATGTCATATACCATTTTAGTGTTCCTCACAAAACTATCACTCATAATGGAAAATATTTAAAAAATCAACTCCAAGGTATTTGTAATGCATATTACATCAAGATCAATTTCTCATCACCCTATCACCCTCAAGCAAATGGGTAGGCCAATGCCTCTAACAAAAATATTAACAACATGCTCACTAAGATGGTTGATGCCTCTAGTCGAGATTGGCATTTTCACATCCCCTTCACCTTATGGGCATATCATACTAACATTAAAACCCCTATGGGTACTACCCCATTCTCTGTTGTGTTTGGAGTGGAGGTTATCTTACCTCTCAAATTCTAAATCCCATCACTTCACATATTATTACAAGATCACATTTATGAATATGATTATTATCAACACCATTTATCCTAACTTGAGATACTTGACAAGTGTCGCTTAGCCACCCTTGTCCATATTTATTTATATCAAAATCAAATCAAACATGCCTATATAAAACACCTTAAAGTGTGAGAATTTAAAATTGGAGACCTCATCCTAAAGAAAAGTCAACATGTCACCAATATGGAGAAAAGCAAGCATGGAAAGTTTTATTTGAATTAGCTTGGACTTTATATCATAACCGACTAGTATGGATCAAGAGTTTATAAATTTTCCTCTCTTTAAGGCAACCCAAAAACTGAGCCCCTCAATGATTCACATCTACATCTTTTCTTTTATTAAAGAGGATCAAACTCACCTTTTATCTAACTTAATCTCATCCCTTGCTTTCAAACCACATTCATCTCCCTATTTTAGGGGAAACTAATTGAACATAAATCATTTGATTACCCATCACAAACATGGCCTCATCTTGGACAATGGGTACCACAACTCTACCCATGGCATGATTTTCATGATACTTTCCACCCGTTTTTACCATAGGGATTCTCATGACCATTATCACCTAAACCTCTTTACATCTAATCAACCATATTATTCTTTTAGTTTTACCTTCATAAAGGTGATCCTTTAAGCCTATATAAGCAAGTCTATGTCAATCAAGAACCACACTAAGCAAAAAATCAAAATCAAAACCAATAACAATCAGGGGTTATTCCTAGCATTCATAGACTGCTCCCCTAAAGGACAACAATTGAAAACATATTTTAAATTTCTTAAATTAAGGTGGAATTCTCCCTTGAAGTACAAATATCAAAGACATTAAGTAAATCACATAAAATTAGACCACTCCCTCAAAGGATGATTGAGTAAAGCATATGTCACAACAAGTAATTTTTTGGAAGCTCCCACAATGATCAAATTCCTAAACCCTCCAAGTAACAAAAAAATAAGTAAAAGTCCCTTTATCAAGAAAAATTAAAAAAGAAATTAAAGTTGTAATCAGCTCTCATAATTGATAGTTTTGAAAACCACAATTGACTCTCATGAGTAGACTTCCTACATCAATCAATCTACACTTTATATGAGATATAATTGTTTATATTGACTCTTTGGTAAGCTACAGAAGAGGCATGATAATCTCACAAGAAGGTTCCATTTTCATCCATATTCCCTCTATACACTATAAATCAATGTATTTTTAGCTCACTTAACATTATGTGATCAAGACACCCTTTAACAAACTAGAAAATGCTAATGTGAAGCATTCAAAGGGATTATGTTCCTTAAACCAATCCAAATTCAGTCTTGTTTTAGTCATTTATAAATAAGAAGCATTGTTCCCTCTTCTTATCCTATCATCATTAGTTTATATATTTAGTAAGATGATCATCTCTTGATTCTATTCTTTTTCTCACCTCAATATTATTATTTAACTTATTTTATGTGTCTTACATTAACCAAAAGGACCATAATCATAACCACATAACATCATATCAACATATATCATAAGAAAAAGCACACATAATCAACATACTAATCATCATATCAAAATCATATCATCCATGAGTAATAAATAAGTAGACCATTCTTAACATATGTCTAAATCTAAATAATGAAGCATATATTGATTTAATTTTAACATGAACATCACATCATATCAATACTCATCTCATACATGAATGTCATTCACATAAACATCATCATGAACATAAACAAAAGACATATCATCACATACCTAGTTAAGATGAATCCATATTAATGTTGTCATGAGCCTATCAATATCCACATCACAACTATAATACATATAAGATCACCAATGATCAAAATTTCTATAATCAACATCATGAACATAAACATCAAAGCAACCCTTGAACCATGACAAATATACAAAGAACATATCTATAAATTGGTAATATATCATTAATAACATCATAATGTATACAAAAATATACTTGTCTCTCTCTCAAAATGTACATCTCACTACATCAGCTAGTAGACTAGTATCAAAATGATATAAAATAAAATAAAATATATCATAGACTATGTCATGACTATGCCCTTATGATACCACTATCTCCTAGATCACCATTGCCTCTTGGTGCCTATCCATATGAGGTCCCTGCCTATCCACCCATAGAAGAATCTCACTAACCTAGTGTGTTCATGCTATCACCACCTACTAAACTAGATTTATACTCACCCTATCAAGGCTCATTAGGTTAACATCTTAGGACTATGGCCTTATAGTAGTGTATTTCTTCCACTATGGTTAGATACCATGTCATAGGGATAGTGATCGGTGGCCTTTAGGTGATACAACTACTCTTCTAGTCTATCTCCAAGAGTCTCTCTCCTAGGTAGCCAAGGCTAGTGAAGCTCTAGCTTGGTCACTCTCACTCCTAATTATAGCCACTTGACCATGTGTCACTGCTAGTTAACTCTATAATGCTACAACTTATTCTTATGTAGTGGCTATCATCACTCTTACCTACGTATTTAGGGTGACCCCTTGAACCTATGCCTATTGACCTTTACCAATTGGGTGAACATCCATTGACCACCTGCCACTATCATCCCTAGTAACGCTTTCCACCATGTAAAGAGCTTGATACCATGCAAGGTAACCATCTAGAAAACCTACATAATCTATTATTTGCCATAATGGTAACTCTTCATGATCTAGTAAGGTCTATATTGGATGTGGATTAGGTAGTAGGATCTATGTATCCTCTTACATATATCTAGGAAATGGGCTTGGGATACCCTGTATAAGGCCAAACTATCTCTGCACCCTATCAAATGGAATAAGGTATACCTCCTCATTCCTCCTATCAAAGATCCACCTATAAATCTACAAGGATAAGGTATGTCTCTTATATCTAGCTCACTTTAGAAACTTGACATCAGGCCTCAAACTGACATCACCAATGACTAAGGTTTCTAGTGCAACTCTAAACTAAATTAGTATCATGCACCCCTCCTCCTACACATGTGATGGTAAGGTTAGTTATCCACCTCATAAAAATTATTGGTAAATCTCTCTGGGCATACCCCACCCACTATAGCCCCATTGGCTATAGCACTAAGATGTGCTCATAGGCCTAGTAATGTAGAACAAACCCCACACTAATGCCATACCTCATATGAGCTTTGAATCCCCATAACTCCCTGTATATCTATACAAGTAACATAGTCACTCAACCAAACACTTTGTGACCTAGTAACATCTTGACCAATATCTCTAGAAATAAATATGGGAACCTCCCACTACTCAAGTCAAGAACATACAAACATTAAAATACCATCATCATCATGGTCATCAGCCTCCTATCATCTCTCACCCTCTAATACAATGTAGTGTATCTGAAGCCTCCAACATGACACCTCAATCAATCATGATCATCTCCATATAAAATCTCCAAGATGTCATCTCTCTCCTCCCACTACATGTGATAAACCAATTCATCCCATATTGGTAATTGAGTGATCTTGTGAACATCCTTTGGTAAGATCATCATCTCACTAGTGGGTAGTAGGAAGGTGTTTATGGTTAGATCCCATCTCTTAATGAGGCCTATGATCATCACTACAACATACATCATGTATTTATAATTCCTCATTGCTCCAAGGCCCACCTCCTCTATGTGAACCTAGTTTATAATAGTCATACACTTATGGATCTATACAAAGATGTATGCCACCTAATCATGCATTTAAATCTATTCTTGTTCCAAAAAATGTTTGATAGCAAAAAAATTAGTTCCATATACTATTTTTCTTATGAGCTTAACCTCCTATAACCTATACCTACAAGTTGATTCCTAGGCTAAGTACTTACACTATCTTATTTTCAATCCTAAATCTTGTGAATCCTTACCTATACACTAATAAAAAACCACTACCTATCCATCCTTATTAATGGAAAGCTAACCTACTATTCAAAAATATCAATATGAATAAACTTCAAACTTGACTTTATTTACTATTTATCTTAACCACCGATAGTCATGATGACTATGAATAATTAAGTAATGTTTTTGTCTATAGTTATTAGCTGCTGACAATTGGGATGACCACTAATGGTCACTACATGTTACCATCAGTGGATAAATACCCAACCCTACCTACCCAAAACTTAACCAAAAAACAAAATTTCAATAATGTGTCTTTTCACCCATCCTCTAACCCACCTTAATATATCCTACCCCTCCCCATTTGACAATTCACCTAAAAATTTTAGCAAAAACAAGTAACCCCTAATACCTAGGTCAAACCTAGTCTACCCTACCAAAATAATAATTCACCCATCAAATAACTATTTCAAATGCACTATCAATTACCAAACCATACTAATCTATCTATTGAAGATGCTACCTACCTCGTTCCTTGATCATCATTAAGGAGGAATCTAGGGACCTTCTATCTATCCTCATTTGCATTCATGCCCACCCTACATCCTCTTTAATCTACTCAATCAATAAAAATTGAAAACTTCACCACTCACTTGCTCACCAATCACCATCAACACCTTTTCCCAATATGATAAATATATAGAGTTAAATGGTTCAAATGTTCATATGAGTCTGAAATGACTAACTTTCTTTCTTTTGACCTCCACACTGTTAGGTTTTATATCCTAACCACTAATGGTCAAGGTGATTATTGATGGTCACTCCTTAGACCCTTGACTTTCAATGATTAAGAGCTTTACTTTTGGCCTTTGCCTCTTCACATTTTTTTTGGCAAATCTAACTAGGCACTCACCCATGGAGACTACCTTCTCTACCCACCTCCATAACCACCTCATCACCTTACCATTGGTCCATTTTTTCCTAACTACTATGTGTTTTATGATGAATTTTCTATTGTTACTTTTGATTAGAAAACACTTGTCATGTTGACCAAATTTTTAACTCACACTACCTTACACATACCAAACCCACTTGTGTCTTCTTGGGAGTACTTCTTAGCTCAGATACCCATGAATTCACCTAACTAGTTTATTTTTTCCTTGGGACAACTTCCTACCTTGGATACCCATATAAAAACTTACCTTTCTTAGGAGACTTACATTTATGAGTGTTACCAACTTCCCCACCTAAATGTGGTTATGTGGTCTACTTGTCACTTATCCTTCTAGTAGTAACCTTAATTTTTACCAATTATGGCAACCTAGTCAATGCATGATCTTAGCTATTGTACTTTATTGAAATTTATGCACATGTTTGTGCTTCAATTCCCAACCTATCATTCACCCATTTAATCATTAAGTCAAAAGGTCATCAAACTTGTAACTGTTTCTAGTTTACCTCATTAACTCCTAGTTTGAGGGGGAACACCTACTCCCATGCTTAGGAGCAACCAATCCTTGATAAACAATCCATTTTTGTTTTATATATTATTGATAAAAAATTCATATCAAAAAAGGGAAAAATGTAAACATGAAAAATCCACACATCATAGTTTTGAATGTTATAATTCCTATAGACCACCTCAAGACCCCCTTGATCACAACCTTGAGCATTTAACCCCAAACTTACCTAATTCTAGATAATTTTACCTACTAGCTAAACCCACCTTTTAACCCAACTTTACCTTGACCCTATACTATTGATATTCACCCTATCCATTGACAGTCACCCTAACCACCAATGGTTAGGGTCCACCATATAAACTAGCTTAGCTAACCCTTCACCCTAAATTGCTTTTCTATAATTAGGTAGTCTAATTCATGTGTGAGCTAATTCATGTATGAGTTATATTTATATATCAAGTTGGAACCCTTTTTAATGTCTAATTACACCTCTCCTTCCTTGCCTATAATAAGAGAAGAGCAGGAGGTGAAAAAGAATCCATCCATGAATTCAAGAACTTTTGCATATAGAGTTTATTTATAGGTCACTTCTTTTAGTAATTTAGTGACCCAATCATCATGTTAGAGAGATAACTTACCATCACCCCATAATTGATATCCAAGTACTATTACTCTACCAGAATCATGCTAGATTCCACCAATGAGCTAACCAGCTCAACTATTCATTTGATCAATCTATGAGGTAACCAATGAGCTGATCAATCAACCCAACATGAACTAACCTCCTAAAAGTTCCTTCTATTATCCCCTCAAATATTATTTTATATCAACCAAACTAAACACATAGTAACCATCAATGGTCATCTTAACTATTGATGGTTTATCCAACTATCAATGGTCAAATTGATTGCTAATGGTCACCTTAACCACTGATGGTCAAACCAATTGTTGATGGCCATTGTGGTAAGAAATAACAACAAGCTATTTTTATCCACTTACCTTTAAACAAATATTTAGTTTTATATTCCTATTCATATACCCCCAACCTATTTTAGAAACTAAACCTGACCTGGTTAGCATTAGTATTAACCCATTTATTACTATATTAGTCATTTTTAATTTATTTATTTATTTATCAAGCATCTCCTATATTTTATTTTAGTACCTTTTGATTATTGATGCAAGTAATTTATTTTCTATTTTCTAAAATTAAATATTTAAAATGTGTGGATTGATAGCCCTTAAGGAAGATCATACTTCCAAGATCTAACTAGCACTAGGCAATCCACTAAGCTATATATCTAACCAACCATTTTATTTTGTGGTGTCTTATTTTCAAGTCATTCCACCCAATCCAAAGAGGAGATTTATACAATCATATAATTCAATTCATGCATAACCAAATAGGTTTTTCAACCATACACATATTTAGTTTCTTTCTTCTTCCTCTCTCAGAATATAAGGTAAAGTTATTTGAAACACCACCCATAAAGTGGGATGAATATTCTTATGCAATTAAACTATGTGTAATAACTTATAAAATAATAATTCCTTCTCTTCCCTATCATAGAAGTCTCCAACCATATAAGTAACCATTACTTGGTAGACTCCTTATTTTTCTATGCCCATCTGTAGTAGGTCACATGATCTTGCTATCTAGGGAACCTTAAGATCATATAACTAGGTTACAGTGCTCCTTATTTTATGCTTTAATAGATGAGATGCGTATTGATTCTTGATGGAGAGCTTGCACTTTCCTTTCAACAACTAAACACTAGTGGCTTCTTCTTATTATATTATTTTAGGGACTATTGTATAGGTGGTATAACTTGGAGTGGTGTCACACACCTTGGTGTGAAGGATTTTTATTCAGTGACTTTACCCTATGCCATCACCATGGTAATAAATAATGGTATAAGTCCAAATGGTGGCCTTAGAATCTTGTTTATATGGAAGAACAATCTCTTTAGTATCAAGGTGATAGTATCATATTAGCCTAAGTATTACATGACATTCAGTGGTACCTAAGGATGTGTGGTGATAAATCCAAGTACTCTTCCCACCATGTCTTTAATTTTTCCTCATTGTCTAGGGATTTATGATTAGGTGTCGTATGAGGTTGGGGAACTACTATGCTAACTAGTAGTCGATGTCAGGGTACACCTCTCCCTCAAGGGACTTCCATTGTGTGAAGTACAATGGAAAAATGAGGAATTGGTATTGGAATGTATACTTGGGAGATGTGTGACACTTATTAATGTTGATCATTATCTCTTGAAAAAAGTATTTGGGATAATTAAACTACTCATTTTAGTGGATCATATGGTGGTAAATATCTATGACCCCTTTTAGAATTTGTTTAACAAACTTAGTGGTATACCAAAACCTCCATATGATACATTCTTCTAGGATATGCACTAGTTCATCATGAATTTCTTCAATTAAGATCCCTCTACATCCATAAACATATAAATCCCTAACCACTTGAATAATAGGTGGCATTGACATCTCATATGGAACAATAGAATCTCTTTGCACAAACATAACTAAAATTTAGGCCATTGCCTCTATGTTGATGATGATCATGGTGTTAGGGCCAATGTATATATTACCATCATTGTATTGGCCAATAAAAAATTATATAATCTCAACCAAGTCACCCAAATTAGGCATAAAAAGTAGGTTCTTGATTTCCATGTCATAGAAGTGATGGGGTTCTACAAGAGCCAATAGTTGTGAACATTTGATGGGATCTAGGTGAAATAGTTTTTGTTTTACTACTCAAATAAAATTGAAGTGCTCTGGATCATTTAATTTTTTTTGTTGAAGTGTTAGATTGATACCCATTTCTTATTTTTGAGAATATTTCAAATCTCAAATGAGTTGTGAAGGATACATGATTATTGAGTGATGAAAGTGAAAATATTTTGTCTCTCTATGCAATAAAATTAACTTAGTTCTTTGAGATATCAATTCATGAAAATATTTTGAAGGATGAAATGCAAACATGGTTCACAAGATTATGCTTTTATAGATTTTTCACATATTAGTTTCTATGTAAATGTTGCATTAAGATGCTTATTTGACATGAATGCAATTATTGATGTGGTTAATCTTATTAGATCTAGAAATTAAGGCAGTTAGTCATTATCACATGTTTGGAGATAAGCCATTATTTTATTTGTGGTTTGTACTATAGTATGATAAGATGATGTTAACAAACTACCAATTTATTAAATATTAGGTCAATCAAACCTTGGATATAGCATTAAATTATTAGGAATGACCATTATAGGGTGAAGATCTTAGTTTATGTGACTTGGCTTTGGCTAACATCCATGAAGACACACATGAATTATACTATGCATAGTTGGCACTCATTATACATGGTATCTTAGTTTCCAATTCGCATTGAAGAGATTATCTACAAACACACACATGCACACATAAAAATAAAAACATGCAATAAAACATATAGAAATGAGAAATTCTAATCTACTCAATGCTTCTCAGTACCCACTCAATTAGTAGAATGATATTAATTAAGACTAACTTAAGGCTAAAACCATTCACTTACCCTCAAAAATAGTTCCTTGTATACCTTTCAAAACAAGGTTTCCTTGCTAAGATATTTCATGTATAACATGAGGCCCTTTCCATATAATTTGTAATTTACCTAGAAATTCTCTAAAATGACTATCATATAATAAAATTGGTTGATCTTTACAAAAATTTGTATGGAAAAATTTCATAGCATGCCATTCCTTCCAGTCTAGTTATGAACTTCCTACATCTAAGATGCTCTGCATCAATACTCATCCATCCTATTGAGTTTAAAAAGACTAATTGTGAGAGAATCATGATCCCCTAGTCTCATGACCATTAGAATGCACATATTGGATACCAAATACTCCATTATCATAACTAATTCAAGCCCATAAACCAAATGGAATGGAGTAAAACCTATATCCTTATTATAGTGCATATGATATGCCCAAAGAATTACAAGAATGTGATCTTCCCAATTATCCCTCTTGATAATAAAAATCTTTTCAACATTTTTCTCAAAACTTTGTTAGAAGCCTCAACTTGGCCATTAGCTTATGGATAGTATGCAATTCTTTTATGATGAAAAATTATGAATTATTTAGTAAGAGATTTAATGGTATTATTCAGGAAGTGTGTCCCTCAATTTTTAACAAGCTTGATGGGGTGTCCAAACCTTGTAATAATTTTATTATATAGAAATTTTATTACATCTTTTACACCATATCTAGGTCTTGTAGTAGATTTAACCCATTTGGTAAGGTAATATATCATACTAATAATATACGTTTCTTTATTACATTTACTTAGTAGATTGATAGATATGACAAAATCAATTCCCCATTATTCAAAAAGTTATTTGGCTAAAAAAAATTGTAATGGAATTTCATCTATTTATAGTGGTTTACCCATGTATTGACATACATTGTAGTGCTTCACTACTATATATGCATCTTGAAAAATGTTTAAACACCATATACTACTCTATAATAATTTCCTAGTAGTACCTTATTTAGAAAAATGTCCTACTATTTCTTGGTCTACATCCTATAAGAACTTTGGTTGTTCATGGTCCAAAACTACCTTATGTAGTACTTCATCCTTCCCTAAATGATACATAATCCCATTTATAGTGGTATATGGAAAGGATTTGGTGACAAACTACTCTTTTTCTTTTTTTGGTAGTGCATAAGGAAAACTCCTTATTCAATAAAGTTAGTAATTGCTTCAAATTTCTTAGGGATCATAGAAATGTGAAATAGATGGACATCAAGAGAATATTCCTATAGTCTTTTTGGTCCATAAACATTGGCAATGTGATTGAGATGATCTAGCCCCATGTTTTATCTTCCTATCTTGACATTAATGCAAAATTAGAATTCCTAAAATAACATCAACCATCTTGAAATATGTCCTTCAAGCATTGGTTTATTGACAAGGTAGTGTATGGATTGACTATACATGAAAACTTTAAATGGTTTCACAAGAAGATAGTGTCTGAATTTTTGTATTTAAAACACTATATCTAGTGCTTCTGTTTTAGTTATCATGTAATTCTTTTTAATGTCAAACAAATTTCATCTTGTAAAATTTATGGGGTGGTCCAATCTACCCTATCCTAGATATGCAAATACATCACCAATTGTGATTCATAAATCATTAATGTGTACATAAAAAGTCTTCCTCTAATTTGAAAAGATGCGGATAGGCATAGTGACCAATCTCTACTTCAATTATATGAGGGTTGTTTGACAATTAGTAGTCCAGGAAAACATTACACATTTACATAGTAAATACTCCAATAGAGATTAAGTGGTTGCATATCCCTTGATAAAATTTTGATAGTACCCTATATACCCAAGAAAATATCGTACATCTATGTAGTTGAATGGTGGAAGCATACTCAAAATGACTACAATTTTGGCCCAATCTACCAAAATGCATTTGTTGCACACTATGTGACCTAACAAGACACTAAAAGGTGTAAAAAATAAGCATTTTTTAAATTTAGGTCAATGTCCATAGCTTGGTAGCATTATAAGATGAGACACAACTTGGACAAATGTTATTTATATAAATAAAATACTACCAAATCATTGATATAGATTTTCATAAAGTCATGAATGAAATCATTGAATGTAGTCACCACTATTGGCTAGAAATTATGTAGGCTATCAGAATTACGTAGGCAATCTTGGGAGTAAATCCCCTTCATTTAATATTGAATCTCTTCTATGCTTATGTCTATTTAATTATAATTATTCATAACTCTTCATTATTCATATATTATATAGATTATGTGCAAGTTATCTTATATTTGGGGTATTACTTTAATCATAGAGTTTATGAACCATAACAGGGTGATTTTGTAGCAAGTAAGCATCTATTTAAGAGAATGTGTAAATAAATTTTATGAATTGAGAATGAAAGGATAAAACATGTGAGAAGAAAGAAGTCATACTTAACAATAAGTACTTTTACAAAGATTATTGAATCCTTACAAGTAAACAAACATTCAAGAGATGATAATCCTTTTAGAAAATGATTAATAAATATTGAAATTCACATTTTTATTTAAAGATAACATAAAGTTTACTATTTTAATCTTCATAAATCCACCAAATGATCTCTTGAGATGAAAATTTCCACAAAAATCAACTTCCTTATTATTCACTTTGGATTAATTTAATACAAAAGAAAAACTCAAAAAACTAGACACAAAGTTTTACATTGCTTAAAATATCTTTCTTTAGTTACAATTGATTTCCAAAAATTACCATCCCTAAGCACATAGTCTTGCGTTTATATTTCTATAATTTTCAAAGTAAAAAATAAATATGAGACAACTCCTTGAATATCCATGTGATGCACTAAAAATTGGGAACCATTGAGATCCATCCTCCTAATATTTATCTTCTATGGAATGCAATGACTGATGACATGTAGCACTTGTCAGTTTTGCTATTTGGATTAAAAAAATCTCTTTGCATACAACAAAATGTTTTCTTCAATAACTTTATTTTATAAAATGACTTCAAGTAATGGTGTTTATCCAAGTTACTTGAGTCTTAAATTTTACAAATTAATATAACTGGATAAGTAACTTCAGTAAATTTACTTAAAACATATGACTTCAATAAGATAGAATAAAATGGAAAGAAGAAAGAAGAAGATGATAAGAAGAAAATTAATAACAATCTTTCCACATCATGGGTTTTATATCTATACTTTTCTCTATATTTGATGTGTTGGGATATCATGGACTAAACTACTACATTTTTTATGTTGGTAAATGATTGCCTCTCTATCTCATACCCTATCATCTATCTCTCATTTTTTTTAGTGTGATTTTACCTTCTCGATCCTTGGTTTCAGCCTCTTAACATCTTGTTGTTTTTTTTATTAACTCCTTTATAGATTTTGTTTTAATAAGAGTAAAAGATTTCTCAATTTTCTACTTCAACTATTGATGTAACTCTTCAAGTGTTATTGAATTCTCATCTGAACCTATGATTTAGTAGGTACAATCCTCCAAATCTCCTTTCACATCTTGATTTTATTCTTCTAGAGTTTTTATTTCCTCAAGCATGGATTTAAAACTACCTAGGTGAAAATATATAATGATCCATTCTTGCCTTTCCTTATTTACTAACCCATCTAGAACAATTTTCTCTTTAATAAAAACTCTCTCAGTTAAACCATTTATTCCCTCTAGGCTTTCATTTTGTAATTCAGATATTACATTCTCATTTTCAATTTCTTTCATCAATGCCTTTAGCTGTGCTAGTTTATTTTTTGATGTTAGACATGTTGTTTGGAACCTTAGGAAATCATTATTGAGTAGTATGAAACATCTTTTCTATTTATTCATCAATTTATTTAGCCTTGTCCCCAATTTATTCTACTTTAGTGATTACTTACTATCCAATTGAATCACCTGAAAGAATTGATTGTTGTAGAATAGACCTTGCCACAATTATTTCAAGCAACTTAGAATTTTGCCATTTCATATTAGACTTAGCATCCTCCTCTTCGTTAAGATTCTTCTAAATAGTGTTAATAAGATTTTGATTATATTAAATTAAGCCTTCTTAGGTAACTTCTCCAACGGATATTTTAGTGAGTATTAATTCTTTCTTGGTGACTTCACTTTTATTCATGACTTGTGGAGGAGCTGATACCTCTATAAATTTATGTCCTAAAATTTCAATTATTAGCTTACATGTTACTTTATCACTCTTAGGCTTCTTTCCCTTTTGATATAAAATCTTTAATAGCTAAAAATCAATCTCCTCTAAATTTATCACTTCTCTAGATTTATGAATTATCTACAATGTTAACCAAGATGAGAAGTATAAAATTGTAAGAGTAGCTGAATGCATAACCATTTATTGTTGATCATTTATAATCAGTAATTCCTAAGAGGGATCTTGTATACTTGAAACATTTTGAGCAATATTGGGAACTATTATTTCATCTTTTTATTTCTCTTTCTCTTTCTTAATCTCTTTCTTAGGTTTTTTCCCTTTCTCTACTTTTACCTCTATCTTTTTTTTTCTATCTCCTTCTTAGGTTTAACCATTTCTATTTGATTTTATTATGGTGACTCCTGAAATGGGGCCACTTCTTCAACTACATGTACTGGTTCCCTTTAAGTGGCTAGTTGATCATCTAAAGGGGGTGGAGGTGGAGAAGTGGGTGGATAATATGGAGGAAGAGGAGGAACATCAGTCCTCTTTTGAGTAGGCTTATGGGGAGGCCTAATGTTATGATATTTTTTAGGTCACATGAGTATTGATGGATCCATGGTAGGTATATTAGAAGTAGTAATGATGGTTATATGAGTATATTTAAAATGACCAAAGGGGATGTAGTGATACTAGGCTAAGTTATTTGTTTATTATTGACCACAAAATAAGTATAATCAGCATTTATTTTCAACTTTAATTTCTTAGGTACATGGATGCTCTTTGCTTGAATTGCCTTACTATTCTAGATTATTCTAGTAGTTTTAGTCATTAATTAACTCATGAAGTATCCCTTATTAAGGATCTAATTAGAATTCATAGCAAGGACCATAGAGGTTCTATCTGCAATATTTTTAACTTGAGATTTTCCAAAAATAATTTTCTAGAAGTGGAACATTATCCCCTCCTACTACATGATATACATCACTAGTTATCATCCTCCATGTCTTTTAGAATTGTATTTAAATCAGAAGTATGAATCTATTCAATAGTAAACCTACTATTATCTCTCTTTCTTACATCAAACTCATCCTTATAATCAATCCAAAAATCCTCAAGTGCAAGAATATGCATATATTCAAAAGAAACTATGTTTTGAGCTACACTTCTACAATTAACATTTTCTCTAGATTAAAAATGGGTTTGATTGTAGTTATGGTACATTTAATTTTATATATTATTCTCTTTATAAATTTTGGGGCAATGACAGTGACCAATAACCATAGGGAAACTAACAGAGGGACAATAAACATTTGACTATAAGTCATCCAACTAAAGTAGTTGTTTACACAACTCCATAAGAATCCATATGTCAATAGGATATTTGGAAATTTTGATAGGTGTACCTAAGAAACCACCAAATTTTATGTATGTAAAGTTGAGGAACTAAATTAAAATGCATCCAAATTGGGAAACTATATCCCATGCTACATCAGATACTATCTTGTATTTTAGAGCTACATTTAACTTGAAAATGATTTCATAAAACAATCCATCATTAACTATTTCATAGTGCTTATAGTACACATAGATAACCAATTGAGGGTAATACTCATATATAAAGTTCCATCAAGCCAAAGGGTTATGGCGTGAGGACAAGATGGACTAGTTTGTGGAGGTGTCACATACAACTCAAAATCAGATTAAGAGTGAAGTGTAGGGGATTCTTTTGGAAGTTTTAGAGGAAAGAGAGGTAGACCTTAGGATAAAATGGCTTGGTTTTCTTCCTTCCATTTGATAATCACTTCATTTCAATCTAATTAAGCTTTAGAATTTTCTTGAAGAATGTTAGATGGGGTGTGTTTATACATAGGATCTTCTTTTGGGTCTAAACATTCCATCATAGCTTGACTTAACAATTTCATCCTTGACTCTAACTCTTCAATTTTCTTGGATAGTTTCTTTTAGAAAAGTATTTATTGAATTTCATAGGCATCTTTATGAGGATGAGGAGTACAATAGGTTTGACATGGAGAGAAATAGGTCTCTTGAGGAAGGGTGAGAGGGACTTGAAAATGATCAACTCCATTCTCAACTTCACACTCTTTATCAATGATTATATTCTCTTTCTTTCCCCATGATTAAAATATATTATTCCAACATTTGATGTTATGATTATAAATATTTTTTTGAGATGGTGATGTATTTTTAGGAGTGTATGAAGTGTTCAAGGAACTTGGTATCTCCTTAGGCTTGGATTCTCCACCTCATTTCCAACTTGGAATCTCATATCTAGATGTCTTGTCTTAAGGTGGGGTTAAAATTAGAGAGGGCAATGAGGGGTTAAATTCCCCTTCTTATTTTGATGAAATGGACTATTGTATATGAATATTATCCAACTCAATATACCTCTCAATATTTTCTTCAAAAATAAGGTTTCTCTTTTCAACTCTCTCTTCTAGCTGATTGGGAAAAGAATTGATTTGATAAGCTTAATTGGGCTCATGAGTAGGAATCATGTAGGACTGCTAGAAATTTTAAGGAAGTGGATATGAAGGTAGATAGGTTTGGTGAGGCTACCTTTCATGAAATTTTATCCTATATTCTAAGGATGAAACTATGCCACTCACATCTAGCATCTCACTTGTGAGCCTTTGCCAATTAGATCTCTTAATAGGCGCCCACTCATTTTTTACCATATATAATGCATGTCTCACCTAATGAATGAAATAAATATGAACATATTTACCATTTCCCATTATTTTATCAATCTATAACACATACTTCTTATACCCCAAAAGAGTTTACTTGAAGGTGGAAATGGATTGAGTTGAGAAGTGACTAGGTTGACTAGGAGAAAGATATAGAGAAAGTTTGCTATATGATTGATACAATTCATAAAAAGGGTGTTTATAATGTTTATAAAGATAATTATGGGGTTGGAAATGGTAAGAATCACACCAAAGATGATATGAATCATACAAAGGTTGATAGGAATGGTATAAGCTAGAAATACCTCACCAACTTATGTAAAGAAAAATTCAACACCAAAATTAGCCATCAAACCTCATTGAAATAAAGAAAATAAAGGAAAATGTTAACAAAAATATTAAAATCATAACCTAGGCTACTTGAAAATCTAATATAACTTTTGAGTCACCATTAATACATGGATAGATGCCTCCAAAGGCTAATTATTTGTCATGTCCCCTTTTTTAGTGGACATCGACAGATTTGATGATTAGCCTATTATGCGACCTTCGTAGGCTGAGAGGATGGATAGGGGGTCATGATGGAGCTTGGCTTGGCTTCGATTAACAGAATTCCTATAGTTGGCTTTCATTTAGGCTCTTTTGGACACATTTTCTTGAGCTCCTATTATTTAGGGGTATTTTGACATGCAGTAGAGCACCCTTATTTTGGTATGGTTATGTGCAGAATCACTCCCTAATTCACCAGCTTCAGTCAGTTTGAGGAACTGACATGTATTGAGGGAGATATTAATATTTGATTGATTTAATCAAATATTAATTATTTAGTCTATTTTTAATTATGGAACCCTAATTCTAATTTAAGAAACCCTAATTAGGGCAAGCACATCTTTTTAAGGGTATAAGGCTTTCTCATGGAAGCCATTATTGATTATCCATTGATTATTAACTATTGATTTTAAAGAATTCTTCTATGAAGACTGAGCCAAGGGTTCCAAGATTCCATTTGCATTGGAGAACATCCACTCTTTAGTGTGTGTGATTCAGAGGTTGTGAGATATCAGCCAATCTATTGCCAAATTGAGAGATAGCTTCATACAAAAGTTATCACAGAGATTTACATGGTTGAGGGATAACTTCACACAAAAGTTATCATAGATATTCCAAGTATTTATTTCTTTATGTTTTGCTTTACTAATTTATACAAATAGAGATTTCTAGATTAGGGATCTTGAATATAGGCTGTAGCATAGTATCTGGCTTCTCTATAGAATCCATACCAATCTGTGCAATTCTGTATTGTTCTGCCATGAGCCAGACAGAGCCGTAAGGGATACAGGAATCGACATCGGCACCCCAGTGACCGACATTGGCTGACTGAGGACTGACATTGGTAGATAAGCTAACTACCTGTGATCGACATTGGTGGTATATCAACTGACGATGGTGACTGTGTGTTGACACATCAACCCAAGACAGACAAGAACCAGATTTTATTCCTAGATTTGTAAGAGCCCAGGTTTTCAAGACTATATTTTCATATTCTTTTATATGCATAAGAGAGGACTACAATTGTAATCATCAGAACAAGAGATAAGATCTTTGATTTTCTATTGAGATATTATATTGTGGTTGATTTATTTATTTGAATTTATCTTGTAAAATTGCATCTTTACTCATGCAAAATATCTAAAAAGCAAAATATAAAAAGATAGTCAGGAAAACATCCAATTTTAGATTTGAGGGGAAATCGGGGATATTACAATGGTATCAAAGCTTTTAAAAAAAAAAGGATCCCCTAAGTAAGGGACATTACAGTGGTATCAGAGCCAAATTCCTGCCATCCTGTTAGGTAGTTTGGGTAGATCAGAGCTAAATTCCTGCCAACCTGTTGGGTAGTTTGGGTAGATTGGACATTGAATCAGTTAGTAAATCATGATGACTTCAAGTACTCAAAAATAATTGGACAAGGATATGGATAATTTGGAACAAAGTTTGAAGAGGTTAAATGAATTTCTTTCATACCCTACATTCGAAGACAAATCCATATGGTATATGACAGTGAATGAGGAGTGGGACTTATTAACTCCTTGAGTTCAAGAGAGGTTGTCTTTTGATCACTTTGTTAAGCTGAGGAGAGAGCACTACAGATTAGTTAGACAAGATAACAGCATGTCCCATGATTATTATGAGATAAGAAATAGTGAAGATGAGGATGAGTCTGATGCTTGCACTCAGAGTGGGGAGGTGTGCTTAGATGTTAGTAAACTAAGGGTTGATGATCTCTCAGCTATGGTAGAGATTGTACAAGAGTCCCAAGATTTGATTATTGCAAGTGACACATAGGAGGATGCAGTAGACAGTTTTGAGGACTTAGTTTCCTTGGTAGTTTCTTTTGGTATGGAGGAGTTAGACATCGATGCTACAGTTGTTGATACTCTAGATGTTGATAGGAGTTATGGAGTTGATTCACAGAGTATGGATGGTAGTCCTCTAGAGCTCGGTGATTTTGAGTCTAATTGTTTGGACCATGCATTAGAGGAGGATTGTAGGAGACAATCTAGCCAATGCCACCATGTGTCTAGTCATCTGAGAGTTAGTGAGCAAGACATTGCTACCACTTGCAAGCATTTCGATGCTACTCATCAGTTGTAAAGAATTTATGGATGGGGTTCTCCTACTAGCATTGAGTAGGGAGGTAGCTATTTGTCCTTGATAGAGATCCACTCTTTATGGGAGGCTATCCAAATTTTGAGATAGGATTATATGCAGTTGGTAGCTGATAGAGATTATCTTATGGAGTGGGGCAGCATAGCATATGATGCATTATTGGTCAAGGAAGATAAGGTGAGTGAGCTTACTCAGCAACTTGAGGTGACTTCTGAGATTCTTGAGAGTATGCAATTGGCTTTCGAGGAGTCACAGTTTCATTTAGCTAAGGTGACTGTGGAGTTGGAGCATTTGTAGTCTTCACCAGTGCCAGATCTAGTGCATTTGTATATTGAGATGGTTGGCGGTGAGTACATTCCTACAGTGGTTGCTGAGGAACATGTTGGAACTGACATGCATGTTCAGGATTTGGGAGTACCTAGTCCTGATGAGTTTGGCATACCAGTAGAGTTGAGTCTCCAGATTGATTCTTCTCACATCGATGATAGTGTGGTATAGTTGATTGTGCCACCTTTATAGAGGGATCAGTTATGGGATGGATTGGCACCATATTTTATAGATGGAATTGGCATGTTGAGTTGTCCATGCTACTTGGGTTATGATACTTTGAGCATTTGTTTCTTATGGGTTCCTAATTATGATAGTTATGCTTTCAGAGTTTGGTTATGTTGCATCCACCAATTTGATTGTGGATTCCTTTAGGTTATATTTTTAAGGATATTGTAGGAGTTTGCATTGATTGTCATCAGTATAGTTCATGACCATATTTGGGATTCAAGTGGATTGAGTGGTTTTTTGTTCTGAGATTGCTTGAGGACAAGCAATTTCAAGAGGAGTGGATTGTCATGTCCCCTTTTTTAGTGGACATCGATAGATTTGATGATTAGCCTATTATGCAACCTTTGTAGACTGAGAGGATGGATAGGGGGTCATGATGGAGCTTGGCTTGGCTTTGATTAGTAAAATTCCTATAGTTGGCTTTCATTCAGGCTCTTTCAGACACATTTGCCTGAGCTCCTATTATTTAGGGGTATTTTGACATGTAACAGAGCACCCTTATTTTGGTATGGTTATGTGCAAAATCACTCCCTAATTCACCAACTTCAGTCAGTTTGAGGATCTGACATGTATTGAGGGAGATATTAATATTTGATTGATTTAATCAAATATTAATTATTTAGTCTATTTTTAATTATGAAACCCTAATTCTAATTTAAGAAACCCTAATTAGTGCAAGCAAATCTTTTTGAGGGTATAAGGGTTTCTATGGAGGCCATTATTGATTATCCATTGATTATTAACTATTGATTTTAGAGAATTCTTTTGTGAAGACTGAACCAAGGGTTCCAAGATTCCATTTGCATTAGAGAACATCCACTCTTTAGTGTGTGTGATTCAGAGGTTGTGAGATATCAGCCGATCTATTGCCAAGTTGAGAGATAGCTTCATATAGAAGTTATCACAGAGATTTACAGGGTTGAGAGATAACTTCACACAAAAGTTATCACATATATTCTAGGTATTTATTTCTTTATGTTTTGCTTCAATAATTTATATAGATAGAGATTTCTAGATCAAGGATCCAGAATACAAGCCACAACATAGTATCTAGCTTTTGTATAGAATATGTACGAATCTATGCAATTCTGTACTATTTTGCCATGAGCTAGATAGAGCCGTAGGGGATACAGGAACTGACATCAGCACCCCAGTGACTGACATTGCCTGATTGAGGACTGATGTTGGTAGATAAGCTGACTATCAGTGATCGATGTCGGTGGTATATAGACCAATGATGGTGACTGTGTGTTGACACAGCAACTCGAGATGGACAAGAACCAGATTTTATTCCTAGATTTATAAGAGCCTAGGTTTTTAAGACTGTATTTTCATATTCTTTTATATGCATAAGAGAGGACTGTAATTGTAATCATCATAACAAGTGATAAGATCATTGATTTTCTATTGAGGGATTATATTGTGGTTGATTTTTTTATTTGAATTTATCTTGCAAAATCGCATCTTTACTCATGTAAAATATCTAAAAAGAAAAATATATAAAGATAGTAAGGAAAATATCCAATTTCAAATTTGAGGGGAAATTGGGGATATTACAATGGTATTAGAGCTTTTGCAGAAAAAAAGAGCCCCTAAGTAAGGGACATTACATTATTGAAAGACAACACCAAAAATATTTTAACCTCTTAGATAAAGAGTCCCACTGAGCATGACAAAAACTATTATCACTTAGATTTTCATCCTTTGAGTAAATGTCTATGTTATCCTCATCCAAGTGTCACAATTAAAACACCTCTATGATTTTGGGTATCCTAAGGATGAGGTGAATCTCTTGATAGGGATAACTCCCTTGATGTACCACATTGGATCATAACTACACCTAAACTTTGGGGTGTGAAGGAGAGATAAAAGTAAAAGAAAATTATCCTAAGGGAGGTGATATAATAAATTTGTTGATGATTACCAACCAGCTACATGTTACACATGAAATCAAGATACTAACTAAATATACACTTCTCTAATCGACATATTCTCACATCAATGTTACATCATGAGGTTACAAATGAATGTTTAGGCTACAAGGACTATAAAAGAGGCCTTCAATAGCACTAGTGAAGATACTAACTCACTCAACCTTAACACTTCCTAGAACATTTCACATGCCCTATAATAAAAATCCTCCTAACTATACATAAGATTAAAGAATAAGACAACATAGTAAGGAATCCATAGTCTTCACTAAGTAAGATTGAACATTCAAGTAGAAAACACAATGAATATTCATGAAGAGGTAAAAATAAGTAGTATTATTTATCAAATGGTATCCAAATGATCAAGGATTTCCCATAGTCAATTAAAACATAATTTACAATGGCCAAAATGGCTAGTTCTTATAAAATTTGAGAGACAGAGGAGAAAAGAGAAGTCAAAATATCACAAGGAAACTTGTCAAGATGATAAAATCAGTTGATTTTACCTTTAAAGAGGATTTGGGATGAATCATACAAGGTTTTGAATTACAACTTTCCATATAAGTCATGAAACTCTTGAAAAGTGAAAGGAACTCCTTATTTTGGCTCAAAAAAATGCCTTCATGATTATCCTTGTTTGAAGTCCAAAAAATGATAAGGTATATTTCTACTAATTATAATGAATGGGAAGGGTTTTAAATATTCCTCTCCATACATTAGTTTCAATTTTGGTCATCTATAGTCATTTATAAAGGAGCCATTATCATTTGTAATGCAAATAACACTTCTCTCATGTACCCTTCACACCTAGCCTAAGAATTGGCTTCAATTTTACATGAAAACACATGGGAAGGAGTGTATGATAGTTTTAAATACCCTCCATGCACTTATAATCATAAATCACACCTTAAAAATCCATCCACTTGAAGTTTGAACTCTTCTCCCTAGCTTGGTCATTATCCCAGTTTTGACTAGCTGAGATGAAGCATCTAGTTTAGATAATTAGGATTTTTTAATGAATAATTAAATATACATGATGGTTTATCTCAATTCCTAATATTCCCCCAAAAAAAAACTTCATATATTTAATCCTCCCAGAACTTGCAAAACACACAAAAGAGTCAAAAGTGACATGTTTTATACCATGTATGTATAATTCCTTATAGGTAAAAATTGTAGGGATGATCTTTATAGATTACTATACAAGTTAAAATCACTATTATATATAAACTATTCCATTTTATCATCTATCTAACTCCATTCCATCAGGTCTTGACTAAGGGTTTGTAAGGGTTTTAGGCCTACTTTCACTTTTAAGCAATGTTCATAAGAACCTGACATTGGAATCTCAAAATAATTCCACAAAATCAAATTTAAATACCATAAACATCCTTTAACTCTTCATATTCCCATGCATAACCTCATGAATGATATGAGCATCTAAAATTGACCTATCTAGCTCTTTTCTCCAACTTACATAGGCTTGATGTTGATTTTGGAATAAAAATGTCTTCATTGTGATTTATTTAACTTTAAAAATACTTTTTGACTCTATTAATACCATAATAACATTACTGAACTCATTTTAATGTTGTGCCAAGGATGGAAAGGAAGTTGTCCCCTCATTTGAACTTTTAGGCCTAGTCATGCTTTGTAGGCCTATCTACACCTTAAAGCCCAAAATGAATTTTTTATTATTATCCCTAAATATCAATAGCCTATACACATCTTTTTTGACGTTATAAAAATTTCGTAAAATCTTATAATGGTCACCTCATGTGTAAAGTGAAGGTGACTATCCATTTGGCTTCTAGGCTAAAACCCTAACCTTAAATCTGACTGTAACTCTTTTAGGCTTGGTCCAATTGTTAGGTTTAATCCTTATTTAAAATTTTAATACTATTTTTTCATATTTATTTTAAATTCTCACACACTCTTTAAGTTTCCCATGTTCTTATAATCCACCATTTCATCTTTCTTCCTCAACCTGCTAGTTTATGCTTAAGGGGAAGTACCCTCTATCTGAGAAAAAATGAGGATACTTCCCCTATTTAATCAGTAAAAATTAGTGTTTTAGGAGTAATTACAAGTTATAATTATTATCCATACCAAAATCTATCCCTTTTTTAATATCATTTTACCCCTAAAATTTATAAAATCCAAAACTAGTTCGTAGGAAAATAAACTAATTATATAGACTTTTAGTGTGAATTATGTATGACTAATTTGGGATTCTTATATACTTTGTTTATAATATCATGGGAATATAAATAATACCATTGTATTTATTTATATATCCCAATATTTATTCATCACTTCAACACTTCATATACCCTTCATACACCTTGCATAGCTTGGACTGAGTTTCTTGTCTGACTATGTTTCTTACAAGATAGGGGTTTTAACTATAACTTAATTTCATGATTTAACCTTGAATAAAATTTAAACATCTCCTTTAACTACCTTATATTAATTTATTGTTTTTTTAATCACTTATAACCCTTTTATTAATTTTTAAACCTCTCACTTCACTCCTCATCTTACTACTTGCTCTCAACCATCTATGATTGGTTGTAGGTGAACATTTTCAACTGAGGGGACACCTGTATATGAAGATTAATTCTATAGAAGGTATACATAACCTTATATTATCTTGATATAGTTTTAAACATTATCCATATATTAATTCAAGTGTTTCATTCTTAAGTCCTTTTTGATGATAATGTGAGAAACTACCCTTTGGTTTTAGGTGGATGTTTTCAGGTGGAGAGACTATTGTAGGTGCTAATGGGGTTCAAAAAATTATATATCAACCCAATAATGATAATATTTATGTTACTTAGTGTGTATTTCATTTACTAAGAACATTTAAATCATGTAAGTATGCCTTGTTAACAACTTGAAGAGCTATGTTCACTATGTAATTCAAAACCTATAGATATTGCTCCCTAAACTTAGTGCATAAAAGTAGAATTTAGAGCTTTCAATAATCATTATCCAATGATCATCTTCCCTATAAACTTTTCATTACTTATTTTCTATGTAGGTAATGCAATATTAAGTCATTGGGAGGAATTTAAAGTCTTTGAAACCATGTCATAAAACCTTGGCAAAGGGCTCAAGTTCTCTATTTTACCAATTTAGGGATTAGAGAACTGAATCTTAATCATGATCCTTATAAAGTTTCATTCAACTTTGTATATCAACCTATAAAGTACAAAATGTTTTTCATGATGATTTAAATATACTATGACCTCAATAATGTTTTAAATACTAATTTTAACACTTTAAAATGGCCTTTTGACGCTCTATGCTTCCACCTATAGGTGGTCATCTTCATGTCTATAGACAGTGAATGGAATGAGAGCAATGTTCATGGTTTTCTATCTTCTTTTGAGTTTTAAGATCTTCCCAATGGTTACAAATAGACTTTATTAATCATATATAACCTCACTTGGTTCATACACTCCCTTTAACCTGATTGGTCTTCTCATGGGATACTTGTAGATGAGCATTTTGACTGCTATACATGTAGTAAATAGGGTTATGAACCACACTCATGGTATATGAGATTCCAAAAACCATTGTATACTCTTTAAAATTATATTATTAATCCATTATAACTTTTGAGTACTTATATAAAGTTAAGATAGCTCCATTTCAAGGTCAGGACCCCTTTAAGTACCTATAGGTAAGCATGTTCATGGCTACTTAGTTGAAAATGTTACATATGACTATAATTAAATGAAGAGTTACCTTGGTTAAAAATATTTATATGTGAATGTGATCAATATGAAATTGTAAAAATTTAAATCAAAATATATTCACCCTTTAAGATCACTATCAAAACAAGAAAATCTTGTAAATGGTGAAAAAAATACTTGTGGTATAGAAAAATGCTCCCCCATAAAACAATGATTAGAATATAAAAACACATTTAAATGATAAAACAAACATGTATATAATTATATAATTATTCCAACATCATCTACAATCAAACTCATCAATTGGTTTTTATGGATTGCCAAAATAGAATAAAACCTATAGGGTGCATGAAACAATAACTAGAAAAACATAGTCAACTTCATGAGGATGGTTCATAAAGCACAATCCACTATTATTCAAAATATTCTTATGAAAATTAATCTCTTTGATTGTATTTTCACCTTTCCAAGGCATTTGATCTAAAACCTCCCCTGTTGTCTGTACTAAGTACAAACCTTAAGACTAGTTATGTGTACCTAAAAGGGTGAAAAAGGAGAAATATAGTTTTGGGCATACAATGGAACTTATAGATAATTTAAAACATGGAACTAAGCTTCAATAATATAAAGATAATTTTATTATTTTCTCCCACATGGCACACTTCCCCATGGACCATACAAGTGCCAAACTCTACTTTTTTCTTTAAACAACTTCCCTTTATTTTGAAGAAGCTACCAATTTTCAGTTATGATAGTTCATTAAGATCTTTTAGGACACATGGAATGTGACATAATCTCATATATCCTTAAAATTTACCTTAGAGACCATATAACTCATTTAGTGCCCATTTATGACCCCTATAATGACTCAAAATGACAAATTGACTAATAAGACTAAGACCAAGGCTAGGATGAATATTAATTGACATGAAATAACGTATAATAATTCTCATGAGAATATATTATACCACCTAAAACCTATAAAGACCAATTATTTACCTATAGGTGCCCTAATTTGACTTATATAGTCAAATTTGGTCAATATTGCCTTTACAACTACTATTGAACATTGGAGATGTTGATTTGAAAACTCAATTTGCTTGGATAAATTAGCCTCAAAATCATTAACTAACTGGTTAGATATGTCTCAAAAAAAATTTAGTGTGAATTTTCCTATATGATATGCTGAGAAACATGGATATTAGGCTCCTTAAAACATACTAGTTTAGCCTTTTAAGTCCACTATTGGATATAATTATGGGTAGGAAAGTTACACAAGGTCTAAATGGAATTTTTAGGGCTATGATAAACATTGGTTTGGAATTCATGAATTGAAAAGGGAATCTCTATGGGAACATGATGATGATTATGATGACCCTGGGGTTCCTCATAAACTAATAGTCTCTCTTCAATGCTTACTACCAGTTATGTTTAGAACTATCAGCACTAAAATTTGAGTGGCCTTTCCTTATGAAGGATGCATCTACCTCTTTATCCTACTATAAATTAACTCTCAATTTCTGAATTTCATGCTTGGAAATCTACTATCCATAGATATTTTGAGTGCCTATGTTTATCATCTACTTCTCATAGTCACATAGAGTTTATTTAAAGTTTGAGATGGATTGATTTGGACCTTGATAGGTCTGATTAGGAAGACAACATGATTCATGAGGGTTATCATAGGATTGGTATGGGTGACCATAAAATTAGTAAGGCTTTTTACATGATTGTTAATGATCATCATAAAGATTATAAATATCATGGTAGGGCTGATATGGGTCATGAAGAAGGTAAGATCCATGCTCTTGATAATAAATATCATGAGAAACTTAATAAGGCTCATTAGATCTTTGATATAAATCTTGGTAAAGATGATTAGGGTCATATGGATCATGAGGATCATGCTCAAACTACTAATAAGGAGGTGAATGATAGATATATCCACCATAGTTATTCATATAAACTTTAGATATAAAACTAATTAAAATCATCAATGAGACATACCTGTGTTACATACAACTAGAAGATTTTATTTGGAGTTGCTATTGGTGATAACTTTCTTGCTTTCAAAAGCTAATTATAGGAAAGACACACCAATAATCTCTTCACTATTTTGGATCTTGGTCTTACTAGTCTTTCCATAACTATTAGAGTCTTATATTATACCATAGCTGAGTAAAGGATTATTTAGGTCCTCTACTCAAATATAGTCCAACATGGGAATGACCCTAGGCTATGGGTTACCTAATCTTGGGTTAGACCTCTAGGATTTTTAATGAGGCTAAATATTTTGATGTATCACCTAGCTCATTCCCACTAAAACCTACTAACTTCTAGGGTGAAAATGGAGGGAAAGATAAATGAAAGGGAAATCTAAGCTAATATTGGTGATGTCCCTAAATTGAATACTCATTCACTCTATTTAAAATTCTAAAAATACTAATGAGACAAGCAACAAATTGAATCTACAACTCCAAATGATTGTTATGCATCAATATTTCATGTAGAGGTTCACTAAGGGATCAAAACTTAATGGAAATGATGGAGAGGTGTGATTCAAGGCATTAATCAATCAATGTATCCACTTTCTAGTTTCAATCAAATGACATTAAACACTAAACATGACTGGCTAAACTAGTAGCTAGGTGAGATCAAGACTTGACAAGGGAAAGGTTTATACCACATATGCAAATAAAAATAACATTAACACATTTTAGCATAATAATGAAATCTATAACAATAATCTATTTATTTAAGGAGGTTACAAAGATCAATATTGGTAGAGTCTAGTCTTGCACAAGAGAGGGATCCATTTCAAGGATTAAAAGCCTATATTTATATCAAAATGCAATGAGAGAGATGGGGAACATGCATGGGAGAATGATTCATCAATAATTAAGATAATAGTTTTACCAACTCCTCAATATCCTCATGAATTAATCTCATTATGACTTTAGCTAGCATGGAAATGTGGAGAAGGAAGCATGCATCCCATGATTTTTGTAGTAAATAATCAATAATGGCTACATGGAATCCTTATCAAGATCATCAATTTGTTAACATTACTAAAAATATCCTAATAATGATGTTTAATCCCTAAAAATTTGCTCTAGTTCAACTCTAAACTATATTTCAACCTCCAATAAAAGTCTCATAACTTTGACATTTAATTTTGACCACTTATCTTGATATGGATCATCAAGATTATAACACATTTGGCCATCATCATTGGTCATTGATTTATGATCTACATTTGAGATTAAGGCACTTGGTAATTGTGCATTTATCCTCAGGATATGGTATCATTTTCATCTTCTCCTATGATTATGCCATGTGTTGACCTTCCATTTAATCTAAGCTCATTAACCCTTTGACCTTATATAAACCATTGATCTCCTTTATTTTACTTAATGTGTGATGTCAATCTCCTTCTACTTGATTGAACATTCATCATTGATCCACTAAGTCACTATGATCATGAAACATTTCATCCCTTTGCTTGATCTCAAGATACTATAACTTTTTAACATGATGCTCACCATTATATCTTAGTTGTGTTATCAAATTTGCTTCACTAAATCTTTGGGACCCACTAACATCATCAAGTTTCCACTCACCATTAGATCTTTGATTTGATCAGATATCAATCATCGATCTTATTCAAGGAACTTTATGACTATTTGACCTTACATGTGTTATAGATATTTTACTCAAGATATTGAGATATTAACACCTATCAAACATTCATTCATTCCTAAGATCTATTGACTGGTTGACCTTTCACTCACTATTGATCTTCTTGGTATGATGGATCATGCACTATTGATCAGCTTGGACCAACTAGATTTCTTATTCACTTTGCACCATTAGATATTTGTATGGGAACCCAATATATTTCTACTTATCAACCACACATTCATCCTTGGAACATTTGAACTCAAATGGCTATTTACCACAAATTTAACTTTATGTCCCCATACATGTCCCACTTTGCTAGTTCATCTTTGAACACTTATATCTTGAGATAGAAAACTCATCAAGATATGAAATTTTTAAAAGATGTTTATGGGACCAAAATCATCATGTCCTTATATTCCTTTATCTCTAGTTGACCTCTGATGTGAATTTATCAAATATATATCTAGATTTATCTATTTATTCTTGCATGATGTGTCTTGATGGTCTAGCTCCTTAAAATCACCAAGTTCACATTTTAAGCTTATTTAAAGTGATTCACAATCTTGTAACCAACAAGTGATTTTCATGAAAGCTATTTTTTCCTCTTTCTATTCGATTGTTTGTCAACCAAGACCCTACTCATCTTCAAACCACATCTAGTCAAAAGCTTCTTACATGGGAAAAATTTAGGAAACAAAACCATAGCATGATAATAGGTTAATTGGTCACAAGATTTTTATGTGTCATAAGTAAGGATATGTGTTAAGAATAGTTATGGACTAGGAAATTTAATGATGTGATGAGATTGATGACGATTGTATTTCAAATCTAGATTTGAGTGATATGATGAAGGAGATGAGAGAGAATAAATGATATGATTGAGTGACCAAAAGATGAAGGGGAAGAATTGGACTTAATTGCATCAAATCAATGATTTATTATGTGATTGATAAAAATGATTCCATTATGATGGACACATGAAAGGGAATAACATATGATAATAAATTTAAAGTCTTAATCATGCCCCAATTAAAGGAGGAGACTGTAAACTTTAAATGATGAATTGACCAACCAATGATAATTGATGACTAATGGGAGAAAATATGGATGTGATTTAGCAAACCCAATCGATAGGTATTCGTGATTGATAGAAAAATGAGGGAGATGATTATGGGGATGGTGATTGATGAAAAAACTAATTGATTAATGATTGATATTATACCTCAAATATTTGATTTATGTAATAATTGGGGATGTGGAAGGATAAGATAAATAAGATGATGAATGATGGGGAAAGAAGATATAATGGTTGAGATGACCTTAGGCACACCACGTGACTAATCACTACCTACATAGTCTAAAAAGACCTCTATCCAATGTAATTTAGACTGGATGATAGATGATAGGATAGAGTAAATGAGGATGATGATGATAGATGTTAGACTTTTTAGGTGTTAAATAGATGATGTGACCTAGATGTTAGACATATGATAAATGACTACATGGGAGATGAGATGTTGATTAATTAAGAGATATAAACTAGATGATAAATGAATTGGAATAATGGTTAGATATTAGATGAGTGGATTGGGATTATCAACTTGATGATGAGATTAATATTATTAGATATATAAATAAGTGATAAAGGATAGGTGAAATAATGAATGTGTAGATGATCAAGTCATCATTATTATAATAAGGCTCATCATAGTCTAAGTAATCTGATAAATATAACACTTGGAAGTTTCCCCATGATACAAGTATGACTAAGAGATCATTGTGCCAAAGTGCATGATTATAAAAGTGGAAAATAATGAAACTTTCATCATTGAGGACACCTAAAATCATCACTATAATATTTTTGGTGTCATCATAGCATCTTTGTTCATTAATCGATAAATTAAAAATATATTAACCAAGACTTAAAATAAACATAGAAAAACATAAGATAATCAGATATAGAAATGATGCAATGAAGTCAAACAACATAGAGGATATAAGTAGCATATAATTATCTACATGTATTGTCATTATGTCTTATCTAATGGTCGTAGTGAGGGTTGACAAGATGATTGATTAGATCATAATTCAGACTAAGTTGGTCAGGATGAGGTGAATTTAGATTAAGGTTATAGACATGGACAAGGGTATAGAACTAGAATAGACTAGTGACTTGTATTATGATAAGGTTATGGACAAGAACTTGGGTGTAAATATTAGGACATAGGACAAGACAAGATGGAAAAATGATAAGACCTTTAGAACATAAGACAATACAAGATGATGCGATGGCCAATACATAAGCAAAGGCATGATGACATGGACAACTTAAGAAACAAGATAATTTGACTAAGTTACATTTTACATATGACAATACGACACAAGATAAGACAACTTATATGCTTTGGGATTTTTATGGATTTTATAATTTTTAGTATTTTTTGGATGTGTATGTACACTATACAAATGGGGTTACTAGAAAAGGGAATACTAACTAGAAACTAGGATGAGGATGGATGGAATAATGGATGAGATAATAAAAGGATGAAGGTGATGTCGAAAAGGGGATTAATACCAAGTAATAATGGGTTAAGGATTGCTAATGACCATATTTTGAAATAATCAAATTTTTATTTTTTGGAGTGTCCTTTGGAGGATATGCTAGGATGATTCTAGAACACTTCTCAAGACCCATTCCATGTTATTATGAAGGCCAAGATGGGAAGGAAGGATGGACATAATAGGATTCATGATATGATGTAGAAAAATGGGTAGGATCAATTAATTAAGGGATAAGACATGGATTGGATTGATCAAGGGATGTATTTTCCCACCAAGTGGTGAGGTATAATGTGAACAATAGATTATTTTACCATTATTATAAAAACTAGTTCTCATCATGGTACTTTATAAAGGTGTAAAAGGATTATTTTTCACCATTGGATGAATGATGTTTTTTTGACTTTTTTGATTTTTTTTAAATTTTTGTGACTTTATTGGCATCTTGATTTATTAGAGGTAAGTGAGATGTAATATTACAGATGATTTATTGATATTTATCTAATACTTATTCTATATATATGTGATGCTAAGATCATTTTGTTGTTGTTGGATGTATTTTTGTCCTTGTGACCTTTAATGCCTCTTCATTGAGACCCCTCTAGACATATAGACTAGGTGTATTCATCACCTCTATGAGATACAATGTTGTCTGGGTTTATGAGGTGTAAAGTGGATGGGTTTATGATTTTGATTTGATGGTGGTGTATAAGACTTGATTGGATGATAGGATTATAGTAAGGAGGAGTGATGGGTTATTTGGGAATGGGACTAACAGTCCCATACACTATTGAACATTGTGGACATTCCATATTTGATTAATGCCATGTTATAAAAGACTTTAAGAGATATAAGACACTTTTACTCTACAATTATTATTTGATATGATTATTTGAAGGATTATTAGGCATATTGATACTACATTTGACTTTATTTTTATTTTATCATTGGATATGACTTTGACTACCCCTTAGTGCCTAATTTTGGGCTTCATTAGAATAATTAGATTTTTGACTTAATAGATGATTAATATTTTGACTTTGATGGTCCCCTAGTGCCTCAGAGAAGGTTTCACTAAGGGAATACACATTTTTATTAGGTTGATGATTTGAATTTTCATGATTTTAATTTATTGGATCAAATATGATTTGATCATGATTTATGACTTTTAGGATATATTATTTTATCTTTGTATTTGTGACACATATTATGTTTCTCATGAATGGGTCTAATGATGTATGTTCCTATTCATCCCTATGGAGGGAGGTTATTATATTATTATAAATTGGAAGGAAAGGATCTATGATTGATGAAGGTGGTAGAGATGGTATGATGAGATCAATGAGGGGTGATAGGGAAACATGGTCTACATAAGGGTTCCTAGGAAACCTAGTTCAACATCAAAGAAAATCTCCCTAAAATGAACAAAAGGATCACTAGGACTAGATATAGTATTTATATCCAAAGTAGGATCATATTCACTCTAACTATCTTTTATAGATAAAAATTATAAAAACTCTATTATGACTTCATAATCCTAATTGGGGTCAAAATATATTGTTGGTGACTGATTATCATCCAAATTAGAGGTATCTTCAAAAGGGCAAGCATATTAATCATCTTATATAATAGTTATGAGGGATGATATTTTTTATAAAGAATCTCATTTAAATATTGGTGTTAAACATGATCCTAATGTAGATAAGTCTTGTATTGACTCTAATTTTGACTCTTATACACATGATACATTATTACTAGTAGAGGATTATGTGTTTGTAAGTGACTTCTCAATGTGGGGTATTCAAAATGAAGTATGAGAGGAAGATGATGAAAGGGAAATAAATTATCCAAGGATAGTCCCATTAAAAAATAACTCATGAGATAAGTGAGGACTAGGCTTATATGGAAAAAACTTGTATTCAATGGAAGATTTGTTAAAGATGTGGGGACCATGGAGTATGGATATGGTGTCTTGACCTAAGCTTGGAAAGAGAAGGGATTTATCATGATTAGGAATGGATTAATGAAATAAATCTTATTATCCACCCAGGTATGGACACTCATCTAATTCATTCTTGATTTCAATATCACCATGGTTGATGAGGTCTCAAATATAATTTTGGAAATACTAACATCGATTAATGATATTACCCTATGTTCAATGATTTATACAATAGTGGTTCGCATTATACCAAGAGGGATTAGGCTTGGAAGGAATAAGATGTCATATATGTAGATAGACCATCATGTGATTGGAACCCATCTAGTGTAAGTAGGATTTTATGGATATAAGGAGATGAGTATAAAGCCTCTATTTACTTTATGACTTATATTTGTAAGCATTGGACTTTAGATCATATGGTTATGACTATGTGAGTGGAATATTATCACATAAGGTGTCCAAGATATGATTCCCTTTTGTATTGTAAGAAGGGTAGATAACTAGATATGACTAGTGGATGGAGGGTTGAAATAGGACTGGGTGGTATGAGGACTAGGAGTTGATTGATATGGATGGGTTAAGATTGGAGGTAATGTTGGGTGGATGGGGTTAGATTATGTAAGATGAAGAGTGATCATCTCAAGGAGGTGATAAAGGAGCATATCACTTTTGTCTATGATGATTTTATCAATTATGGTATTGACCAAATGTTTTATGGATGCCATGGATCAAGATAGGAGAAAGTACGAATGATGTGGTTCATTAACCGTAATTAGATTATTTACGGAATTAAATGGAAAACTTAAGGGATGAAGATGGGATGTGTGAAAATAATTTAGACAAAGGATTTATTTTATTTGATTTCAAGTGTGATGGGATAATGTAATATTTAAGTAGAAAAAAATTAGATGTGATCTAGTCATCGATGATTTAGGATGGATTTAACTAGGTGACCTACAATAAGATCTATGATTTGATGGGTAGATAGATTGTCACAAGAGACTAATTTTGATTTGGGATTGATTGGATTAAGACTAGGTGAAGACGAAAATGATCAACTCAAATAGGATGAGGTGATTTGATAGGTTGATAAGATTGTGATTGTGACTTAAACTTGGTTAGATATGAGCAAGATAGTGATGAGGACCCTAATGAAAAGAGTTGTTTACCAATAAGTATAAAGACTAAAGTATGACTAAAAATTTGATGGGATGACTAGAGAGATGATGAAGTGGACTAATATTTGCATAGGATGATGAAATTGTGGATAAGGTGACTAGATATGGTCAATATAGTTGACTAATTTGGACTAAGGGACTAAATAAGTCTAGGTGATGTGTGATTAGTTATAGATAAGGTGGACTTGGTCTCATCACACTATGGATGATTAATTATATAGAAAAGTGACTAATATGGAGTAAATCTATGATAAGATGTGATATAAAGGATGAAAATATTTGATTAGTCTATATAGGTGATGGGGGTATAACCAATGATAAGTAGATGAGACTAAACTAGGATGTGACTATGATGGGACATAAGACAAGATGTAACATGATACAATGTTTAAAAGTATGTAAAAACATAAATATGTACAAGAGGATAATGATAAGGATATATAATATAATAATATATGAAGGAGGTATAAATAAGTGTGTGTAGTTTTGGGTGAAGGTTGACTTGTCTCACAAACAAAATGGGCCTAGCACAACACTCACCAAATTAAAGAAACCATAATATTGGGACTAGTAAAAGATTTAGGTGTGTAACATGATGATTGCACCATCTAAAAAATTCATATTTGAGGATGTAGGCTAATGTCCCATTAAATAATATCCCAAACACTCTCATCCCTATCTACCCATGACAGTCACTTGGGATCTAAAGCTAACTCTAGCAGTAAGTTACATGTTATGATTGAAAGGTCCTATGATATGCAATAGAGGCTCTCTAGGGTTGTCCCTTAGATACATAAGGTAAGTAGGGACCAAATATATGTAGTGTGTTTACTAATGTCTGGTTCAAATAATTATCTCTTCCTCTTCATATAATACTTATATGGGGTCAACTGCTTAGCCTAATGATAGTTATCCTAATACTTATACTCTACTAGAACACAAAGTGTGGATTAGTGTGTGGTGGTAAAATAAATTTTCACTAATCACCAAATACTATGGCAAGTTCATGGGCATGAATTTCACATCACATTACCATTAAAATAGAAAAATGAGAGGGTTTATTAGTGGTTTTTATCATCTAGGAATCATCTTAAGGATGCAAGGAGGATAACATATGCCACTACAGCTCACAAGTGACACACAAGAAGATAAAATATTTAGTTATTGATTTATATGTGATATATATAATATATCTACAATATGGTTTCTCAAAATTCCAAAATATCTTTGATAGGTGACTTGTAAATAAATTGATTAGTAGTTTTAGTTGGCAATCTTGATGGGAAACCTATAAGATAAGATGTTATGAAGCCAAAATTTCCACTAGATTCATCCATATAATAAATAATAATGTTAGTCCAATAAGCCTCAATAAAAACATTGAAAAATATCATTATTTTCCACTATAACTCTTTTGGATGAGGGGCTACAATATGGGGGTCTAGGGCAAACAACCCCCAATAGGGTCAAGGGGTAGTTCCCCTTGTGGGGTCTATGGGAAGCACCCAAGGCATGCTCCTAGTAAGAATATTGTGTAGGGTCAAGGGGAAATTATTCCAAATTCAAACATAATTGGGGACTCATTGAACCCTTGGAATGACTCAGAATTCATTGAAAATGACCTAAGAAATTATACTCAGAAGAGACAATTTTTTTAATAAAAATACAATGTAAAATCACTAGTGGTTTGATCAAAACTACCTTGAGATCTATCAAACCAGATTTATACAATCAACCAATTCAAAATCAATTCTAGAATCTATAATACCATAATTGAGGGGTAATACTACAACTTTTAAATATGTAGTTTTGTAAGATGTTAGCTAACCATAACCACATGGTTTTATCAAAACTTCTTATGGTTAAGAAATAACATAACTTAGGAGTAATACCATAATTCTAAATATATAACTTTTCAAAATGGTTATGTGAGTGTGTGGTTAAGGCAAAACCACTAGTGGTTATGGTAATACCAAAATTCTAAATTAATACCATAATTCATGATATGTATTTTTGCCACTTAGGGGGAAATAAAATAGATTTAGTAAAAGAATGAAAGTATGTATAAAGTGATTAAAAATATTCACAGTATGTACAAAAATATTACATCAAGATTATATTTTTATTCTAATTTTGTGAACATAATATTTAAATAAACTAAGTAAAAACCACTTATGAATATGTAAAATAATTTATTAAAACCAAATTTCCTTTAACAAAATGTGATATTTCACCATGCTGACCAAGGAGTATTTGGAGGTTTGATGTTGATCTGAGCAACACCTCTCCCTTCCAATGTGTAGACCATAGTCAAATAGAGACAATAACATATTTAGAAAACAAAAACATCAAACTTGGGTTACTGACTTTGTGTTTATGTCAAAAATTTACTTCTCATGGGTAAAACCACATCTAGGATTTAAAACTACATTTTTTGACCTGTGGTTTTGAAAAATGTTAGAAAATAGTCATGGTTAATGGTTAAGGTTGACATTCAATAAAAAATATAACTGATAATGTCAAAATTGTTTATGTAATGTCACATGTTATATATCAATACCATCTTCCATTTCGAATACAATATTTTGAAAATTTTGAGCCCCAAATTTTCCTTCAATTTGATTTGTAAGCTTGATTAACACACTTTAAACACACCAAGTCAAGACAAAAAGAGGGCTCCCACTATGGTCTCCAAATATAAGATGGAAATTTTGATCAAAAAGGATTTGGATGTGAAAATTAACCAAAATCTTTGCAAAACATCAATCTACCATTAAAATATATAACCATTAGATCAAAATGTAATACCATGAACATCATTCAAAAAAACATTCTAATCTAAATCTAACTACTCTAAATTAGGATTCAAACAAAAATAACATTAAAGATTATGGATGAAGATTTCTTATAATGGACTCAGAATTTTAGCATGATTTTGTCTTTAAGACTTGATTCAAAATATTATGTTGATAGATTGGACATGGACTTTTAGTTAGCTTCTAGTTAGTTAGTTTGGCCATAGAGGGGTAATGGTGTTAAAATATATAGGAGGGAATATCAATGGAAATTATTCAAATTTGGTTGAAGAGGATCAATTTAGAGGATTTTCCAAGGAATTAAATATTTCTTAAGAGCCTCTAGAATATAGGCTTCTTGAGAGGATGGGATAAGATGGATAGGATTCTAGAATCCATTAGGAGGGGTTAATGATGATTAATTATTGATTTGATGGGTGATTGGGGGATTATAAATAATCTAGGGTGATAGGCTTATAGGAGGGCCTATGATTAGGTAGGTAGGTGGTGTATGGGAATTTTAAATTTCCAAATAATGGACAAATGGGATTAGTTAGTTGATAATGAGGATTAGGTAAATTAATTGATTTTTGGAGGGATAAGGTTAATGGATGAAGAATAATGAAGGCAGATGTGATTTAATTATTTAATTATGACTATGGTTATGAGATTAATTAGGATAAATAGTAGGATTATCAAGATGGTTATGATGAGTATATTTAGGTGCATACAACCTTAATCATATATCTTTAGTCTCATATTTTGTTAGGTATGGGTTTTTTCAAAAATACATCCCTATTTTTAAAATTATGAAAATGGGGAGTGTGTGTTAGGGAAAAAAAATGATGAATCTTAGGGGGAAATACTCCCAAGTATTTATAGAAATCAAAATTTATAAAACATATTAAAACATAATTTTAATTTTAATCAAGATAGAATAAGGAAATTCAACTTATAGAATAAAACTCTTACTTCCCCATGCAACATACTAACCTTCCCAATCCTTGGATAAGTGTGTGATTTTTTGAAATTAATTTATCTTAGGCATAAATATTTTGAGAAATTATTGAATAACACTATAGTTTTCACCTTGACATTAAACTTACAACCAATGAAAAAATAAATCTTGAGCATTACTCTAATGCTAGCCAGGTATCCATATCCCCGATATAGATACCTTTGATTCAACTTGAAGCCTTGATCTACTACTAGCCATACATCTATATCCCTGATATATTTTTCTTTAATCATAAATCCTATATAATTTTTTTGAGATAGATGAAGGTTTGTAACCATTTATATCTAGATGTTTGAAAAACTTATTCATCAACATGTCCCCATCAATGTATATCCATCCCTGGGTTTATCATATTTTATATGAGTTGTCATATATGAGAATGTAGTATAACTTGGGTAATAAGAAGATTTCCTTTAATTTATATGAGTATATCAAATTGAGCTATAAAATATAAATAAGCTTATTCAGTCTCAATCAAAACTAAAATTTAGTCATCATATATACCTCAACTCTAGAAGGTCTAGTACTTGTAAGAATATATATTATTGAATACCCACTATGATTCCTTTTAGTATCATGCCATTTTGATTTGTAATTTTATCTTGGATTCAATTCATGAAATAATTTAAAATAATTATACAACTTATTAATAAACTAATATAGAAAGCATGAATCTAAGCTATCAAAATCAATAAAACTATTCTAGAGGAAAAAATACAATAAATAGGAAATTTAATGTAGAAATTAAGGAATATAATCAACAAAGTAGGAATATAATCTATAAAAAATTGAAATATAACCAAATCATACTCTAAATATTCATTCATAGATTAGTCTAATGCATTCCCAATTGGAGCATCCATGAAGTAATGCTTCAAAAATTGTTTGTTGATAGGAAAGGTGAGGTCCTTACCTTTAAGGTCTTTTAACATGAAGGCATTATTTCTTAAGATTTTAGATACCTTGTATGGTCTAATACAAAATGGAGTGAATTTTTCATGCTTCTCTTTCCTTTTGTGTGTTTTATCCCATAGGAACACTAAGTCTGAAAGCATTAACATTTGACAATATCTTAATGTCTGTTGAAGTTGTATAGTGCTTCAGTCCTTATATCTTCTAATTAAATTATATTAATTAGTTTGGAAGTTATTCTCTCATATTCACCTATATAGTCTTGAATGAATTGGTAATTTGGTAGTTTGATATTGAAAGAGAATATTGGTTGAAGTACAAACACTAACTGAAAAGGTGAAGCCTTGATAACTTTCTTGTGTTTGGTTCAGTCTGTCCATAGTGCATAATTTAATAAGAAATGGAATTATCTTGGTTTATTTTATGTAGATTTATTTATGGATTACATTATTTTATTATTATCTGACATAGCTATGCCATTTCCTTGTAGGTAATAGTTTGAATATAACTTTAGGGTGATCTAATTATGGTAGGCCTATTATATGAATTCAACGGATTAGAATGTTTGAGCATTATCACAGACCAATGAAAGAGGTGTGAAAAATAGGGTGACTATATTTCCCTCTAAAAAATAAATGACATCAATGGATTTTGAATGCTTGGTATCAATATCATATGCCCTCTTGGTACAATAATCAATATCCATAAGTATGAACTTGTGTCCTACTAAATAATTTGGCTTTATTACCCCAACAAAGTCTATACCACATTGGGTGAAGGGGTGTCCATCAATAATTAGATGTAAAGGCATCACAATGTTTACTTCTCTCTTTGTAAATCACTAAAAATTGTTGTAGATTATGACATGGTTATGGGTGTCTATGAAAGCTATAGGTCATTAGTAACCTATCCTCAAATCTTATGGGTTGTAGTATTTACAGAGGGGTGCATGTTACCAACCTTATGATGTAGGTTGTCTACGATGTCCTTAGATTCCTATTTCAAAAAACACCTTAGGTAGATGTATTCAAAGTTATTTATATAGTGGATTCATTTCTTGATAATGAAGTAAGCTGGTTTCAGCCTCAAGGCATGCTTTTGCTCTCTACTCAACTCTAGTGGGCATGTCCCCACAATCAAGTGATGGATGATATATGAATACCAATCTCCTCCTTGTACGTAGGATTCATTTATTTATTTGATTTAGATGCATGGGTAATTTTTATTCATTATTTTTGACATAGTGGATTGCACCCTGGATAGGAGGCTGAGCTCCTATCTTCCACACGCAACAATGGAAACTCCCCTCTTTCCTATGGGCCTAGCAAAACTAGGGGGAGAGTCTCTAGATAAGGTCTAGCTCCCTCTAATGTATATTTTAGGTCATAGATTCCCTAATGCTAACAAATAAATGAAAAGGGGGGGTTGAAAAGGGAGAAGGATGCTAAAAATAGAACCTAAACCTAAACTAAAAGGTGATACACCAAAAAAGTTGATCCACTCAGCCCAAACATACACTCTTCACCAAGAACAGGCTCACATACACTTCATTTGACATGAGTAATGCTTTTGCATTAGTGATTTAGGGGTCTATGGATATACAGGGAGGAAGAAACTACTAGAGGCATCCTCAGACACACTATGGCAGCTTATTCATAGGCACCTACACTCCTCTAGGGACACTTCTAGCAAAACTACAAAAGAAAAGCTCACAATGTACTAGATATGTTGGAATCATCCTGAGAAAGCATAAAGTAAAATGACTTAACACATAATAAAGGCATAGACACATATGAAAGTGCAAACTGAGAATGGAGGTAAAAAATGCTAAATCTTGATTCAAGGTAAAATCTAGCAGAGTTCTACCTTACAAGCCCAGAGGTTTTTGGGTAGAGCTTTGCCTTACGGGCTAAGATCCCTCTCAAAATGAGAAGTTTAAAACATATAGAAAGAGGAGAAGAAGTAAAGGTGGCCCTTTTGAAAAAAGACTTTTGGTGCCCTTTGACAAGTGGCCCATGTGCACTGAGAGCATTGGGAAGATGAATTCACTATTGCTAATGTCATTCTTCTAAAAGAGGCCTGCTAGAACCATGCTATGTAATCATTGGTCTTGAATTTGGCATTCAAACATTAATGTGAAAGCATGGGTTGCACCTCTTTTCTACAGACAAGACTGCTCCTTCTAGATATTTGCATGGTTTATCTGCTTATAAATGCAAAGTGGAGAAAATAGGGCACACTGCTTACTATTTGCACTATTTGATGACCACTTGGCAAGCACTATTCCAACTATAAGAATAAATCCTTGAGTCGACACCTCTCTTTGCCACCTAGACTGTTTGTCTATTTATACACTTTGTCTCTTCCTGGTTTTGTTTCTTTGTAGCTCCTTCAACCCTTAGGGCTATCTTCTTGGTGGGTCACTGAGTTCCTTGGGGTGTTATTTAAGATTTTCAAAATAAATGACTTTCACCACCTTAAATTTAACATCTACACACCCATCACTGGGCATTTGAACTTCCAATGGCTAATTCATCGTGCTTGATTTTGACATCTTTGGGCTCGTCACCCCTTGGAATTTTTTTGGCCTTTTCTTTTCCTTCAACTTCTTATTACTTCCCTTTCTTTTAGGTTTATTTTTTTTAACCCTCCTAAAAAGAACGTGACCCTTCAGATTTAGATGAGTGTCCTTCATTTTGGTCGAGAGTCCCCCGTAAGGGCACCTGCCCTTCAGGGTCCTTCGGCTCCTTAGTCTTGAAATCCTTTGGACAAAATGTCTGAAGGAATTCCTTTGAACATTTTGTCTGAAGAATTTCTTCCTTTGCTTTTCACTTATTTCCCTGGGTCCTTTCACTCGGCCACTTTTCCCATGAATTTTCTCTCAACTACTTTTCCCATGGATAAAAAGTCTACAAGAATTGCCTTGCTTGCTTCTTTGGAGTTTTTTTCCTGGGCCCTTTTCTCATGGCCTCTCCCAAGTTTCTTCAAAAATTTTGTCCAAAGAAATTCTCTTCTTTGCCTTAAACAAATTTTTGAAGGAAACTTACCTTTTCAAATTTCTCTATGGCCTCTTTGCACATGTTCCTTTCCCTCTGCAAGGGCACTTGAGTCTAGAACTTCCCTCCGCAAGGGCACTTGAATGGTTCCATTTGTTCCTAAGTGGGAACTTGTCTCTTCCTACAAATTCTATAGAAAACTTCCTTGTAGAGTCTATAGAAACAGCTATAGAGTCCATAGAAACACCTATAGATTTTGTAGAAATTTCGTGCAGTGTTCGTAGAAATAGGCCTATAGATTCAATAGAAATAGGCCTGTAGAGTCTGTAGAAAGTTCTAGACTTGTGTAAAATAAAATAAAATAACTAGCTCAGAACAATAGGGAGAAAAGGGGGGACTATTTTTGGCCTACAAGACCAAAATGGTCAACAAATTGGTGACTCCTAGGGGAAGCATGCCTGCTATGCTTAAAAGCTAGTTGCCTTCAAATCCATTGGGCATAAAGTCAGAACACAACTTGAAAAAGGTTAGCAATAGCCTCGATAGATCTAAGAATCAATCATGAAGCTTTTACCCCAAACACTAAGGAAAACACACACAAGGCTAAAAAAACACTACCTATGCAAACAACACTTAGGGAAAACAAGAAAGAAAATTGAAAGCAAACTACTATATACAGCTAACAAGGTATATTTACGTCCCTCTTAGATAAAAGGGAAAATTTCTTAAGTCTCCTTCCTGGCTAGGAAACTTATGGCACCAAACAATTACCTGAATGGAATGGAGACTTGGTGACTTGCTCCTCTTGCTTACCACCTCAATTGGCTTACATCTAAATGGATCAGAATCAAACATGCTTCCAATGTATACATACTCTTCTTATTCTTGGAAGCTTGTTGAATGATAGTCCTTCATGTTGGTGCATTTCACCAAAAAATCAATGGTTATTGGCTCATCACCATAAGCCCCTTGATCTGCATAGCTCCTTTGCAGTGCACCATGGTTTGACTCATTCCCTTCTGTTTCATTGAAGACCCTGTCAAACTCATCTTCTACTCTCTCATGGCTTTCTTAAAGAAGGGTAACTATTGTGATGTCTAAAATGGAATCACAAACTAATTTCTCATCCCACAGAACATCACCTTCTTGTTCAAAGCTCTCTTCTTCACAGCTCTTCTCAAGATGGACAGGCCTCTCCTTTTCCTTCTCAAGGATTAGAGTCTCTAGTTGTTTAAATACATCCATCTAATCCTCCTCCAACTCTATCTCTATGGCATGGTCATCCTCCTCATCGAAGTAACAAGAAAGTTCATTAAACAAGGGGGGATAGAGCTCACCATGCTTATGATCCTCCTCATATTGTTCAAACATCTGCATGTATGTGTGACATAAGTCTTCTCCATTGCTAATGATGTTTTCAAAAGGACCCTCCATGATGATTTCATCTTCTTTGACATCCATGATATCCTCTTGAGAAGCTATAGATTGAATCTTCTACTCTTCACTTGCCTCCTGCAAGACATGTTCCTCCTTGAGAAGGGATGAAGTGGAAAAAACATGTGGAAGAGGAGGTAGTCCTTGAGCTAGAATCAAATGATTCTCCTCTTTCCACTTGGATAGCACTTCATCTATATCGTATATGTCTTGATATCTCTCTTGGAGGTGTGTAGATGGGGTGTGTTTAGACATGTCCATCACAGGTTGGCTGAGGAATCTCGCTCTGGACTCTAACTCTACAATTCTCCTGGCTATGTTTTCCTAGAAGAGCCTTTCTTGGAGGTGATAAATATCATCATGATGGGTAGGAACAGCTTTATCTTCTTCATGTTTTTAAACAAAAACTTTCTTCTTATCCTTCTTGCCCCATGATTCCACTATTTGTTTCCAACTCATGACCTCAAAATTTTAATTTTCCCTTTTTTTTTAAGGGCAACTAGGAGGGCTACTTGGGGTGATTCCATGAAAATTTTGAGCTTGATTAGAACCATATGAATTAAAAAATGGCCCATTGTGTTGAGCAAAGTTATACATACAAAAAATGTGATCTCTTGATGGCACCAAAACTACTTAATTAGCTGATTCAACTCGGAGTCACCATTGGTGTTGATAAAAAGCCTCCAAAGGCTGGTTGATTGAAGAACACACCAAAAATTCTCCAACTCTTTAGATAAAACTTTATCCCACAATCACCTAATTAGAAGTCAGATGTTGTATTAATGGTTTGTTCTGCTGTAACAGGACCAACACCAATCTTGGAACTTTTTTGAGTGTCTAAATGTGGTCCCATCGAGTGTGCCAAAAACTATTGACTTGTTCTTGGAGAAGAGTGTATGTACAGGCTGAGTGGATCAAATTTTTTGGTGTATCACCTCTTAGTTTAGGTTTAGGTTCTATTTTTAGCATCCTTCTCCCTTTTTAACCCCCCCCCCCACCTTTTTCATTTATTTGTTAGTAGTAGGGAATCTAGGACCTAAAAGATACATTAGAGGGAGTTATCTCTTATCTAGAAACTCTCCCCCAATTTTTCTAGGCCCACAGGCAAGACGGGAGTTTACATTGTTGCATGTGGAAGATAGGAGCTTAGCCTCCTATCCAAGGTGTAATCCACTACATCAACAATTATCTAGATCAGGCCCTAGCCTCTTACCATTTTAGATGGTATAATTTTGATTTTAAATGCATGATGTTTGGCAATCCCTTTCCCTCTTATATCCCCTAGCTCATTATGGTCGAGCGTGAGTTTTATGATTAGGTTAGGGATGATAGTTTAAGTCTTATTTCATATAATATAATGTTTTAATTTTTTGATGTACTTGATGAAGTCATATATATTCTTATCAATCATGGATTGCTTTAGTTCTACATCCTTTAAGTTGGTACTCATGAAGGTAATGTAGTGTTCATTGTCTTCCACCTTTTGTATTATTAGTGTAATAATGGTATGTTCTAAATTGAATTAATAAATATAGAAATCTTTATTAAAATATGGTCTAATCAAGACTAGGGCTTGAGTAATCACCATAATAATATCTTGGGATGATTTCTTGGCTTCCATTATCTATTCAATCTTTGCATCCTACTTCAACATGTCATTTAATGTTTTAATGATTTTTGGGAAACCATAAATGAACTTTCACATGAATTTTATCTTGGCAAAAGACTTTAGTTTCTTCATGTTATTAGGTGGGTTGAGCTTGGATGTGGACTAGACATAGTTTTGGGTGATGAAGGTCCCTTCTTTGTTGATAATATGGCATAATAGTTTCCCTTTAATCACCCTAGAAATGCATTTCTTGGAGTTTAGAGAAACTCCATATCTCATTCATCTATCTAGTACTTTCTATAGATAGATTACATGATCATCCCTATTCTTGGAAAATATTTTAAGCTCATCCATGAAAGTTGAAATTTATCACTCTTTAGAACATGATCCCTCCATTGATTAGGCTAAATGACATCCTTATATATGTTAAGGTCCCCCATTTTATGGTGAAATAAGTCTTCATCTTATCTTATGCCTTAACCAATACTTGGTTATAGACTAAGAATCCATCCAAAAATTAAATCATCTCTGAGATACTTACTATATATATTACTTCATCCAAGTAAGGTAAGGGTAACTTTCCTTTTTTGAGGCCCTATTTAAGTTCTTGAAATATACACACAATGTGATTTCTCTATTTTTTTCTAATGGTACCAAATTAATACCCAATTCAAGTGCCAGATAAATAATACAAGTTTGGAATCTAAGAGCTTATATACCTCAATATCTATGATTAGTAACAAGATTAGGGTTACTATTCTATCCCTCTTCTTGAATAGCTTGTGTTCTAGTTTTAAAGGGATGATGTGTGTAATGAATCTAAGATCAAAGATCTCTAGGTCATAATATATCTAGGCAATGACATCCTTATAATATATAATTAGTACCATCATCTTATGTTTTTAACTTTTAGTAAAACATAGACATATATTTACCAATTAGGGAACTTTGTTAGTCCCCAATTCTCCTTAGTGAAGTCAAATTTAGTGGGCTTGAGTTTTTTATACTTCTATTTCTATAGGTTGATGTCAAAATTTGTATTCAAGAAAACCATTCCCAAGTGAATTAATTTTTTTATTATCTATAAAATAACATTTTTGACTATATCTTTAGTCTACATAGGCTAGACACTCCATCTATTATCTGGGCTTGAAAATCTCATTAACTTTTTAGGAACTATATGATTTGATAATAATCTTCAAACACCTATAATTTGTCTACATTATTAGGGATAAAAAGGTATGGAACTAATCCCACTAAAAATTTCTACATTTTTGACTCTTGGAGTGGTGCTATATTAGTGGTGGAGAATGCAAATAAATCAGTTGTCTAATTCTTCTCTCTTGGGATGGTCTTGATGTCAAATGCTTCAAAGGATTTGATCAAGTCATAAGCTTGGTTCTTGTATTTATTTCGTTAGGAAAGAATTCACTAGTACCTATTCTTGATCTAGTTAAAAACTAGCCCTAAATGACCAAACACTAGTAATTATTTGGTACTCTACTTTAATCTAAATTATAGGCCTAAGATCAAGGCTTCATATTCAGCTTAGTTTTTGGTGTAGGGGAACTATAACTTATAAGTAGTGAGGTATGACTTACCTTATAGATTTTTAAGATCCATGTGTATGCTAGAACCTTGATCTGAATGAGCTCCAATATAGTGTAGATTCCATAATTGAGAAGTACCTTAAAATTAATTTTCATACAATTATTGTTTGGTGGTGAAACTTTACACATCTATGTGCATCGACACAAAGTTTACCTACTCATTCATCATATTGTACTTAGTTATGAATTACTTTATTTTGGGTTCTCTATCTACCTTGATTTGACTTGGTACCCCTTGAAAGGCAACCACATGTGGGATAAATCAATGGCAATGTACTCATTCAACATTTTGGACCAATCTAAAGTTAATAATATGTCATATGCCTCTGTGATATTAATGACTAGTATAGTTATAGTCTTCTTTATATTTGGATATAATGCTATTTATATGTGCATGTTTGTTAATTCTTTGATACATAGGATTGAAGATTTATCCAATTGTAGTACCACTCTCTTTAACTTATTAGGGATTAAATTAGATTTTGGAAAATAGCTATTGGCATCACATTGTTGAATGCCACATTATTAATTAGGTAGTTTAGTACATTCTTTCCAAACATTTGAACTATCAACACTAATGGTGGTACCTTAAGTTTATATTTGTATATCATTACAGTTAATTGGGTAGTCTTGGAATTGTAAGAAGTCCTTCCTATCTAGGCCTTGAGTAGTAGTTCTCTTTATTTAATGATCTAAGCTACCTCATGAATACTAATGTTGGATTTAATATTTTTTATGTCTTCCACAATATCATATCCTTCATTTTCCTGATGCTTGAAGCTTTGTGGTTGATCCTTTTAATGTAGAAAAGGATGATTATCCCTCTTCGGTGGAGGTTTATTATCTCTTCATTGTGGTACAAGATTTTTTTTGGCATTAGGATTAGGAGGAGTAGTGGTACCATTATTAGGATGTGTTGAATAAGTCATAGGTTTCTTGTTCCTCATGGTGTATTTATTCATAACTTTTTAGTATTACTAGAAAGTATGAACCTCATCAATGTTGTCTCTAGGTTCATTATCATATTCTCCCATAAAGGGGAATTTGTATGTGTCAAAGACCTTATCCATGAAAATTTTTACTCAAGAATCAAACGAAGATGGAACTTAATAACATTATTGATTTTCCTATCTTTCACCTTTCTATTGGAATATTTCAAAACTAGTTCCTCATTTTGCATGGTTTTATGCACCCAAAACTAGTTTGGAAGATATGTATCCATAATATTAATATATGGAATATTTTTAATAAGGAATGAAATGTTATTATTTATTCATAGACATTTTGAAAGGATTTTTTTACCTTTGGAACCCATAAAATCAATTTTTTTAATAATTTTACAAACCTGTATTACCTATATATTTCTGCATGCTAAAGAATTCATTACTATATTTTCTTCCCATTATTTGGATGGATTCCATCTTTGTATTATTTGATTTAGGATCATTATATTACATTGAAGTATTATTAACTAGTATATAAGGTTGAATCTAACCTATTTATTAGAAGCAAAATGTTTAAGAAACCTACATGATGATTCTGGTTAACATGGGTTAATGGTAGTTGATTATGGACCAAGGTCTAGTCTTGTAGCCCCTAGTTCTGGGTTACATTAGGGATTAGATTAAAATTTGGGTAGATAAGTCCAAGAATAAGTGGAGTAATTTATTGAAATTGAGGTTAAAATTTTGGGGTAAGATATCAATATTGATATCCCTACATAATAACATAATAGTCAAAGAATCTAAGGCATTTTATACATTTATAGGGCTAATTAGTCATTAGGTTTATAAGTAGACTCTAATATTTGATACTTCTTTTGAAACCAAGCATTGAAAGATTGGATTTACTCATTAGGATCTTTTCTCGTGTAGGCAAAGTGTTGATAACTACCATTTACACTAGTAACTTATCCAAACTAGGCTAAGAAGGTATATTGACATTCTTTCTAGGTTGTGATTGACCCTTACAAAATATTTAGAAAAAAAACATTGGTTGATTCTTTCAAAGTGAAAGTTAACAAGATATAATATACATCCTTTTGTGTTTTATTCAATATACCTAAGGTATATTTGAAGGCCTTTACATGTTCTTCCATCATCCTTGATCCTAAGGGATAGAAAAAGGGGAGATACTTCTCTAGGTTTTTAGGAAAATAATTCATAGATCCTGCTATAATGATAGTTAATCCAGTCAAATAAGCCTAAGATTTTGGTGGGGGAGTAGGTTAAAGTGGAGGATTAAGAGGTGCATTATAGGGAAAGGCCATCATAAATGTTGGCATATTAATTCAAACTCTTAGAGATGATGAATATGCCTTTAATCTCATAAAAACACCTCTATCAAACCTAAACTTTCTATGTATCTCCATAGGTGGTTTTAATAGGCTACTACTTGAGGTTGACCTTGTTAATCATCTGTGTTCATTAAGTGTAACTTGAGTTATTTTACTCCTTAAGATAGAAGTGAAGTCTGATAGGCCATCTTTATATCACTAATTTAAAAGATTTTATTGATGTGGGTTTTATACAAACCATCAGAGTTATTTATAAGGTATTGTCTAATGTTATAGAATCATTTATATAACCACTCTAGGGCATGAGTTATAGGGTGTGTAGTTTTATAATAACCTATAGGTAGAATAGCGGTTAAGCAATACAAATTGTTTACCACAAATTATATGGCTATGTGTGAACCTAAATCTAGTTGGAGTGGATGGGAGGATGCTTATTTATAACTAAGGTGGGTAATACTATTAAAAAAACACAAAATGAGGGAAAATTAAGGTAGTAAATAAGGCCTATGGAAGTTTCAAGGATAAATCATTTCAAGAGTAATATTTGGGCTCAAGTAGGATAGGATATCTAGATCAATATTTATTACAAGTTATTGTAGCACAAAAAACAATCAAATACAATTAAAGAGTCAAAGGGAACATAACACATTATACTTAAACACATATGAATCAATGTTTTCCTAATTTATAGATTGTTATTGCATATCTACAAAAGGATTACGATAAGTATGCAAGAGATTCTGAATAATCAATTGCTAAAAATGAAATACTATATTAAAAAATAAATACCTCATACATAATTTTAAGTACTAATATACCAGAATGATGGAGCATCTAATCAATCTATAAAATTAGAGAACAATATATATTTGCACATCAAGAACAAGTCAATGAGAACTTATTTGAATTTCACATTAATCTTAATAGACGAAACACTCCTCCCTTTGTGATTAAGAGGTTACATGTTTATATAAGCTTGGGATGGGGAACGCCTAATATATTCAAAAGTTTCCTAATTTTACAAGTCTAAAAATAGAATGTTAAGTTTATAAGTCATGAAAGAATGTATGTTGCAATGATAACAATCAAAAATAGACTTTCTAGTGAAGGGTAAATTATACATTTACAATGATAAATAAGTACTCAAGATCCCACTTTGATAATAATCATGTAAATATAAGTTTTTTTAGAATTAGAATACCAACGACATGCTACTTGAATTATTTGATAAGGATACTATAGTTGCAACTATGGTGTATAATGAGAGTTTTATGAGGATAAGAGCAAAAATTGTTAGTTGCATGCATTATGGATTTGGAATCTTCCTCCTTCACCTTTAATTATTCATCAAGTGCATATGAATTTCTAAAATCTTTATCAATGGCCTAAAAATTTAAAATCGAGGGATCTAAAATCTTGACATCTTCTTCCATTAATCTATATTGTTTGACACCTAAGCTTTTAAACTTAATCTCTAACACTTCTAATCTTGTGACCCTATCTTAAAAAAAATTGATGAATTGTATTACTTTGTCATTGGTCTTATATAATACACCTTAAATTTATTGTTTGAACTCTTTTGCATCTATGTGGAATATGTTGTCAAAACTAGGTCGATTCACCAACTCCCATGTCTAGGTGATCACCCTAGTTACCCTCATATCAGAAAAAAATTATAATGCTTCTAAATCATGACTTAAAAAATACCCAAAAACTTCTTCATTTATTTATTATAGTTCAAGAAGGCATCCCTTTTTTAATTCATGTAGTTGATGCACCATTAAACATACATTCTATTCATCAATTTTAGTTGATCAAAGGTACTTATTTTGAAACACTAGACTAATAAGCTCAATTTTTTTTCCTTGTCCTTCATCTTGTTCAATAGTATGATGTTCTCTACTCTATGGACCTATCTAGCTGCCTTTGATATTATAATGTCAATAAATATGTTATATAACTTTGTATCTATGCTCTGTACCTCATCTATTACTTCCTCAGGGCCCTATATGATGTTCATCTCTTTCCATGTATTCATGGCCTCCTCAATTCTTTGATGTATTTCCTTCAATGTTGACCTAGTATAATAAAAAGGAATATTAAAGTCCTCAATGTATACCATAGGATCATTAGGTTTCCTCTTGGGTCTTTTGGCCAATTAAAACACATTATCCCTTTATTCTATCTCCATCTCTACCTTTGTCCTTGTATTTATTATTTTATTCTTCCTCACTCTTTGTATGGTCCCATTGTCTTTGCTAACCTTGTAGAAACTATGGAGAGTTCATCCATAACTAGATTTTGCCTTTAATCAGGGATATTTTACATAGCCTTTACCCATTGAGGAAATATTAATTCTCTTTTACCTTCTCCTTGGGTGATTTCTGAGGATGTAGATGGATGAGAGGTCAGAGGAAGGGAAGTATTTATTGGGAGAGATATTGATGGTATTAATGCACTTATTTATATGGGAACTTATTAAATATTTTTACCCATTAATTTACATCTAGAGGCTTCCTTTATTTTTGTATCCTCAACTAATAATTTGGTTAACCCAAGTGTTATTTCCATAATCATAGTTGATCTATAAAATCTTATGACTAGGGCATGGGAAGCCCCAGCTCAGAAAACTTTCTTTTAGGGATTGTGGGTTTATTGAAAAGGTACATAGTAACCAAATTCTCAAAATGTGCCATTTTGGGAGCCCTTATTAAAAGAATGTTAAAATTTGTACTATTAAATTGATAAGTGCAAGATGTAATAGAGGGAATAATTAGGGGTAAACCTAAAATTATACTTTGTATAGTACATATAGAATAAACAATAGAAGAAACTACTCAAATATATTTTGTGTTTGGTCTAAGGTAAGCTCGATCAAAGTTTCTCCTTATTTTGATGTACCCAAACTCAAAGATTTTAGTTTATCAAGCTCTATTTCTTCATCATTTAGATGGAATTTTACTATATTATGGTCTTATTCTTCTAATGTGTAGTTAACCAAAGATATTAATTACTCTAGTTCCTCCTCTTCTTCTAAATCCATTCAGTCATGTGTCTCATATTTTTCTTCCTTTACTAATTTTTCAATAATATGGAGGCCAAGAGATGGCCTTTCTTAAAATTGTATACCTTGGTAAGAGTCAGGGTAATCCCTTAGATTCTAGTGGTAGGTGAAGATAGGTGGAGTGGAGGGTGGATGAGATGGCGTAGGGGTTATGGTAACAAATGTTTTAGGATGTGGAGAGGTATGTGATGAAGTGGATGGTGTGTAAAGTCTAGGGGTTCCCTAAGGAGACCTAAGGGATTTAAGAGAGCTTGGGGGGTTATAATTGATTAAAAATAAGACTATAAGAACTCAATTAAACATAGTTCTGTAACCATGGTAAGTGGAGACAAATTAATCATCACAAAGCTACTCTTCCTTTGACTAGCTTGTAGACACCAAAAAAGTGTCAACCCCCCCTTGGTCCCTTTCTAACTTCAACATGCGTAACCTATACTTTATTAATTTAAAATACTTATTTTAAATTAATAATCCCCCCTAGACACCTCACCTTGGATTCCTAGCTCTTAGGCAATTTATCACCCTATGACTAATCATAATTACCTATGACCTATTTCAACTCTCTAACATCATTCTCATGCCTATTAAACCTGCCTTTGGACCATTTAACAATGAAAACTGAATTTGGCAGATGGAAGAATGGGCAAAAGGCTAAAAATAGCCTTTTTTCCCATTCTCTAGCTGTCGACGTTGGTTAACAATTGATTGACGCCAGCGGTATTGCTGACATAGGTTGCTTAAAACCAAATTCTAACCTCGACTACACCCCAAATGTGAATCCTCTTACCCGAAGGTGCATTCTCTTGCTCCCAGGATCCTAATTCTCTTGCTCCTCAACTCTTTATAGGCATCAACATTCTATCATCACTCTCCAAGCTAAGAAACTCTATAGAATTCACTCCACACCAGATTAAAACATTACATGAGGTCTCCTACATCAGCCATAATGGAAACAAGTCTTCTACACTTCTGGTTCTCCACCAAGAGCTAAGCATTCTTCTGGTTTATATTTCAGTATTTTTAGAATGCATTGGTGATTAATCCATTGAATATTCTTGAGTATTGATAGATAACCCAACTTTCTTCTTGGGGCCTTCCTTGCATTCTTATTCTCTTTCCACCCCTGTCCTCTACCTTAACCCTTTCCTAGACCATATTCACTATCCTACAATCCTCCACAAACCATTAAACAGACCCAAACTCCTTCCAGAACCCTCTGTCAACCATAAACCTATCCAAAACCTATCCAAGCCCATTGCCCTGACTGACATCGACCATTGCCCCTACTGACATCAATAGACCAATCGACGTCGGCAACATTGACAAACTGATGATGGCAGACTAATTGGCATTGGTGACTATGAGAGGCAGATTGCAGGAATCAGGGATACATTATCTATTACTCTTCTTTAGCCTTTCATTATTTCTCTTTTTAGCAACTCTCTTTTGTCAAATAAGTGGACTGTCATCCCTCAAAGAAGTCTTTTCACTTTTAGGACCAAGCTTTGCTTGGCAATCCACCATATATCTATCTAACATTTTCTTTGTTTAAGTCTTTCTTATCTATAGGTGTCATCCTCCACAACCAAAAAGGAGATCCTTCAATCGTTTGAATACAGTGCACAACTTCATCTGGGTATCCTCTAACCCCTAACCATTTAACTTTAGTTTCTTTCTATCTTCTGAATGTAAAAAGCAAAAATGAGTAGAAACATTCTAGCACGCCTGGTGGGACCCTTGAGTTTTCCTTGGGTTCATTTCTTCTAAAGATAAACTTTCATATAGGTGCATTAGGAAATTTTCTCTCCTTATATTCTTCTTCTATCTCCTTATTTTTCAAAGACACCATTAGCACAAGTTAAAAAGAACTTTTTCTTTTTGTCACTTCTTTTCTGCATCTTAGAGTAGTGGAATTCATGCTCTTAACCTTTTCCTAATTGTTTGCATCTAAACAAAATATTTCAATTTGGATTAAAAATATATTGCATCTCATTCCTGCTTGAATCCATTTTTAACTCATCTAGTAATTAAAACCGCATTATGAATAAAGCATAGTACACATATGTTACACTACCAGACCACAAGCACATCATACTAAACATCTAAACATACCTGAGACAAGGTCTGACTAGGATTTCATCAGCTAGCGGATACCTTACCCTTGTTGGTAATCCTACTTGGACTTCACTACCAAGGGGAGAACCCACTCTATTCTCTAGCAGAGTATAAACTCTAGGGGAAGTATATATTGGCCAAGTGACCTAGCTTGTCTCTAGGCTCGTGAAGTGAGGGGAGCAAGCTCCTAGCACCAGGCCACATACGAAACCTATACAAATTTTGAGCACCAAAACATAACCCAAAACCAACCTTAGACAGCTTCTTTTAGTACCCATTCTAAAAGCCTAACTTTCCAAACATATTCTTCTAAGGCATAAGCCAACACGATTCTAAAATTCTATTCTTAGGAATTAACGTTTAGTGTTTGCTTGCCTTCATCTATTTTTCTATCTATATCTAATTTTTTGACCTGGTGAAGTTGCATTCTGAGATCTAAAAACAACTCAAACTTTCTTCTTTCTTCCAAAAACTTTCAGTTTTCTGAGTTTCTAGAAATACATAGTAAACGACATCAGTTTTTCCACCACATCGGCAACTATCTTGACCGACATTGGTTATTTGACCGACATCGGCAAATTACTTTACCGACATCAATTTTTCTACCGACGTCGGTCACTATCAAAAAAATCTTTCTTCTCAAATAACAACCTAAAAACCTGACCTTTTCGCTATTAAAAACACATTCTAGTTTTCTAAGGCTAAAACATACAGTTTTTAAAACCTAAATCTATTTTGCCTTGGATGGTTTTGACACATAATCAAACCAAAACTCTTGTTGACCATGCAAGGCAACAACCACTCCCACCTTTGCCTTCTATATCAAGTCCCCCAATGGAGTATAATTCAGAAACTGAACATACTCCTATCTGACCAACCCCAACTCAAAATCCAATTTTTTCCGAAGGGGACCAAGATTTTGAAAGGTTCCTTGACCTCAATGTCAAGGCTCTTCAACACTATCTCATGAGAAGTCAAATGTGAGATCCTTCAAGAAACCCAGTTTATGGGATGCCAACTTCCTTAGTTGAAATGGTAATCATATCAATAGCTTCTGTAACCCAACCCATGGTCACCCAGGCCATTGCCTCAACTAACAACCCGACCATGACCAATATTCAAAGTGTGGCCTCTCCTTTTGTTTCTGGACCTACCTCCATTGGGGTTTCTATACCCCCTCAACCACAAACCATTCAACAAAGTCCTACACCATTCCAGAACTTAATTGTCTCCATCCCACCTACTCTTGCACCCATAAATACAAGAGTGACTACTTATCCTTTGGCTAGTGTTGCCACCATCCAACCACCTTTGGCAACATCAAGCCAAGTTGTGCCTTCTAGCTTTATGGCACAACCACCCTTGACTTCAACATCAGTCCCTATGAATAGTTACCAATATGTTGCACCTATACAAGCACAACCAACTATGTCATATGCTCCACCTAACACCTTCCAAATGTCTTATAACCTAGGGGGCACCCCACCTGCAAATCCATCAACTGATCTAATCAAGATGTTGATGGATAAGGTGTCTAATCTTGAGACATCCGTTTTGGGTTCAAGAAATGTTCTCTCATATGAACAAATCTATAATGAACCTATTCATCCATCGGTCCCAATCTGACCATATCCTAGTCAGTGGGAACTTCCCAAGTTTACTCGCTTTCAGAGTAAAGAGAACCCACATCAACATCTATGAGCGTTTAGACATGCTTGTTACCCTATAACACATGATGATGCGTTATTACTATGCACATTTCCCATGTTGCTTTTTGGTGCTGCCCTTGATTGGTATAATTCTATTACCAGTCACTCTCTATTTACCTTCACTCAACTAGCTCAACTTTTCCTTGACCACTTTTTGATCAACATCACTAAAAAGGTCTCCATCACAGACCTATATTCTATCAGACAGTTCGACGATGAATCAATAGCTAATTTTGTTGCCCATTGGAGAGGTTTACTCAACCAACTCTCCTTTTCTTTACCTCAACCTGAGCTCATTGAGCTCTTTTCAGAAGCATGTGCCAAACACACCTCATCTACTTTGCGGGTCCAAACATTCCACACATTTGACGAAGCTTTCACCATGGCTAGGAAGCTTGAACTCTGAGTTGTCAAAGAAAATAAAGTCAAATTGCGTAGTAAAAATACTAATGCAAAATCAAATGACCCTTCATCCAAATCTTCTTCTTCCAATCCCAAGTCTAAGGGATCAGCAAATGCCATGGTACTTAGACCATCATCTTCAACAACAACCAACCAACCTCAACCTTCAACATCAAAATACATCACACGACAATTCCAACAATGATACGTACAGCATCAATATACTCCAATAGGAGAATCATATGCATCCATGTTGGATAAACTAGTCAAATAGGGAGTCCTCAACCTCCCCCAAATTTGACCACCACCTCAATTTCATCCCTCGCATGTCATCCCTACATGGTATAGGGAGAGTGACTTCTATAATTATCACCATGTCAAAGGCCATGACATAGACAATTATAAAACCTTCAAGAACATTGTCCAAGATATGCTAGATGAAGGTGATCTTGTCTTGGATAATCCAAATGTGCCACCTAACCAAAACATAGACATATTTAGACAATCTTTCCCCAACCATCCCCCTAGCCAAAATAACATTCAGACCACAATCGGAGACCCCCATGAGCGTAATATATGCATGGTTGATATGGTTTTGCCTTTCATCCCTAACTAACCTCTTCCAAAAACCAAAGAGGTTAGTCAACCTATCCCTCCACCACAAGAAGAAGATCCTTCTTCTCCTAATAGTCCTCCATCTACCCCTCTTATATTGGAGGAAACTTTAACCATACCAATGCCATTAGCTCCACCTTCATCCTTCTTACTACCAATGGAGGACCATACCTTTTCTACTAATCAACCACAAGTAGAAGGCATGATCATCCCTACCCTCTATCCTCTTGAGGAGTCACATTCTCCAATTCTTTGTCCACCAAGAGAGGAACTTGTCTCTTCACCTACTTCGATTGAAGATGATCTAGTAATGGATATCTCACACCTTTGGCCTGAGATTGCCGCATCTAACACATTCCCACTCTCATGACCACCCAAATCTTCTAAAAAACCAATTATAAAGCCTCACGTAATGACTTCTAAACCATTCTCTCGACTGGCTGAAGACTTAGGATTTCTCCATTTGAGGAACTTAGAACATGAGGCACTATGAGAGTGACTCAAAACTCCTTATCTTACACATCCCATCTCATCTCATACTAATGACCCTCCCTCAACAAAATCTCCCAAAGTCTCCAACGAGGACCAGGCTTCTACTTCCAAATCTTTAGAAGCTCAACCATCTGCATCTAAACCAAAACCCTCACAAACATCCACCATACCAACACCAGTTAAATCCCTTGGTGTTTGCCCCATATGTAACCTCACTCACCCACAAATGAAGGTAGATTTGAATCTTTCCCCCCACAATAGTAGTCCTCACACCAAACTACAAAATGCCACTAAACCACGTTGGATAACTCCTCCTCCACCATCATCATTGCCCTCTATTTTGGGCCCACATCATTCTATCTTAATAGGAGTGCTCCCTACTCCAACACCTAACAAAAACAATTTGCCTCCATTACTCCCTTTACCCACCAAAAACATACCTCCTCCAAAAAATTCAGCACCCCTCACAAAGAAAGTGTCGTCTACATGAGTGGCCACACCACCAACCCAAAAGGTGGTATAGAAATCTCCCTCAATAACTCCCAAACACAAGTCATCAACACCTAGTGCATCAACAAGCACAGACCCCTTAGTGGGCTCATATGCTTTGATACTACACTGATTTTTTCAAACTTCTAACATCACTCTTCCACCTAATAAACCATTTCAACTTCTCAGACCAAAACTGTCTTGGTTTGATGACACTAAAGTTTGCCTATATCATTGCTCACCGGGACATGATACTGAGAATTATTGTGCCCTGAAGGTTGTTATTCACCAATACTTTGAGAAAGACACCCTTGTTGTTGAGGATACTATCAACAAATCTCCAACACCATCAAATGTCTCTCGAACATCCTCTTAACCTTCATCAGAATCCCATCATCAGACTATGGTCCCTTTACCTCCCTCATCCCCTTTATTTGAGATTAACACCATCAATGTGGCCACTAGATCACAAAATTTAAAGGACAAAGAAAAATAAAAAGTTATTATTCTTTGGACCTACCCATTTTTCAAACCTGCTCAACCACCCAAACCCAAGATTTTTATCTTGGGTACATCCCAACCAACTTCTTCGGAGGCAATCCATGATTCTATGGTGAAACAACTTCACCAAACTCTGGTAAAGATGACTTTATATGACCTCATTCAAAGCTCTCCACAACATCATCAAGACTTTATCAGATCTTTACAAGCAGTGGAGGTCCAACCTGAGGACCCCCAACCACTAGCTGCCTTAGTCCAATCATTACCCACTGTCACCTCTATTACCTTTAGTGATTCTAAAATTCCTACCTCCAACTTGGAAGATCAAGATGCTACCCTTTTCATCATAGCCTACATTGATCAAACTCGTATTAAACAAGTTATGATTGATGGGGGCTCTAGCATCAATATCATTTCCACCTATGCCTATGACCAATTATCCCTCCCAAAGAATTGCATGTCAAAAACTGACGCAATTCTTTGATCTTTTAATGACTCCACCACCACTACTATTGGCACCATCATCTTACATATTCATGTTGGCCCATGAACAATCCCAGACCTCTTCTACATCATTGAGGGAGAGTTCAAATACAACATGTTATTAGGATGACCTTGGATCTGTGCCATGGCCTGTGTCCCTTCTACATTACACTGTTGTGTCAAATTTGAACACGATGGTTAAGTCCATGTCATTCCCGCAGACCCCTCCCCTTTCAAGACATGCAACATAACTTATCAACCCAATGATGTTCTCATTCTTTTAAAAACATCGACCCAAACACCACCTCCACTTGTGAAAGCTTCAACAACTACTCAAATAATAGATACACCTACACCGCCTCCTCAAGTGACAACAAAAGACCCTTTGGAAGATACCTTCCAACGTCTTTCACTTTAGGAGTATCGTTTACTCACCTTAGACATGTTCCAGACTCCTCAAGAGTATGGATAACTTCATCAAAATCCTAGCTATGACCATCGTATCAGAATGGTCATCCCTTATGGTCCTCCCAATCTTCAAACAAATCTCATTTATGGAGGGCTAGATTGAGCTCCCACTGATGGGAATCCTCTTTCATCAGCCCAACTATTTATGTTTGACTTCTCTTTTCTTGGCAACCCAAACTTTGTTCATACCTATCTTTATAGGTGTGCATGGAAGGGCTTTGGCTTTGGGCACTATGAACAAGGCTCCCACCAGCCCGTCGAACCACCAAATGACGAGGCCATAAAGAATGCCAAGAAGTGACATGGCCTAGGTTTTAAATAACCTACTGAAACATCTAAAAACCCTCACCTTGAACCTATCATATAAAAATCACCTCCAAACTCACTTATTCCCCCATTTTCACCTACGGAGTTAGTGGTTCCATCACTCCTAGTTTTTTTAAATAAATGCCATTCGCTTGGAACCCCTAACCTATCAACTAGGTGGGGTATCCAAGTCTCTCCCTCTCATTTATCCAAACATGATAGACAATGAATCTACTACCATCAACACTATCCAATGCATAGACGATGATTCCATTCTTACCTACATGGGTGCAGATGACTCTTTCATTCAATGATCCCTTCCTTAAAAAACATAGGTTATGTTAAATGAATCGACCATTGACATTAACCTTCCATCTTCTGACATTCCTCATATCTTAAATATTGGTCAATCATTGGATACCTAGGAACAAATTGACTATACAAAATTCCTCTCAGACCATAGCAAAGCCTTTTCTTGGACCTACAGTGATATGCTTGGCATCAACCCTAACATCGTCATCCATAACATCGTCACAAACCTAGAGGCTAAGCCTATCAGGCAAAAGCTTCACAAGATGCATCCTCACATTGCACTCCTTGTCAAAGAGGAGCTTCAACGTCTTCTCTCCATCTCCTTTATTCGACCCATTAATTATCTACAATGGGTGTCAAATATCATCTTTGTCACCAAAGCAACTGGGGGGATTTAAATCTATACTGACTATCGTGACCTTAACCTGGCTTGCCCAAAAGATGATTTTCCTTTACCCAACATCAACCAACTTATCGATCTTATGGCCGGTCATGAGATGCTATCACTCATGGATGGGTTTTCAAGATATAACCAAATCCTAATTTTAATAGAAGATCAGCACAAAACTACCTTCATCACCCCATTTGGGAATTTTCGCTATAGGGTCATGCCTTTTGGCCTAAAAAATGCAGGCACTATATATCAACACGCCATGACCTACATCTTTCACGATCTCCTCCACAAAATTATGGAGGACTATGTGGATGACCTACTAGGCAAATCTAAACTCCACCGTAACCATTTGACTATTCTCAAAATCATCTTCACTCGCCTCCTCCAATACAACATTTGACTCAACCCCAAGAAATGCATCTTTAGGGTTCTCTCTGGGAAGCTTTTAGGCTTCATCATTTCCCTTCATGGCATTGATATTGATCCCACTAAGATAAGAGCTATACTCAAGATGTCACCACCTACCAATCTAGAGTAACTTCACAACCTGCAAGGGAAGCTTCAATCTATTCATCGCTTCATCTCCCAGCTTTCTGACTGATGTTAACTTTTTCATCACCTCCTCAAGAAGGAAGTCTCCTTTAATTGGGATAAGGATTTCCAAGAGGCTTTTGAAGCTCTTAAATGCTATCTTGTCTCTCCACCAGTCCTTATTCCACCAAAAGATGACTAACCTTTCTACCTCTACATCTCAGTAACAAATCATTCTTTGGGTGCCATGATCATGCATTGAGATGAACAACATTATGAGCAAGTAGTTTATTACATAAGCCGAATGCTCATTAATTATGAAACTCGGTATACTCATACCAAAAAACTCTACTTGGCATTAGTCTTTACTGCTACCAAACTTCATCATTATCTTCTCAATCACAAAACTTATGTCATCACCCATACTGAGCCTCTAAAATGCATGCATTCCAAACCATACCAAAATCAACGTATGGCTCGTTAGCTCATGCTTCTTGCTGAGTTTGACTTGGAATTCATCAAACAAAAATCTATAAAGGGGCAAACAATCACTGACCAATTAGTGGATGCCACTCTACCTGACAACCAACCTTCCCATTGTGAATTCCCTAACGAACCCATCTCTACATTATCCATCGATGACATTTTCTATCAAATGATAATGTTCTTTGACCGGTCTAAATGTCAACATAGTGGGGGGGTGGGGGTCATTCTCATTCCTCACGAGGGTGAGCCCATGCCCCTATCTTTCAAACTTGACTTTGAATGTACCAACAACATGGCTGAATATGAAGCCTTAATTTTGGGACTTCAAACCACCCTTTTCTTAGGCATCAAGACCATTAACATGTTTGGTGACTCATAACTAGTCGTCAATCAAATCAACGGTTCATATCTTTGTAAAAATGAAGTTTTGAAAAGGTAAAAACACTGTGTTGACACCCTACTAGAATATTTTGACCATTACCTCTTGCAAACTATTCCTCAATCTACGAATAAGTTTGATAACACTATGGCTTCTCTCACCTCATGCATCCCATCCTCATCATCTTCCTTGAGAATTTATGTTATGGTACACTGTTTGGCGTTACCTTCATATATCTCCACTAGCATCAACTTTGTTAGCACCATTGACTCTAGCCCATAGGATGTTTGGTATAAACAACTTGTGGACTACTCAACTTATTCTATTATCCCTCCTGGTCTCTCTAGCAATGCGTGATGGGATTTTATCAAAAGCACAACTTTATATACTATGCTAGGGGGTCTTCTCTATAAATGAGGTTTCAATGGCCTCCTTCTTCGATGTCTAACCTCCATTGAAACATCTCACTCTATCAAACAAGTCCATGATGGGATTTGTGGAGGGCATTTTAGTGGTAATGTAGTTACAAAGCGCATCCTTCGCGTAGGCTATTATTGGCCCACTCTTCGCCAAGACTGTAGCGACTATGTTTGGCATTGTATCAAATGCCAATAATACACTAACTTACTTCACATCCCTAGACATGATCTACAAGTCGCTAAGGATTTCTAGCCTTTTTCACAATTGGGCTTAGATCTAATCAATGAGATTAACCCTCATTCATCTCTTTGATGTCATTCCATTATCATCGTAATTGAATACTTCACTAAATGGGTGGAAGAGATTCCCCTCATCTCCACTAAAGCTGACAAAATCATCGACTTCATCAACAACAAAATCATTTTGGTGTACATCACAAAATCATCATTGATAATGGCAAGTCATTCAAAAACAAAACTATCCAGAAACTTTGTGACTCATTTGGCATCAAGCTCAGCTTCTCCTCACCTTACCACCCACAAGCAAATGGGCAAGTTGAGGCTTCCAACAAAATCTTAACCAAAATTCTAATGAAGGTGGTCAATGATACTGGAAGGGATTGACACATTCACATTCCCTTCGCTTTGTGAGCCTACCACACTAGCATCTGAACCCCTACGGGTGCTACACCTTTCTCTTTAGTGTATGAAATAGAGGCTGTCCTACCTCTTGAAATACAAATACCTTATTTATGCATCTCTTTGAATGACATACTTTCCAATGATGGCTTTCATCAAGAGCAGTTGGCTCAACTTGAGTTACTTGACGAACGTTGCCTTGCTGCCCTCAACCATCTCCATATCTACCAAAATCACCTCCAACATGCCTATAACAAAAGTTTGAGGGAATGAGATTTCAAAATCAAATATCTTGTACTCAAAGAAAACCAACACATGACCAATATTGAAAGAAGTAAACGAGGCAAGTTTGCTCCTAGTTGGCTCACACCTTATATCATAACACACAAGTATGGATTAGGGACTTATCATCTGTCTTCTCTTGAAGGCTGGCTAGAACCTGAGCCCCATAATGCCTTACATCTATGACCATTCTACTGATAATCAGGTAATCATTCACTTGATGTTTAACTTGAGCTCGTCCCTTAAGCCACCCCCATCATCGTCATTCCTATTCATTTCAACTCTTTTTCCCCACAAACATTAGTCAACCCTTTGGTAAAGAATGATTGCTTTGTACTAATAAAAGGGAAACCCCCAAACCTTTATAGTCAAGTCCATGACCAAAAGTTTAATAAAAAAAAAACACACACATAAAATTGGGATGCCTATACAAAGGTCATAAACTATAAATGTAGACTACTCCCTTGAAGGATAGCTACATCATTGCTGTAATTAATAGACTGCTCCCTTGTAGAACAACTATTTAAAGACATCAACATACTAAGCAAAATATAGACCACTCCCTCGAAGGATGGCTATACACAAATTTTGCTCCAAACAACACTCTCTCAGAAGCTTCCTGCATCGATCAGCTTCATATATGACCAAAAAACAAAACAACATCCCCACATAGACTTCCTACATCGATTAGTCTACCCAAAAAAAATAAAATAAATATAAAATTTAGTCATGGAATTGCCTATAGTTGTTCTCAGGTTCACCTATAAAAGGGGCAAAGTTATCCTTGCTAAAATGGGTTACACTATCCTCACACTCACATAATCAAACCTATTACCCCAACATACCCAAGGTATTTTGAGCTCACTTTTGGTCGAGTGATTTGAATACTTCTCTAACACAAACAATGGCCAATGACGTAATGCATGAATGGGGTTTTTGTTTCCAATAACCCTATCTGTGCTATCATTATGGTCCTTGACAATGAAAGAGCAATGCGTTTTTCTCTTCTTACACACTTTGGTCACATACAACCAATTCAAATCCAACCAAATTATTTTCTAAACCAAACCAAACCAACCAAACCTTTTTCAGACCGCTAACATTATCATAGCCTATTCACACTAGTTTCTATGGAAACCAATACACATGGAAACTATCGACCACACAAATTATGTCAAGCATAAACCATTACTTGCTGAAGCATAAGCATACTCATTTCATTTTTAGCATACATCCATCACTAATATGGAAACTTGCTAGGGATGGAAAACCTGATAACCTATGTTATAGAATACACCATCACATAATATGGAAAAGGCTATAACATCATCATACACTCATCATTTCAAAACATGACCAAACCAATCATCAACCATTTTGACTCTTCTTGTGAACTACATTGGCTTGAGGCCCTTACAATTAGGGCTATGTAGGCAACACTTAGTTGACATGGACTCTTTTGGAGTTAGCTCGACCATTTGCCCATTCATCTCCCTAATGACATTGGCCATTCATTTGTTCATCTACCTGATGGACAAACCATTTCACCTTTAGCCATGACTTAACCTCATCCAATGCCATCCATAACCAACCCTCTTCTTCCCTTTTAGGGAGAACTACATTGGCCTGATGCCCTTCAAACAAGGGCTATGTAGGTAACACTTAGTTGACATGGGGTCTTCTAAGGTTAGCTCAGCCATTCCTTCATCCATCCATCTAATGGACCAACTATTTATACCAACCCAAATTCATGACCAAACAACCAGCCCTGACACTGTAGAAGTCACCTTAGAATTCTCATGGGGCACATTGGAGATCACATACATCTCCCCATCCATAACACACAACTCTTGAGATCACTTATATCTCAACCCAACTCGACCAATGACCTTGAAGATCATGACTATCTCCTCAGACCACGACCACTTTCGAGACAACTTTGCCTTGGTTGTTTTGATTACATGTATGCTACCTCATGAATAGTTATTAAGATTGTGCACAACCCATATTATGACCCTCACAAGTATTAGATCATGCTCCAGTTGATCCCCACTACTTGTGACATTTTCATGTTTTCCAGGAGCACTTCCTGAGCTTGAGATACTTGGAAAATGATGACCATTAGAGCTATAGCTTGGATCGAATAACCCAATCAGCTATGACTAAATGCTATGGATTTATTATTTTGATTTTAGCACTCCTCAACCTTTGACTATGATAATTTTACCTATCTATCATGTGAAGTGGTATAAGCATAATCTCAACTTTTGCAGCATTCACACTCAACCTTCACCATACCCATCCACTATCTATCAAATCGGCATCCAATATCAGGTTACCTTCCCTCAACTCCTACTTTGAGGGGGAATACCTCATCCCTTACTTAGAGTAACCTACACCTCATCCCACATCTGGGGTAACTTACTCTTATTGTTGTCTTGTAGTTCATCAGAACAACCAACAGGACAAAAATGACCTTATCCCATACTTGGGGCAACTTACTCATATTTTTGTCCTGCAGTTCATCAAGAATAACCAAAAAGACAAAAAGGGGAAAATGTAGACACCAAAATAGTGTCAACCCACCCTTGGTCCCTTTTTAACTTCAACATGCCTAACCTATACTTTATTAATTTAAAATACTTATTTTAAATTAATAATCCCCCCTAGACAGCTCACCTTAGATTCCTAGCTCTTAGGCCATTTATCACCCTATGACTAATCATAATTACCTAAGACCTATTTCAACTCTCTAACATCACTCTCACACCTATTAAACCTACCTTTAGACTGTTGAATAATGACAACCAAACTTGGTAGATGGAAGAATGGGCAAAAGGCTAAAAATAGCTTTTTTCCCATTCTCTAGCCACCAAGGTTGGTTAACAGTCGATCGACACTGTTGGTATCACTAACATCAATTGCTTAAAACCAAATTTTGACCTCGACTGCACCTTGAATGTGAATCCTCTTGCCTGAAGGTGAATTCTCTTGCTCCCAGGATCCAAATTCTCTTGCTCCTCGACTCTTTGCAGGCATCAACATTCTATCATCACTCTCCAGGCTAAGAAACTCTACAAAATTCACTCCACACAAAATTTAAACATTGCATGAGCTCTCCTACATCAGCCATAATAGAAACAAGTCTTTTACACTTTTGGTTCTCCACCAAGAGCTAAATATTCTTCCAGTTTATATTTCAGTATTTTTAGAATGCATTGGTGATTAATCCATTAAATATTCTTGAGTACTGATAGATAACCTGAATTTCTTCCTGGGGCCTTCCTCACATTCTTATTCTCTTTCCACCCCTACCCTCTACCTTAACCCTTTCTCGAACCATATTCACTATCATGTAATCCTCCATAAACCATTAAATAGACCCAGACTCCTTTCAGACCCCTCTATCGACCATAAACCCATCCAAAACCCATCCAAGGTCATTTCCCTAACCGACATCAACCATTTCCCCTAACAACATCGGTATATGAACTAACATTGGCAACATTGACCAACTGATGATGGCAAACTAACTAGCATCAACGACTGTGAGAGGTAGATTACAGGAATCAGGTACGCATTATCTATTTCTCTTCTTTTGCCTTTCATTATTTCTCTTTCTAGAAACTCTCTTTTGTCAAGTAAGTGGACTGTCATCCCTCAAGGAAGTCTTTGCACTTCTGGGACCAAGCTTTGCTTGGCAGTCCACCATATATCTATTTAACATTTTCTTTGTTTAAGTCTTTCTTATCTAAAGGTGTCATCCTCCACAACAAAACAAGAGCTCCTTCAATCATCTAAATACGATGCACAACTTCATCTGGGTATCATCTAACCCATGACCATTTAACTTTAGTTTCTTTCTATCTTTTGAATGTAAAAAGCAAAAATGAGTAAAAACATAGTTGGGGTAGCTATTACCTTTTCCATAGATGTAGCTATCCACATGACTTTTTCACATAAAATTGTGGAAGGAATTTGAAGACTAGGACATCATCAATAAATTATTTCCTTAGCTATGAATTTGATTCCATCCAACTTCCATGTTGATCTCCCTTTTATTTTATGGATTGAGCCTCTATAGATGGAGGTTGATCTAGTGGTTGAGAGACTCTAGGTGGATATGGAGGCCATTATTAGCTCCATGAATTTTATGCTTCTTCCTCTACGGCCTTAGGATTATCTTTTAAAGATTGGTCCAATATAATTGATATTTTCTTATCCCTCATCTTGATCCATACCTTAGAGTCATTTGAGGTATTCAATAAAAACTAGCCCTGGTCATAGGTTTGATAGCTATAAGAACATGAACCTTCTTCTTCTCAATGATGGTATTCAAATTATCCCTTATCCTTTTATTGGGGTCCCATTCCCTAAATGGTGATCGCTAAAAATTTTAGGTTGTTTTAAGATTTATAGCTACTTAAAATGTGACCTAGTCATGTATCTGTGCTTCTAAATATTATTGGTTATTTTGAAATAATAAGGCAAGCTTTTTTAGTTAAATTATTAATAGATACTATTAAAAACCTGATAAGATATCTCTTGTTCCATAATGTGGTTAGGAACATAGTGAGGTATCAATAAATTGGAAATATTTGTTTGATCTAATCATATGAAAGCCACATCTAGGTAGAGTCAATGGTCACCTATCTTTGTGATGTTCTCAAACAATCTAGGTATTATTGTTTCATGCATATTATGGTATATGTGAGGGTATACCTCATTTCTTATTATCTTGATGTTTTTTTTATCTATGAATAAAGAGGAATGAATAGTCTTCTCCAAGCTTCTTACCTAAATAATCTATGGATAGCTTCCATTCTTGGCCATAGGAACTGTACATACTTATCATGACTAAATCTAATAGATAAGACATCATATAAAATTTCCCAACCTTGAGTATCATATAGGGGTAGATAATTTTATATTTCAATCTTATGGTTATAATCTCCCCCAAGGATACTATTTTTTAGTGCTTAAAAAAATGTTTAGTTGGGGTACCCATTCGACATGGACACATACAATTCTTGGGAATCCATATAATTTGTTTAATAGTGACTATAAAATGGAAATTATAGGAAAAATTAGATAATAAATTTATTGGAAATTACTCCTTTTGAATTAAATCTTTGCCCCTTCACTGGCCACTTCTTTAGTTTCCTTTCCATTATATTATTCTAAAGCCACACATTAACTGAGATCTAATTTTATGTTGTTTAGGGAGAGGGAGTCTAAGATACCATTTAAACACCCTCCCTAAGATATAGTAGATATTGTTTGAACCTTTCTCATATGAATAATATGACCTATATTGGTTTGATTGATAAACATATCCTTTAAGAGGTCAATTCATGGAATTACCTTTGTTTTGGATGTAAATTGGTGGATGGCATGTTCTTTGATGGGGAAAAAAATATTTGTGTATTATTTGAATTTAGGGGTGAGTTTGTCCTCTTTAGACTAGGCCTATACAGACTCAACCTCTTCTTAGAATGTTGATTAGTGTGGGAATTTAAAATTTAAATAACTCCTTTTAAACTTTGTATCCTTATATTCTATTGATCCTACAAATGAAAATGTGGATATAATTAAGCTCTAACCTTATCTTGATGTTGAGTCTATTGATAAAGGGTAGTCTTTCTAATTCATTTGAAGATAGATACTAGTTCATTTTGTGCTTTGTGAATGAATAAAGATAATGCTAGTTATATGCTTATGAAAATTGAGAACACAAATATTTAATGATAATAGAAATATCAAGGTGAATTCAATGTTTGTATATTTTGTATAAATCATTTACAAGATTGTGTATGGCTTAAATTTGTGTGTTTTTAATGTTAAAAATGAACTCTTTCTTTTAATGACCATTTTGATTTAAATATTCCAATCATATTTGGTGGGTTCCCCTTGTTTACCAAATGATAGTATCTCATTAATTATTTACATCTAATCATCACTTTGATATAACTATCATCCATTCATTAATTTGATTATTTACCACACTTTTGCTCCTTGATTCTTATGTTTTGGATTTAATTTCTATAGATGGTACCACATGTCATGCTTTCCTTAACTTATCCCTTTAGATTTATTCATTATATTTGAAAGGACCCATAATGATGAGTTAATGTGATTGAACCACATGGCATGTTCTCAATCATATCATAGACTCATGAAATCATAGTATTAAGTAGGTTAACAACATACCATTTACCTTCTTGATAATGTAGATTAATGTAAATATGCCACATGTCATCCATTTAGAGCCTTAGAAGCCCAAAAGCTCAAGACATTTGACCACAAAATAAAAAACCATTTAACCTTCTTGTAGTAGTTATTTTACATGATCAAGACATGTGGAGTTATCTCAAAATCTTAGAAACTTGAGAACTTTAAATCTTGGAGGCTTGGGGAACACAAAACTATTAATTTCACTTATCAAGAAGTGAGGTCCCCATAGTTTTGATTTAGCATGGATATGCCATGTGGCATGTTTGTCAATCTTGAGAGACTCAAAAGACTTAATATTTTGTAAACATCCAAAATTTTGAATGATGTGAGAGTGACATGTGTCATAACTATGTGAGATATTTACATGATCATCATGTACATACTAGGACAAAAAAAATTAGATTTTTTGGTCTAAAAATCATATTAATTAAAAAAAGTGATTGACAATACAAGGTTTGAGATGACTTAGAATACTATTTAAATTTTAGATTGTTATAAATTTTAATTGGGAAATGTTGGATTTTCCATAAAGAACCCTTGTGATATATGTGTGGTACCTTAATCATACATATTTAGGCTCATAGTTTCCTAGGTATGGGTTTTTTAAAAAATGGGTCCCTATTTTCAAAATTATGAAAAAGGTGTGTGTGTGTGTGTGTGTGTGTGTGTGTGTGTGTGTGTGTGTGTGTGTGTGTGTGTGTGTGTGTGTGTGTGTGTTTGTGTGTGTGTGTGTGTGTGTGTGTGTGTGTGAGGGAACAATAATACCTATGCATGCATGTATCACACTTAAATAAACCATGAAACACATGTGTTTATCTAAAGGAATTATATGTTATCTACTAACATGCATAAAATAACATATGTATAAGAAATAATATAACTAGGAACATGTTGAAAAATTATGGTATTTTTATATTATTTGATTTTTTTGGTATATATTATGTTTTCAACCATATGTTGGATCTTTTATGTTGTTTGGGACACAGTTGGTGATTTAACCTTTTTAGGTTTTAATGATGTAAATCCTATGTTTAGATTAAAGGGTTGAGATATCTAAATTACTTAAATAATATGTAATAATTAATAATTGATTTACTATATATTTTGAGGTTATTTGACTTTTAAAAATAGTAATAAATATGCATAGATAGACACTTATCTAGAAAGTGACTATCATAGATGATCTAGGTTATGAAAATTCGGTTTTAGACAGTTCTATGTGTTCTCAATAGGGTCTTGATATCTATTTTCTTACTAGATAGTACTACCCCACTTGGATAGTAACACAATACTATTATAGTGTCCTTAAAATAGGACTATTGTCCTCCTTATATGATTTTTTCTATTTTCTAGGATCACCTATGCCTATGTTCTTGGGTCTTATTTTTGCATGCATGAAATATGGAATTCTGTGTTGTGCCTAGAAAACCTAATTTAATGTGAAAACCCTAATAATCCTTCCAATTATGGCATGATTAATAATTGTGTGTTAATTAATATGATAGGTTAGACATCCTCAACACCCCATTATGAAGAGCATTGTGTACATAACAATACTCTGAAGAAATATCAAGCTTGATGTAGCTCTCCTACCCAAAGCATGGGGTAAGTATAAGTGAATGTTATAATCAGAGTGTACATGAATGTCTTGAATGTGATTGATCTTTGAAATAATTACAATATAAGTTTAAAAATACTATAGATGGTAGTGTGCAGAAGTAGGGTAGAAGAGGGAACAAATACCTTAATTTTTATCAACTTGTCCTTTGTTTGAATAAGATTTTACATCTATTTTACATCTGATGACTAGAGGTAAAATAAACTTATATTTATATAGATCTATAGCTTGTGCAAATATTAAAATAAAATTAGGACAACGTTAGGATGGGAAGATGTTTGGAAAAATATTTATTCAGGAGAGTTAGGGAAAATGAAAATAGAACCTAGTTGGGGACACTAGTGTCATATGGTTTTATTGTCCCAAATGTGGCACTAATTTCCACCTAGAGTACTATTAGGAAAAATAGGTTAGGATCTGGAAAAGTTGTACTGGGACTATTTTTGAGTTGACTATATATGTATGTGGCCTACACAATGACTGGAAAAGTGTGTCTAAGACTCTATGATATGTCAAGGGATAATATATGAATAATATACCTCAAAAAACACTCTTAAAATCCAAATACCACTTTTAGGTGATTGAATTTGCCCCCCTTATGCTAGAAATGCAATAATGCAAAATGACTAGTAGAAAGGAAAAAGAAGCATACCTAGATTTACCTTGGAAGTGAAGCCCATGTATTTGAGTATGAGTATGTGAATTTTGGTCTATGTATGTAAAACATGATCCATAAAAATGAACTGCAATGAAACATGCAAAAAATAATGCTTTAAGAAATGATCAAAAGGAAAAGATTGCATTGAAAATAAAGTAACTAAGTAAAGTTGAGTAATGAGAGAGGAAAGGAATGAATACAACCCATTGAGTACATGAACCAATGCATGAAACTAGTGACAAAGTGTGTGTGAGTATACACAGTGATCATATTGTTTAATAGTATGGACTGAGCTGATAGCTTGCACAATCCTCATATGGGTAGCTCATGAACTCAATCTAGTTTTGAATCCATCATTACCCACCCCTACTTGGTAGATATTAATCTATGAATATCTTAGATAAGAATATAAGTGTGTTTAACCCTCTTAATTTGGTGGTCTAATAACTCAATTAGGCCATGAATCCATCATTTCCCACCCCTGTTCAGTCAATTCTAATTTGTGAATATCTTGGATAAGACTGGAAGTTTGTCTAACCCTCTGATATGGGTGGCTCAAGAACTCAAGTAGGGAATGAATCCATCATTTACCACCTATGTGAATTAAATGCATCTATAACTCAACTACATAAAGTACTGAAAGTATCTAATTAAGTATGTCTAACTATGTATGTCAGCTCCATGACTACTTAGGTATATTAGGTGGCTCTATTACACTTGGGAATGCAAAGCATTATATATGGAGTAATGCATGATTCTAGTCACAACCTAGAATATGATAACAAGTGTATATAATCTATAAAATTATATGGATCTTTCCATTCCATATGATCAACCTATGTGCAGTTGATTATATAGAAACTATGTGTCATATACATGCCCCCAATTTGGTATCTAAGTATATTCTATCTGAGCTCAATATTTAATAAATTAATCTTTGTATCTAAACTAAATGTGGGAGTGATTATACCACACATGATGCACCCAAAATCTAAGAAAATAGTATGAATCTAAGCTTAAATGATTGTATCTAAGAAAACTCTAAATATAAATGTCAAATATGTGATTATACCCATGTAAATTTGTATTGTACCTAGTGTATTATTTTGTCTAATCTAGATTGATTAAAACTTAGACTAATAGATAGTAGTGACCTATAGTGGCCAATAATTCCATATGGTGCTAGTGTCTTAATTTAGGTGCTAATCTCTATTTGGTCTAAAATTTGGATGATTTGCACCACTTTTTTTAGGATTTGTTCTTTTCTATGTCAGCCCTATGTTTGATTTCTAAAAGTGAGCCTGTGTGTTGAAATTTATTTGTTTATAACAAAGTAGGATCCTAATATCTATGACAAACCCCTTTGAATTCCCCCTATTTTATATGTAGTTTTGAAACCTACATAATAAATATCCTCAAAATAAGTAACTCTAAAAAATGTTTTAGATGGAGCATATGCATGATATTTCAATACAATTTACAAACATAACATGATAATGTAATGAACCTAAGCATAAGTAGGTAATGCAAGATGTATGCTATAATATAGAATTACACAAGGGTGACAAGATAGATTTAAATAATGTATAATATTAAATTTGATTAACTAGTTAGGCATATAGGGCATGATGTCCATCATGATAACCAAGTAGGAAGGGTAGATGCATGATATCCCTCATGGAATTAAAAATTGGTGTGTGTGTGTGTGTGTGTGTGTGTGTGTGTGTGTGTGTGTGTGTGAATAAACAAATACACATGTCGTGGTGAATAAGCATACAATTAAGAATACATACAAACACATGAGGAACATAAAATTAGGATAAGGGGCCACATACAAGGGATGTGGGCATATATCACTAAATATGAGAATGAAGACATACAAGGACATGTTCAAATGTCCACATATGCAAGCAATAAGTCCTTTTTCTATTAGAGACACATAGAAGAAAATGTTCAAATGTTTGAATATACAATTAGGAAAAAACACACAAGGGACATGATAACCAAGGCATACAAATAGAGAAATGGTGTAGAGCCAAAGAGCAATGGCATATTCTAATTCCTTCTATATGGAAAAAAAAACATATGAAATATAATCAAGTATAATATATGAAAACTATAAATGAAATAATGTATAAATATGTATGTAAATTCAAGAATGTACATTTTTTTAATTTTAACTAGTGATAGTTGGTAAAAAATTTGAGCAATGAGTAGCAATGATAAATATCAAGATCTATCAATGCATAAACTTGAATGTATTATATGTATGGAACCTAGTGGTAATAATTGCATATGATATTCCCCTATATGGGTGTATGTGTCAAATGAATAAAACTATATTGGTGTATATGCCCTCATTGGGTAGATGATAACTAGTCTAGATTAATGTAATGGGCTGGAATCTTATATGTAGCCTATACTCACTCGATAAGATTAAGTGAATAATGTGTATATGATATAGTTTAATGTACTAAGTCTTGTAATTATAACTATTGATAGATGGTGGGGTGAATTATTTCCCTTAAAACATCCATTCAATTCCACTTATCATTCATGAAGCATTCATTGAAACACATATATCGACCAATATATAAACAAGCATTCACATAGGCATAAAACATATGAAAATAAGATATATTTAGGAAATCCTAATGGGGGATAAAAACCATTTAAAAACATATTGTGATGAAATATTAGAAGATATTAATTAATATTTAGTGAGGCACCAACCTCACAAGGAGCACCAATACCTCACTAGTCAATCACCAACTCAACTAGGCCTTTAACAAGCACCAAATTGTAAGGAGGCACCAAACCACTAGGTGACTCAACACCAAATCAGCCACATAAAACCTATGATCACCTTTATAAACCTTTTTATCACCCAAATTATGATGATCACCTTCTTTTTCTCTTCACACTCTTATATCTCTCTCAAATAGGCTATTAGGCCTCTTCACTCAACTAGCCCTCATCTTCATAGGTTTAGGTCATATGACATTTATGATCATATGTATAATCACTATTATAAATTCATTAAATATTTAACACATGTCTCATGGTATTAAAACCTTGTACCTGGTTTACAAACTTTTATTTCATTCACTCATTTCCTCAATATTCTAAGTAGTCAAATAAGGCCTATTAGACCTTTTTGTACTTGATTCTTGATTTGACCAAACATGGTTAGCCAAAAAAATTTCCATACTTCTATCACATTTTTAATATATAAAAAAAAATTTCTCAAGTGAAATAACCACTACATATGTTTGTCACCACTCATAACGACCAAAACACCATTAGGCTTAATAAAGACCTAATGCAATTAGGCCTTCTCAAAGCACACATTTCACCTTGACCACCTTGGAACATATTGAGCCTCAAAAAATGGATGAATATATTTATAAACTATTCAAATATACCATTTATAATCTCACATTAGGTCCCCAACACCATTTATCTCATTTCACTCATTGAACCACACCATTAGGCCCACTCATAATTAGCCCTTCTCACTACCAAAAAGTCCACTTTGAATATCTGAAGTACACACTCAAATTTAAATACACACACACACACACACACACACACACACACACACACACACACACACACACACACACACACACACACACACACACACACACACACACATTAATAATAATAATAATAATAATAATAATAATTATTATTATTATATAGCATTAATTACCTTGGTCTCATCACCATATTATTTATATTTCACTAAATAGGGCAAAAGACCCCAAACTAACCATTTCCATATGCTTTTTTAGGACTGCAAACAAGGCTTAAAAACAAATGAAGAACCTTTGACTTTTCACACATTCATAAGAGTTTATCATTTATAAAAATGTATTTAAATGAACCTATGATACCTATATAACAACTTCATGTGTATTATATTCTTCAATTCTAGGCATAATGACTCAGGAACATCAATCTCACTCACACACATAAAACTACCTATAGCTTCAAAACACAGTCATGTAAACAATGAATTAGAACCCCTGTAGATTAAATTTAATGAAATTAAAATAGGTTTATATGATCCTTTATAATCCTTTTAAAGTATTTAAATAAATATATGATAATCTTCAATATAAATGTTGGTCTTATAGACCAATCTCATGACTTCATCGTACACAAACCTCACTGTGTTACCTCACTGTGTTAGATGTGCCACTTTTAGATAAAATTTATAATTGTATATAAACATCTCAAAATTTTATATTTAAATTGGATATGTGTTACATTTATTTAATAAAAACCCTATGTAATTGGATCCATCCCTAATCTACCACAATAGATCCGTAATATTATTCCCACTTCTACCTATTCTTTTCATTGTCTTCCTCACTAAAAATTTTTAGTAATAGCCCAACTTCCATGACTATTTTAGCATATTTAAAGTCTATAACCTTATAAAATATGTATATTAACATAAAATAAAATTCTCACACATCATCCTCTAGTAACTTTCATGCTTTGACCTAGTCAACCCTAACTTCTATATAAAAAATATGATAAATAAAGGGTTTTTTGTAGCTTTTACTCACTCTTCTAACCGACCAATGCCACTTAGAGGTACCTGGGAGAGTGATATACATGTTAAAATCACCAAAATTGGTCATAAAAATCATTCTAACCCATTTCCAACATGATATCCCATATCAAGTCATAGTTAGGGTTTTAGAGAGTGTTAAGTCTACCATAAAGTCTTAACAATCATTCATAAATATTGGGCCCTTAATCAAAAAACAACTTCTTGGAAACTTGAGTTAGGAACCTTATCTAACTTCCATGAACTTATTAGGATCTCATGTAAAGGTTAGACATGCTAACAAGTATAATAAAATCCTTCTTGAGTTTATAATACCTAATTATGTGCTCAAAACCAAATTTCATGTTTTATCCTTCAATCTATGGCCTCAAACTTGGTAAACATGCTTGAAAAAACCTATCACACATATGAAAATTCTATCATGATATTTTTTATTTTGGAAACTAAACCTGAACCCTCATTATGCCACACTAGGTCTCTTTGGACATTAGGCCTTGAACTAGTAGTCACACTTAGACTTTGAACACACGACATTATCATGTCATACAAAATAATACCATGATAACACACTAATTTTAATCCTTCATAGATCTTGACATCACCTCAAGTCTCCTCATTATATTAGGTAGAGTCAAAGACTACACTGGTTGTATGTTATGGCTTAAGACCTCACCCCTGAAGGTTTAACTTGAAACATTATTGAGTATTTAAATGATTCATATGAATTATTTGAAATCCTTAACCATAAAATTATACTTGTATGTATCCATATTACTATACCATCAACATCATACACATGCTCATGATATGAAAAAGCTAGTTAAGATTAGTGCTCAAAAGTATGCTTACCTTGTATCTTTATCTTTTCCTTGACATGTCATCAACATCAGAAGAATTACCAGGTTTCCTTAAAATTATTTATCAATAAAAATAAAATAGGTTTAATTAAAATTATCTATTCTCATGGGACTGCTTGTCACATACCACTTCACCATGCATGACACCAATTTTGACTTTGACATCAATGATAATATTTATGCCACAACACCAACAATAAGAACATACCTCAACACTAAGATAGCTATCAATATGAAATATATAACAAGTAGTATAGTTGTAAACATATCAAAGTGTAAAATATATCAATTTTGTATTTTTCTAAGAAGTATTTAAATGTTTTTATATTTTAACATATTATATTGTTTTTGTGTTTTCTAGATATAAGTTATGTATAAGAAAATGAAAATAAACTATTTATAATGAGAGATAAAGAGATGGAAGTATTTACAAGTGTAGGAAACATAATAACTAATGAGTTTCATGGGAGACTCACTATCACTGTGTCTTGTTATCTAATATAGGAATGATAATATCTCATACAATTTGAATGCTATGTTGTAGTAGAATGAGTCTAAGTATCGCTCACCATTACAATCATAATTACCTCATTATATGGAGTTTACCTTTCTAATTTGTTCTTCGGCATATTAGTTTTTATTTTTCCCTTTTATAATATGCTTATTATAGACATATGGTGTTATGGAGGATCTTTTGATAGAAAGCCTTGTTTGAGAATGCTTGTTTGTGTTGCAAGATTTTAACTTTGCAACTTAATTTATTTATCTTTTATTAAATTTCTTATGAGTCTGGATGTTTTCTCTTAATAAAATGTATATGTGACTGATGTGACTTAGGATATATAATAAATACCAAAACATGTTGACTAATGTTATCAATTACTAGAATAGGAGATGTAATGGCTTGGGGTGGTTTGCCAAAAAGTTGACCATGATAATAAAATTTCTATAGATATTTGTGACCCAAATTATATGATATTGAATGTTGAGCCTCCTTTTAAAGAGGTATATTTTCTTGATTTATATGTGCTTTCTATATTATTTATGGCTTTGATAATTATTTTTGAACCTTTTATTATTATAAGTTATGCACTAGTAACCATTGTTGTATTGTTTTTGAATTTGACCATTTTTAAATTCGTAGATGTGTCATTTTATATTATGTGGATGAAATGTCACTATGAGTCATCTATATCCATTATATATTGTGTTTTCCTTTTCAATACTAGAAATAAATGTATGTGGTGCCCATACATTCTATGACATGCAAAAAAGTATATGGATCTCCTTGTTGGAAGCACAATGGTTGAGAGGGGGTTGAATCAGTCTTAATAAACCTTTCTTTCAATTACACTTAAGGAATCATGAATCATTTAAGGAAGTATATAGATCTAGTAAGTAAAAGAAACTATACATATAAGAATGAAACATAAGAACACATAATATACATGAGAAGCCCTTAAGGGGAAGAAAAACCATAGATATATGAAAATATACTACAATCCTATAAGATAAAAAACAATTTGAGTGAAGTGCCAACTCCACATAGAGCACCAACCTTAGATAGCCAAGTACCCACTTGACTAAGCTTTAGTACACACCCACTTTAAAAGAGGAACCAACCTGCTAGATGACTCAGCACTAACTTAGTAACCTAATTATTTTGATCATCTTTAGAAACCTATGTTTATAAATCAATATATGATGACTATCTCTTCACACTCTTATCCCTCTGAAACTGCCTTTTAGGCCTCTTCATTAAACTAGGTCTCTTCAAGACTAATTAAGTCATATAGCATTGATATTATTATTTATTACCCATATTAGATATTTATGAAATTTTATATACATCCATATTATGGTATAAAAGAGATCCTACTACTCTTCAATGTGCCATCTCCTTTGCTTGCACTCTCATGTCTTCTAACAAGTCAAATAGACCTATTAGGCCTTGTTCTAATACAATCCTTTGGCTCATACACCTCTTGTATGGAAATTAAAACTTACACCCTTTAATTATATTTAAAATAGGTATAAAAACACATTTCATATATGAATAAATAGTTTAACTAGGTTAGTCAAAACATAAAAGACAAAAACCTCATTTAGGCATTAAGGAGACCTAATTTAATTAGGCCTTCATTAGTATCAAAGATTAGAAAAATTTAAAACTAAAAACATGGTAGTAATTATTCATATATCACTCAAAAAGACCTCCAATAATATCATATTAGGTCCATGAAACTTTTTAGCTCCAACCACCACTTGAAGCACACCATTAGTATTATTTACATTAGGCCTTCACACACATAAAAAGGTTTATCTTGAACAAGTGAATACAAAACATTATTAATACAAATATGTATGATAATAAATTAAATAAAAAAACATAAAATACCTAAAAAACTTCACCAAGGTAATTTTACTTCATCACATAAGGCATAAAGCCTCAAAAACACCTATCCAATTCACCCACTTAGAACTGTAGTTTTTATTTAAAGACTAGTCATGGTGACATAGACCTAAAAAACCTATATGGGCATATTAAATGACTTATAATATTTAAAAATAATCCTTATATACCTTAATAACATCATAAAACCTAAAAACAATAAGGTCTAATGGCACATATTAGACATATAGACCAATCTCTAGACCTCTCTCCTCATAGTCTCACCAAAACTAGAAAAGCCATTTTTTCTACAATGTTTTCACCACTATACCTAATTTACAAGATATATACCAATATTTATGGGAAATAATAGTCCCAAAAAATATCTCCATTCACTTGTTTTCATCACTTTACCATGATAACACATTCCTAATCATTTTTTCACTAGTGCCTAGGTTTCTCTCTATTTTCACCATTAGGCCTGTTAGTGCTTTGTTAACTTGGATGATTATTTTATTAAACTTCAGGGCTATAAAATTCCAAAAAAACTTGATGGACATGAAAAATTAGTATCTATATTCATCCTCCATCTATTTTCATATTGTGACTTGGTCAAATTTTAATGCTACAATAAATCTCAAAAAAATTAACACTTTCTTGTAGGGTCTACTCACACACTTGATAACTCAATCACACGTAGATATTATTGGGATATTTTAACATAAACTAAAATATCTTATGTAATCATACCAATAACTTATATGCAATTTTTATCAACATATTCAACATTGAGTCCTTATTAGGGTTCTAAGAGGGTTTAAACCTATTTCCATTCTTAACAATCATTCGTAAAGCATATCCCCTCAATCCAAAAACTAATACCTATAATTTTTACCTAGGGACCTTACCCATACATAATTAATATCTCATTTTCCTATGCAAAGTTTTGATGAGCTAACAAATAGAATAAAATCCTTCTCGAGTTGAGAAACCTTCATTATATGCACTCAAGAGACATCAAATCCATGTTTTATGCATTTACTTGAAAAAATTGTCATCAAACTACATGAAAAAACTTGAAACAACATTCATCACCTCTTTCCATGCTTACATGATCTCAAACACCTTGATAAATGATAATGATGCCCTCATTAGGCCACACACACTCTCTCTTTTCTCTTCTAGACCCTGACCTATAAATCACATTAGGCCTTAAAACTAACATTCATGATTATTTCCATGAACTATCCACTTCATTCACATACTTAGGTAACCTCTCTCATGATTAACTACTTCCATACATCCTTCACATGCCTTACAAATGGTCATGATACCTTATTAGGCCAGATAGGGTCTACAAGTGGTCTAGGTGTAGACTTGGTCTTAAGGTCCTACCTCTATATTCTCACCTTAATACTATCATGAGTTCTCCAATTCCTCACACAAGTTAATGATAAACCTCATACAACCTCTCATGCCTTTGTGCATCCACATTAACAAGTCATCATGCTCATACCTTCTCAATGTGTTTCTTCATGTCATAATTAGGTTTAGACTATTCAAGGACTTATGCCTTCATGAAAAAAAATGCATTATTTGCCTTAAAAGTATATTTCATGATGACATTATTCAATGAAAACATTCCATCAATACACCTTGTCACATTAACATACTACCAACTAGGTACACTCTCTCCATAACATCAATCTTATGTAAGATGTACCTTTTACATTAATGACAATACTCAACAATCTCCCCCTTTGTCATTAATGACAACCACTCTCAAAAACAAGAAAATTTTACCTTAGACTAAAATTTCTCCCCCTTTCACATAAATGACAAAGTGATGTCTATAACTCCTTAGATCACACTCCTTCCAACCAAAACACTCAACACATAGGACTATGATTCTATGAGTGATAATACAAAAATTTTCACCCAATATCCATATTTACCTTCTTGGAACAACTCACCTTATCTTGGAGCTAATTAACCACCTAATTATCTCCCTCTAAGTACCTGTATTCTTTAATGATTTATAGGGGAAGGAATTACACCCAATTCCTATCTTAGGTTTTCAAATATTTCCTTTGGAAGTGGTTTGGTCAAAATGTATACAATCTGGTCCTACGTAGAAATATATTTAAGTATAACACTTTGTTCACTTACCTACTCTTTTAGAAAATGATACCTGATGGTAAAGTGGTTAGTTGTTGAGTTCATGATAGGGTTCTTTGATATGCTTATATCACTTGTATTATCACAATATATATGTATATGATCATCATACTCCACCTTGTAGTCTTTTAGGGCTTGTCTCATCCATAGGACTTGAGTAAAACATTAATATTTTTTAATTTACTTAGTCTCACAAGTGGATAATGCTACTAATGGTTGATTCTTACTTATCCATGAAACTAGGCACCTAGTTAAGAAGAAAGATCCTCCATTGGTGCTCTTCATGTCATCTATAATTCTTGCCCAGTTTACATCTATATAGGATATCAAATTGAACTCCTTTCTCTTTTGATACCATAACCCATACTCCATAGTCCCCTTGAGATACTCAAGCATCATTTTGACTACTTTTAGATAATTTTCCTTTGGCTCTACTTGAAACCTTCCCATAAGACCTACTACTGGCATGATGTTAGGCCTAGAGGTAGTGGTGTATTGAAAACTTTCAATCATTAACCTGTATGACATCTAATTGACATTTGGAGACTCATCTTCCTTGCTCAACTTACACCCTATGATAATAGGTTTACTAAGTACCTTACAATATTCCATCTTAAACTTCTTCAACATCTCTCTTATGTACTTGGTTTGTGAAATGAATATACCTTTTTTAGATTGAGTGATTTACAACCCAAGAAAGAATGATAGTTCTCTCATCATGATCATCTCAAACTCTTTATTCATCACTTATATAATGCCCTTGGACATGTTCTCGTTATTCCCAACAAATATTATGTCATCCACATAGATAACTAATATCAACTAATGGTCATCTTATAACTTTATGTATAGATTACTATCTACAACTCTTTTGAATCCTTGATCCAAGAGATACCTATCCAACCTAGAATAGTAAGCTTAAAGAACTTGTTTTAGACCATAAACAACATTTTTCAATATAAAAACATAGTACTTGTCACTTGAGAGTGAGAACCCCTCAGGTTGATCTATGTACACCTCATCTTCAAAATTCCCATTCAAAAAGGTATATTTGATATCCTTCTACTATACCTTGAACCCTTTGAATCTTTCATATACTAAAAATAATATAATGGTCTCAAATATTTTTACTCATGTAAATTTATCCTCAAAGTATAACCCTTCAACTTGTGTATATCCCTTGCATACCAATCTAGCCTTATTCCTAGTGACTTACCCATCTTAATTCAACTTATTTCTAAACACCCATTTTGTACTAATGGTATTCTTGTCTTTATGCTTAGGAACTAGTTCCCACGTCTCATTATTCTCTATTTGGTCTAACTCCTCATTCATACCACCTACACAAAATTTATCTTGTATTAATTCTATAAGATTTTTAGGTTTAATCATAGATAATAGATAAACCTTCTTTTTATTTTTATTACTTACTAATCTTCTCCTTGTTTGCATACATGCATTATTATTTATAATGATTTGAGATTTAGGATGGTCTCTTTAAATCTACCTTCAGTGTCCTTTTCATTCCTATCTTTCCTCAACTTCTTTTCTTCCTCATGAACCTCTATAGTTTCCTCTTCATTCTTGAAGTCCACATTCTCTAAAGTTTCCTTTGAATATGTGTGTGATTTCCTTGTCTCAACAATTTTCACGTCGGTGCTTTCCACTATCTTTTGTAACCTCTTGTTATAACATCTATACGTTTAACTCATTGATGAGTGTTCTAAGAATATACCTTCATCAAATCTAAAATCCAAATTTTCATAGTCTGTGTCATCTCCTTTTATGACACATTTCCTCCAAAACACTTTAAAGTGTTCCACTTTAGCAAGTCTTCATTTCTATAATTCATAAGGAGTCTTGTTTCCATGAGTATTTATCTATCCTATATTTAAAATGTAGACTACAATGATTAATTCCTCTCTCCAATATCCATTAAGTAATATATACTCATTTAGCATAGTTCTAGCCATTTCTTAAACTATCCCATTCTTTCTTTCCACTACCCCATTTTGCTGAGGTGTCCTAGTTGTTGATAACTATCTCCTTATTATATGAACCTCACAAAATTCATCAACTCATTGGACCAAAACTCTCCTCCTCTATCAAATCTTAGATTCCTTATGTTCCCATTCTTATCATTCTCAATAAGAGACTTTAATGCCTTAAACTTGTTAATAACTTCTTAATTTTATTTCAAGAAAGCTACCCAGATCATTCTTGTGTAGTCATCTATAATTTAAATGAAGTAACTATCTCCTTGAATGCTTTGAATTATTCTAGGCACATATATACCCATGTGTATTAACTTTAAGGGTGTTGTAGTAGATTAATTCTTAGACTTGAACATTCTTCTAGTTTTCTTACCATGTTGACATGTGTTGTAAAGTATGTTTATAGGTTTGGTGATCTTAGGCATGTTTTTCATAAACTTCTTAGTGATCTTGACTATATTGTCAAAGTTTAGGTTAACTAACCTTCTATACCCTATATAGATTTCATCCATCTTATTCATAAATCATATATCCTTGATCTCATTCAATATATATAGATTATTCTCAATCCTCTTAGCATTGGCAATTATCGTTCTTAATTTGGATCTCCTTATTTCACACCCTCTATCATGAAAGTTTAATGTGTGTCTTTCATTTCACATTTGAATTACACTAGGTAGGTTATGTTTCAAACCTTCCACATAAAACACATTTTGTGTCTTGGTCTTCCCATTGTCCAAATTCAAGATACCTTTGCCAACTATATTGGTAGTTGTGTTATCTTCAAACCTCACTACTCCTACATCATTATTCTTCAATGAGATGAACTTATTTTTGTCTCTTATCATGTGCCTTGAGAAACCACTATCTATACACCATTTCATTCCTTCATCTCTAATATGAAAGTTAGTATGAGCTAGCATAGAATGCATTTTAGTCTTTTATTCCTCCTTAGCAAATAGTCCATCTTGACTATTGGTCTCAATATGATCACTCTTAACTTAATTTGGCTTCCAAACCAATGTTTTATCTTATCGTATACTCTAGTAGCTTCATATGTCTTTTTTAATCTCTAGGGCCTTATATCTATATTAAAACATAATCTTGAAATATGTCTCATACCATGAAAACTCTAGCAAACAACATTTATATACTTACCTCTTGAATGATCACTCCTTTTCCCATGGTCCCATGATAACTTATCATTTATTAAATTAGGATGCTTGACTGGTCTTTTCATGTTGGTAATATTGATTTATTCTTAATTCTAACCCCATTTCTAAAACTTCCTCATTTTATCTATGAGATGTTCATGATCAACCTTCAAGGAATGTAGATATGTCTTCAACTAGTCATAATCAACTTCCTTTGATCTAAATGTTATATTGACATCTTATAAATGATTCATGTGATCCTTGATAATATTATTTTGATGCTTAAAATCATCAAGGCAAATTCTAAGCTCAAATTCAAGGTTTACGTCAGCTTCTCCTTTTTCAATTTCATAGTTGACTTCTTCATCATACATGTTATCTTCTTCTTTTTTATCGCTAGACATCTTATGCTTCTTAAGATCACCTTCAAGATGTTAGACTTACTTCAAAGGACCTAGATCTGTTATCAATTTTAATAAGCACAAAAAATGAGAGGGGAGGGTGAATCAATCTTTAAAAATATTTATTTTAATTACACTTAATAAATCATCAATTATTCAAACAAGCATATAAATCTAGCAAGCAAAAATAACTATCCATATAAGCATGAAACATAAGAACCATAATATATGTGGGAAATATTCAAGGGGAATAAAATTAAGATATCTATAAAAATTTAATATATTCATGTAAGACAAAGACCAATTTGATTTAATCACTAACTCTACATGGATCACAAACCTCAACTAGCCAAGCACCTACTTGACTAGGCTTGAACAAGCACCCACTTACAAGGAGGCACCATACCCATAGATAAATAAACTCTAACATAGTCACTTGATTATTTTTATCACATTTATAACACTATGTTTCTTAATTAATATATGATGACCATCTCTTCACACTCTTATGCCTCTCAAACTGCCTTCTTGGCCTCTTCATTTAACTAGGTCTCTTCAAGACTAATTAAGTCATATAATATTGATATTCATACTAATTACACATATTATATATTTGTGATAGTCTATCTAAATCCCTATTATTTTCTAAATTACCTCATTCTACTCTTAAATGTGTTATATCATTTTCTTGCACTCTCACATCTTCTGACAAGTCGAATAGGCCTTATGCTTATACATCCTTTAGATCATACACCTCTTCATAGGCCATGTACATTTACAAACTTGTATTAAAATTAAAATATATATTATAAAAATTTAATAAATTAATAAATTTTTACAATAGATTGGTCAAAACTCAATTGACTAAAACCTCTTTTAGGCCTTAAGGAGATCTAATTCAATTAGGCCTTCATTAGTACATGTTACCCTTTGATCTCATTGGAACAATTTAAAAATATAAAATTGGTAGTAAAATTTTATATATCACTCAAATATATCCCTAATAAACTCATATTATGTCCATGTCACTCTTTATCAACCACCACCACTTAAAACACACCATTAAAATTGTTTACATTAGGCCTTCAGACACAAAAAGGTATGTCTTGAACAAATAAAGATAAAAAATTATTTATCCACACAATAATATTAATAATAAATAAAATGGAAAAAACTCAAATACTCAAAAACTTCACTAATTTCATTTTAGTTCATCACATTGGGCATAAATCCTCAAAAACACCTCTGCAACTAACTCACTCAAAATTGCTAGTTTTCTTCAAAGACCAGTCATGGTGACTTAGACACCTAACACTTGTATATAAATCTTAGATTAATTATTGTGAATTAAAATTATCTTTATATAAATTTATAATATCTTCAAATGTAAAACCAATAATGTCTAATGGCACATATTAGACATATAGACCAATGTCTAGACCTCTCTCCTCAGTCTCACCAAAACTAGATAAGACATTTTGGATTCAATGTTTTCACCAATATACTTGAATTAAGAGATATATATAAAGTATTAATAGTAAATAATATTCCCATAAAACATATCCATGTACTTTTTTTCATCACTTTATCATGATAACACATTCCTAATCACCTTCTCACTGTTGCTTGGGTTTTTCACTGTTTGCACCATTGGGCTTGTTAGTGATTGGATAACTTAGAAGACAATTTTAACACACTTGAAGGATATAAATTGTCTAAAAAAATTTATATACATGAAACATGAGTCTCTATCTTCATCTTCCCTCCATTTTCATACTTTGACTTGGTCAACACTAGCTGCTACAACAAATATTTGAGAAATTAACACTTTCCTATAGGGTCTACTCACACACCTAATATAGGTGATTGGGAGAGTTTAATAACACATAAAATATCCAACCTGATCATACAAATCTATTTTTGGCACTTTTGGTCAACATCTTCAACATCAAGTCCTTATTAGGGTTTTAAAAAGGTTTAAACCTATTTCTATTCTTAATAATCATTCATAAAGTATAGCTCCTCAATACAAAAAATAATGCCTAGAATTTTGAGCTTGGACCCTTCCTAGAATACCATTAATATATTATATTCCCATGTATAGGTTTTATGAGCTAAAAAACACAATAAAATTTTTGTTGGGTTATGAACCCTTTATTTTGTGCACTCAAGAGACCTAAAAACCATGTTTAATGCATTTTATTACAAACTTGGTCCTAAAAATTTATGCAAAAAATTAAAACACCAAGCCTAACCTATGTCAATGATTACATGATATTAAACACCTTGAAATATTATCATGATCCCTCATTAGATCACATTCTCTCTTTTTGCTCTTCTAGATGTTGACCTAAAAATCAATTTAAGCCTTAAAACTGAACTTCATGATTTTTTCCATGCACTCTCCACTTCATTAAAATACCATAAAAATCTATATTGTGCTTAAGTAATAATATATATCCTTTTCATTCTTTGATAATAGGTTATGATACCTCACTAAGCCAAGCAAGGATTAAAAGTGGTGTTGGTCCAGACTTGGTCTAATTGTCCTACCCATGTAGACTCACCCTAAGACTTTCATGAGTGATCAAATTCCTCACATACATTCTCAAAGAACCTCAAAAAACCTCTCATGCCTTTGTGCATCCATCTTAGCAAGTCAACATACTCATACCTTGTCACAAGGTCTCTTCATGCCATGACTAGGCTTAGACTACATATGGACATGTACCTTAATAAAAATAAAACACATTAGTTGCATTAAAACTCTCTTTCATGAAAAAATTATATAATGGAAACATTACATCAATTTCCCTTGTCACATGAACATAGGGGAAACTAGGCACCCTCTCTCAATGACATCAATCTTATGCAAGATGTACCTTTGACATCAATGACAATACTCAACACTCCTCATTCAGTGTAGAAGAGTTAGGTTGATCAACTTAACTTTGATAATTTTCCTTATTATCTCATTGGAACTCTTATCTAACCCTTGAATGATTTTAAAATCACTATTTGTTTATGTACATTATTTTTATTTATGATTTGGATATGTAACATTGTTTTCCATAAATTGGCTAGGTGAAAATGCATATACATGGTTTACACTTTTGTGCCCTAGAGGCCTTTGTCTTGTAAACTAATTATAAAATGATTTAATATTTTAATGTAATATTTGATTATAATTTTGTAAACCTATAATTATCATTTTCATAATCATAATTTAATCACACATAATCTTGCAAGTGTAAACCATAACTATTTCTGATTAAACATGTATGCCCACAACTTATAGGGAAAAGGTGTGAAAAGGATGAGTATGTGGAATAGTTGCATTGGTATAGGCTTCTTCATATCATGGAGGAGTAATATCATGGAAATATTTGGAGGGAATGTAGCTATCACCCTCATGGAGATGAGAAGGAGGATGAGATTCTTTTCCTATGAGTAAGAGATGGCATTAAAACATGGAATATAGTTTTTAGCTTATGTGATAAATCATCTATGTGTGTATAGGTTTATTTTTAATGGAATTACACATATGATGAATATAACATGTTATGAATTATGACATATATTTCAATTGATATAAAACATTATCTATTCTTGTGTTTATGTATTTTCTGAGTTTATTCTAAATTAATGGGAAAAACCATGTAAATGAAAGTATTAGACTTTGAAACAAGAAGTGATTAATTTATTATATAATTATGATCATGATTGTATAAATTAAAATATAGGTGAATATAAAATTTGAGTTATGGAAATGCAAATTCTAGGGCTATCTGGGGTTAGGGTTTTTTGAATCTAGGGTTTATTTGTAACAATTTAAATTATATTTAAATAAATTAAAACCCTAATATGTAATTTATTTGATTAACTAGGTTGTTTTTAAAAATTAGAAAATTAGAAATATGAATTCATAATTTATTACACAAAAAATTATATTAATGTAAACTAGTGTTTTGAATAAATATTCAAATTAAGTTGGGTTCACCAAATGATTTAACCTTTTAGGGTTTATCTATGTAAGTCTTATAATGGTAGAGATGTCTAAATCAATCAAAAAATATTCAATACTTAAGCACTATTTTTTTTAATATATGTTAACCTTCTTTAAATTTCTAAAAATAGTAATAAATATGCATAAATAGATACTTATCTAGAATGTGACTATCATAGATGATCTAGGTTCTAAAAATTGGGTTCTAGATAGTTCAAATTCTTGTCAACAACTTATACAGATCAGTTTACTCTTTAGACAGTAGCACCCGACCTAGATAGTAACACCATACTATTATAGTGTACTCAAAGTTGTGTTAGTGTCTTATTCATAAGACTACTCCTATTTTATGAGAGTACTTATTCTTATGTTTATAGTTCCTATTCATGCATGCATGAAATCTAGAACTCTATCTTGTGGCTGAAAATCTTGATTTAGTGTGAAAACCTTAATCCTCCTTGAAATTTTGGCATGAAAAATAAATGTGTGTTTGTTATTATGATAGTCTAGACATCCTTAACACCCCCCCATGAAGATATTTTCCAACATACCAATACTTATAAGAAGGATCAAGCATGATTTAGTTCTCCCAACTAGTGCTTGGTACAAGTGTAAGTAAATGATATAATGAGAGTGGATTTGGATGCCTTGAATGTGATTGAGATTTGAAATTTTTGAAATCTGGGTTTAGGGATTCTATATATGGTAGTATGAAAAATTAGGGTACAATGGTGATCAAGTACCTTAATTTTACTCAACTTGGCTTTTTCTTGAATAGGCTTTTGCATCTATATTCCATCTAGTGAATAAATGTCAATTGACATGTATTTATAGAGATATATAGCTTGTGTGGTTAGTAAAATGAACTTAGGCAAAACTTTGGAGAGTAAGACATTTGTAAAATTATCCATTCATGAGAGTTAGGTTAAAGGATAATATTGCCTAGTTGAGGACACTAGTGTCATGAAGCTGTAATGTACCAAATGTGGTGCTAATGTTCACCTAGTAGACTATTGGGAAAACTTGGTTAGGAACTAGGAAGGTTATCTTAGGACTATGTTTGTGATTAGTATATATGTATGTGGTATACACAATGGCTATAAAAGTCTATCTAAGGTTGTAGGATAGGTCTAGGTATAAGATAGGAATAGGTTAACTCAAGCAACACTCTTAGCATCCAAATAACACTTTTAGGTGACTATAGTTAGATAGGAAAATTTTTGCATGACATCTTATTCCTCATGATTTATATGTGAAATTTAGTAATGGTTACAATCATGTGGTATATAGATCAATCTTCCCTCTTGAGAGGAAGGAGATATGTTACTGATTGTGGTTAAATTTTTTTATCCCATTTAATATAACCAGGTGGATCTCATTGTGATATATGTGGTATAACTGTAATTATTTTTTGAATTACTTTATCACCATAATTGATTTTTTATTTTGATGTTTCCTAAGGAGTCTTTCCTACATCATTTATGTTGTAAGTATTTTAGATCAAATACAAGTTGTTGGAAATGTCTTACATTGTAAGTTGTTTTTGTTTATGTAAGATCAACATGTTTATGCCAAAAATAAGCAACACCCATGAATAATTTGATTTCTATATCTTTTTGGCATGGATTTTTTTTATATGTATTATATACCATTTATACTTTTATATATTTATTATAATGATCTCATAATGGTTTGTTTTTTATCTAGTAATCACTAGCTTGTGGATACGAATCTTTGGGTAGATCATGAAATGTAAATTATTACTAATGAATAAAATTTTATACTTTATTTTTAAAGGAATAATAGTTTTTAGTATAAGGTCCAGTTCCTTTATGATATTCATAAAATTTAATAATATCATAAGCTTATGATAGATGCTGACTCACATCGACCTCTATGAGATGATGAAGAGATATGAGATGCAAATATAAAAGATTATATAGAGTCTCTAGATACTCAAGTAATCATTTAAAATGTCTCATGAGTAAATTCTATAAAACTAACTCATTATATTTTTATGATACAATATTTCCTAGAGTTATATGTTTGGATTTTAATTAAACATGTATGTGAACAAATGCAAAGAAGGTGCTTTCATTTGTAAGTAGGTGTGATAATACTATATTTCCAAAGGAAATATTATGTTTGGTCAATTTGATAGAGATCAACATAGAGGCCCCATATGGTGTCTCTATGTTTTTTGGAAACTTTTTTATAAGTAATGTTCTCAAAAGAGTATCTTTATATGAGGTTGAATTGTGTAACAAGTCAAAAATTAAAAATTTATCGATAAAATCATTTGAATATTTTTCAATATTATATGTCTTTTAGATTTGTTACATGTGCTCCTTTTGGTTTCACATATTTTGAATAATATTTTAAATTGATAAAGGAAAGTATTCATAAATGTTATCCTTTGAAGGAAAATATTTTCAATCAAAGGTAATAATAATTTCATTATGTATTAGATCTTTCATAATATCCACCAAATAATACAATCTTATGTCACTTGGTACATTTGTTTTATAGATTTCCATATAGAATATATCCTTATAATTTAATGATTGTGTCACAAGGTAAACAACTGAAATCTTGGTATATGTATTGCTAGATTTATCAAAATGATTTTATACAATAGGGATTTGTTGCATAAGTTTCATATCATTACAAGAAGAATTTTAACATGTATTTTTATCCCTTACCATGTTGTTACTTCTTTTGAGTATATTTTGAATGGTTTAGAAATATATGGGGTACAATAAGGATGAGTTATTATGACATATTGGAAAATGAAGTGAATGACATATGCATCAATAATTATTCATTTAAAAATATATGAAAAACTGATTTTAAAATGTTCTTAGTTTAGAATCATAAATCATAGAACAAATAAGAAACCCTAGGTCAAACTAGTGTTCAGAGACATAACATCGAGTTCACCAAATGTTTAACCCTAAATATAAATAAGGGGATATTTAGGGTTAAGGGGAATTAGATTATATTTTACACAAGGATAGTGAAATAATATAATAAGTAGGCCAATTAAAATAAAAGATAAATAATATTATGAAGTTATACAACTAAGATTATTAAAAAAGTAAAGTACATATATTAAAGGATATTGTAAAAAGGTATTGATTGGTACTTATCTATCTTACTATGTTCATTCAAGTCTAATCTAGATCATGTTAGAATTAGATTGGAATATGATCCCTGAACAATCATCATATTATATGAATATTCTTTCTATGGTCTTATATGCTTATGTACGATCTCAATGGTTGCATTGACACAAGTGTATAAATTTAACACAAGTCTCAAGTATAAAATACTTATTGAATCTAGATGTGACCAACTAGATCCTTTTAGTTTTGTGTCACCTTTATTTTGATTTATTGAAAATACATATATATGTTATTATATACTTCCAATTTTCACCACTTTCATTCCAAAATTGTGAATCTAAACCATTTTCCACAATAATGTGTGAATGAAGACAAAATCATTTAAATGCTCTAATTTATCTACAAAAATCACATGCATCTCATGAATCACATTAGGCATCCTTTATTGGGTCAACTAAACATAACTAACTATCATAATCATATATTTCTCTCTGATCTAAATTCTCACTTTTGTAAGTGGCATTTTTGACTAATTAAATGAGGCAATTATTTAACTCTCCATATTTCACAAAAGGCTAATTATGATTAATTGGTTAATCAAATATAATTGAAAATATAAATTATCTATAAGAAAAAATTCCTTGAAATTGGTTAATATTGGAATTACACACATTCAAAAATCAAAAAAGTGGTGACATCATTATGATATTATGGGTCAATTTTTCAAAGTTCCCAAAATATCAACATTAATACAATAAATATTATAATTTATTAAGTCATGTCTCATAAATGTTTTTGATTAATTAAGGTAGCAAACCAGGGGTTGAACCCTATATAGTCAAAAAAGACAAGAAGGCTGGCAAACAAAAGATGCCAGCACCGAACCAACAACACAATCGAGAAACAAAGTCAAAAGGAAAACAAAACACTGGAAAGACCAGAGTCAGAAAGGATGAAACTACATAACTATAGAATTAACAAGATCCTTAAGATTTTCATTATCTACATTGTCAGCATTCCCTGGATTACCCACTACTTCCATGATTTGCAATGGCCTTCTCCACGTGGACCACCTTTGAAAGCTATCTTCATCATCAATGTGCATCATTCATGCTCCATCATCTCCTTCTGAATGATCTCTCTAATGTTTAGGGGTATATGAGCCCCTTGTTACCATACCCTCCATCCTGAGAATTGCTGACCAAGGTTGGCACAAGCATCAACGACCTTGTTACCTTCTCTATAGGTGTGGGTAATCTCAACTTCAAAAAACTTTTGTAAAAGAAATTGGATGCCCATAATGATGTCTTTTAGATGGATATCAATGTTAGATTCTTTAATAACAACATCTATGATCAACTTATAATCTCCCTAAATATTCAAATTTCTAATTCCTAGGGATATAGCTAACTTTAATCCCCAAAGTAAGGCCATAACTTCAGCATAGTTATTGCTCTGGCAACCAATGCCACTAGCATAGACAATAGACATCCCTCCTTTTTCATTTCTTATTATTCCTCCTCCACTTGCTTTACCACTCAACTTGGATGCCCCATCAAAATTGAGTTTCATCCAATTGGGTTTAGGTGGTATCCATTTATTATGAAGTCTTTGAAGAATTTTGAAATTATCATGCCCAGGGATAAGGTTTAAAATCCTCCATTTGGTAGTAGTTTGACTTTCAAATTTAGATAGGGGTTTCTCCACAACACTAATATGAGCTATTGTAACACTTTCCAAGATGGTCCTAGCAAAGGAGTTAAACACCTGAGCAACATTTCTAGTAGTGTCCCTCAAAATTTTGTGATTTTGCTCTTTCCATAAAGTCCAGCTTAAGCATGGTAGAGCTTGCTTCCATAGTTCCTTATTCTAGGGATGTGTGAAGGTTGAGTTCTAGATAAGAATTACTTCTTTAATGTCATAATTCCAAACCCATTCAATGCCAAAGTTGTTAATTATTTTGCCCCTTAAATCCTGGGTAAACTCACAGTGTATGAATAGGTGTGAAACTGATTCCTCTCTAGAACCACACAAAAAACATTTGTTGACCAAAGTAAACCCCCTCTTTTGAAGGTTGTCCTAAATAAGGATTTTGTTATGTGTAGCAGCCCACCAAAACAAGTTAATCTTTGGAATGAGTTTATGATTCTAAACCTTTTTCCATACCTCCTTATTTTGAGCTTTAGGTGTAAGCAGATGATAGGTAAATTTGATAGAGAACAATCCATTCTTATCCGGCCACAATTATTGTTCATCCTCCTGAGGGAAGAGTGGGATTATAATCTCCTAAACAAATTACTAGATCTCTTAAATTCTTGGGATAAGCTCAGACCTGTGCACACAGTAATCCAAAAGGTTTTTCCAGCTCCTTATCCCATTGTTATTTTCCATATAATCACTAACCCTATCACCAAAGACCTGAGTAGTCAGGCCTATAATTTCTCCATAGTTTCCTTGGGAGATGATAGGCTTGTCCCTTAACCAATTATCCTCCAAAAATTTAATCTGCCAGCCATTTCCAAGCTTCCACCTAATTCCCTATTTGAGAAGACTTCTAATTTTTAGAATTTTATTCCATATCACAAACCCTTGGGGTAATCCTGCCTGTTGAATAAATTTGGAATCATCAATGCTATGCATGTATTTAGCATACATTATTTCCCCCCACTCCTTATTGTTGTGAATTATATTCCAACTAACATTTGAGAGGAGGGCTTTATTCATTTTCCTGATGGATCTTATATTAAGTCCACCATGAGATTTTGGGAGACACACGTTTTCCCATTTGACTAAAGGCATTCTCTATTTGTCTTCCACTCCCATCCATAAAAATTTTCTTTGGATCTATTACAACTTTTTAGCAAAATATGTAGGAATTTTAAAAATAGACATGAAGTAAGTAGGAATACCTTGCAAGGATGTCCAAAGAAGTTGTAGCTTACCCGCACTACTGAGTAGTTTCCCCTTCCACCCAATAAGTTTCCTCTATGTATGTTCCACAATACCATTCCAAAAACATGAAGATACCTCTTTGACTAAGAGTGGGAGACCTAGGTAGGTAGCTAGTAGGTCAGCCTCAGCACAATCTAAGATATCAATGATTATATGTCTAAGTTCATTGGGAGTGTTGAAGAAGTACACGTTGCTTTTCTAGAAATTTATTCTTTGTCTCGAGTCTCTGTCATAATCATTAAGTATATTCTTTCATCTTCTAGGTTTGATAACCAATGAGATACCAAATAAGATGGTATCATCCACAAACTACTGTATAACCATAGGATGAAGGGAAGAGGCAGGTTTGATGCCTAATAGATTTTTTGAAACTATATCAACTTGTATGTATCCACCTAGTGTCTCAGCCATAATGATGAATAGGTATGGGGAGAGAGGGTCTCCCTAATGAATTCCTCTTGAGGAGGAGAAAAACCCTCTAGGAACACCATTAACTAGCACTAAGAATTTAGCAGAAGAGACTGTATTCCATAATAAGCAAGACAATTTATCATTAAACCCAAATTTTCTAATCATTTGGAATAGAAAAGTCTGTGAGACTCTATCATAAGCTTTGGATATATCAAGCTTGAGGGCCATCCTAAGGATTCTACTCTTATCTATGGAGTGGATAGTCTCATGTGTGGTGATCACAACATCAAGAATCAGTCTGCCTGGGATGAAACCTTTTTGAGCAAGAGAGATAATTTTGTCAAGCAAGGGTTGAATTCTCAAAACTAGTAGTTTAGTACATATCTTATATACAGTGTTGCATAATCTAATGGGTTTAAAATCAGTAAGGTGTAAAGGTTGAGATTTTTAGGAACAAGTACAATGAAGGTATTATTGACTTGTCTCAGAAGTTTTCCAGATCTGAAAAAATCATGAAATGCAGTCGTGAGGTCTGCTCCAACAATCTCCCAATATTCTTGAAAGAATATAGGAGGAAAGCCATCAGGACCCAAGGCTTTGAAAGTGCCCATGGAGAATAAAATAGCATGTAATTCATCAGATACAGGCTTTAACATTTCTATATTATCTTCTTCTGTTATCAAATAGGGGATTTTATCAATGAATTGACTCATAGATCTATCAATTCTATCATTATTATTTTCTTCTGTAAGCAAATTCTGAAAGAACACCCTGGCTTGCTCCCCTATTTCATTATCCTTAGTAATAATGTCTCCATTATCTAGGACAAGCTTAGTTATTGAGTTGGCTTTTCTATGTTTCATAGCTAAGAGATGAAAAAAAGCAGTGTTCCTATCACCCTCTTTGAGCCATTGAACACGAGATTTTTGTTTCTAGAAAACCTCTTCCCTTTCCATCAGATTCTTCCATTTTGAAGACAGACATCCTCGTTACATATTTAACCTCTTACATTAATGAAAGGTGAGGATTTATTACTGTCCCTCCATTTTGAGATTAAAATGGATTTTCACTAATCATTTACCATGTATATAAATTGAGTGTCTTCCCTTCATTGAATATGAAATTTTTAGTGCAAAGAAATTATACAAAATATGTTGGGGGATCAAACCAACAATAGATTACACTTGTGAAAGCAATAAACGTGGAAATAAATCATATAGATAAGTAACTAAAATGATAAATAGCACAGAACAAGATATACAAGAAAACACCCTGAAAACTTGTATTGAAACTCTTTACAATAGGAATACAACTTGAAGAAACTTCATTCTTCCACACCTCTCTCAGATGCACACAAGATCTCTCACTAGATCTCTATTCCTCAAGAGCTCACTCTCAAGTACACTCAAATCCAACAACCTGGATTGATGCAACTCTGTACTGTCCTTCAAACATTCACAATGTTCTACTCTTACAGTTCTACACACATTCTTACAATTCTAAGCTAAGAAGATCTTCCTACATATAGAAATAGGGAACTTGAGCATGCTCTTACAACAAACAGTTAAGCCTCTTGAACAAGGGCTCTAAAAATAGTATTGCTAACAATAGAGATGCAAGCTTGAGTCCACGACTCAAACTTATCATGCAAACACTCGCTGCCATCCATGGAAATAGATTTCTGGACACGCAAGTAACCGACGTCGGTTCCTGCCTGTTCGCCTGTGACCGTTGCCGGTCGACCATATTGCCGACGTCAGCGCCTCTACAACTGCTACTAATCGACGTCGGTCGCTCCTGACCGACACCGGCATCTGTGTAGACCCGAACCTGTTTAAGTATGCTCCTTGGTGAAGCTTTTAGCTCCACACCCTAACAATCTCCCACTTGGAGATAAACCAGCTGCACCAACCTGTACAACATCATCTTCTTGCTCCTCCATGTTCAACTCAATCATGAAGACCAATAGAAGTTGAATGAAGATTCAACTTCTCCATCGTAATCGGCTTTGTTAGCATATCAGCAGGATTCTTGTCTGTATGGATTTTCTCCAGCTTCAACTCACCATCTTCCAATACCTGCCGTATGAAGTGGTACCTTAGCTGTATGTGCTTGGTTCTAGAGTGAAAGGCTGAGTTCTTGGCCAAATGGATTGCACTCTGACTGTCACTGTACAATCTGCAACTCCCATGCTCCCTTCCAAGCTCTTCCATGAACCGTGTCATCCATATCATCTCCTTGCTAGCTTCTGTAGCTGCAATGTATTCTGCTTCTGTAGTTAACAAGGCTACAACCTTCTGCAACTTAGATATCCAACTAACTGCCATTCCACCTATAGTAAAAACATAACCTGTGGTGCTCCTCCTGCCATCCAAATCCCCTGCCATATCTGAATCTACATAGCCATGTAGAGAAGTATCTGAACCTCCATAGCACAAATGCTTGCTGCTGGTTCCTCTCAGATATCTAAGGATCCATTGAACCGCTTTCCAATGCTCCTTACCTGGATTAGCCATATACTTACTTACTACTCCCATTGCTTGGGCAATATCTGGTCTAGTACACACCATTGCATACATCAAACTCCCTACCGCGGAAGAATATGGAACCGTACTCATGTACTCTACCTCATCATCTGAATTGGGACATTGTTCTTTGCTTAACTTAAAATGTCCAGCCATAGGTGTACTTACCGGTTTTGCATCCTGCATATTAAACCTCTCCAACACCTTATTCACATAATCTTCTTGAGACAATATCAACCTGTGATTTTTCCTGTCTCTCCTAATGCTCATGCCAAGGATCTTCTTAGCTGCTCCCAAATCCTTCATGGCAAACTTTTGAGCTAACTTCTCCTTAAGCTCAGAGATATCCTGCATGTGAGACCCTGCAACCAGCATGTCATCTACATACAACAATAGAATAATATATCTACCATTATCAAATCTCTTGAAATATACACAATGGTCTGATTGACACCTACTGTAGCCATGCTCAGTCATAAACCTGTCAAATTTCAAGTACCATTGCCTTGGAGCTTGCTTGAGGCCATACAAGCTTTTCTTTAACCTGCACACAAATTTCTCCTTGCCCTTGACCTCAAAACCTTCTGGCTGTTCCATATAAATTTCCTCATCCAAATCTCCATGAAGAAATGCTGTCTTAACATCTAGCTGCTCGAGATGCAAATCCTCAAAAGCAACCAAAGACAATACAACCCTTATTGAAGTCATTTTAACAACCGGAGAAAAAATTTCACCAAAGTCAATACCTGGCTTTTGTGCAAATCCTTTTACCACTAATCTGGCCTTATATCGCATCTATCCATCGTCACTTTCCTTCAACCTGTAGGTCCATCTGTTCTTCAGTGTTCTCTTACCAGCTGGCAATTCAACCAAATCCCATGTTTGGTTCTCTCTTAAGGACTCCATCTCCTCAACCATGCCACGCTCCCACTTACTCCTGGACTCCACCTGTAATGCTTCTTCAAAACTTTCTGGTTCTCCACCATCAGTTAGTAATAAATAATATAAGGAAGGAGAATATCTAATAGGAGGCTTACTTACCCTTTCAGACCTCCTGATGGGTGTCTTGGACTTGTTTTCAACAATCTGTCCACCCAAATTTTCTGACAGTGACCGACCTCGGCCACCTGTAGACCTGTCACTCGCCGTCGTCGGTTCTGCCTGACCGACCTCAGTGCCTGGTCTGCCGACGTCAGTCTCTGTATGACCGACATCGGTTTCTGTACTGCCGACGCCGGTTCCAACCCTGCCGACGTCGGTCTCTGTGTTTTCCTGCAAGTGATTATTTCTTTTTCCCGCGAGCTCATTTTGGACCATAACTTCATCCAATTCACTGTTGCTCTGCCCAGATTGATCCAGCTTCCTTATCTGATCACTGTACATTACTCTTTCATTGAAAACAACATCACGGCTCCTGATTACCTTGTTAGTTCCTAGATTCCAAAATCTGAAACCAAAATCATCTGAGCCATAGCCTATAAACGTGCACCTCATAGACTTAGGATCAAGCTTCTTTCTATTTTCCTTATCTATATGCACAAAGGCTTCACTACCAAAAACTTTGAGATATGAGAGATCTACCTTTTTACCTGTCCATGCCTCTTCTGAAATTCCACCATCCAGAGCTGTAGAGGGTCCTCTGTTAATCAGGTACACTGCGGTGTCAACTGCTTCTGCCCAAAACTCTAAGGGCAACCCTCCATGCAATCTCATACATCTTGCACGCTCCATGATAGTTCTGTTCATCCTTTCAGCAATACCATTCTACTGAGGTGTCCTTGGAACCATCCTTTGCCTACGAATTCCTTGTGTATAACAATACAATTTGAACTTAAGACTGCAGAACTCACCGCCATTATCAGATCTCAGGCACTTTAACTTTCTGCCTGTTTCATTCTCAACCATAGCCTTCCAAAACTTAAAAGTCTCAAAAACATCAGATTTCTTTTTAATACAGTAGATCCATACCTTTCTTGTGGCGTCATCTATGAATGTAACATAGTACCGTGATCCGCCAATAGAGGCTACCTGAGCCGGTCCCCACACGTCTGTGTGAACAAGCTGCAACTTCTGCCTTTTCTTAGTAGACCGGGTCTTGAGAAAACTAACCCTTTTCTGTTTTCCAAATACACAATGCTCACAAAATTCTAGATCCATACTTTTCAAATATGAAAGCATACCTTTAAACTTAAGTATTGACATCCCCTTCTCACTCATGTGGCCAAGCCTTGAGTGCCACAATTTACAATCCACACCTGAAGTAGATAAAACTGAAGGAGATTTGTTAGTAACACAATTACACAAGTAGAGAGTACCTTCTCTCTTACCTCTGGCCATAACTAGTGCACCCTTGGTCACCTTCCAAGAATCTGCTGTGAGAGTTACTGTACAACCCTCATCACCTAGCTTACCTGCAGAAATCAAATTTCTCTTTAAACTAGGAACATGCATCACTTCTCTCAACACCCATGTGTTGCCATTCTGCATCTTCAGCTGCACTTTACCTTTTCCAATAATCTTACAAGGCTCATCATCCCCTAAGTACACTATTCCAAAATCTCCATGGATATAGTCACTGAAATACTCTCTGTTAGGGGTAGCATGGAAAGATGCACCAGAATCTAATACCCAAGATTCTATGTTATTATGCAAAGAGAAAATTAAAGCATCCTGTGCAATACCTACAACCTTGGCTTCTTCCTTTCCTTCGTGTTGGTTGTCCTCCTTGGGCTTTGACCAACAATCTCTGCTTATGTGTCCCATCTTTCCACAGTTCCAGCATTGTGGCTTCCTGCCATTCCTGGATTTGGATCTTCCTCTCACCTTAGACTTAGATCTTGATCTCCTCTTGCTCTTTTCTTTTTGCCTTCCCCTGCTCTCAAAATTTAAAGTGTTCCCAGATGTCTCTTCTGTGCTTTTCCTGCATATTTCCTCATTCAAGATAACACTAACCACATCCTCTACTTTCAAAATATTTGATGCAGATGCAGTATTAGAAACTGCCATTACTAAGCCATGCCAGCTTTCGGGCAAAGAACATAATATCAAAAGAGCTTTTATTTCATCTTCAAATACAATATTGACAGAACTTAACTGATTAACAATTCCATTGAAATCATTCAGATGAGTAGAAATAGATCCACCTTCATTCATATGCAAATTAAATAATTGCTTCATAAGATATACCTTATTTGAAGCTGAGGGTTTTTCATACATATTTGCTAACGTGGTCATCAACTCTACCATAGTTTTTGCGTGTGACAAATTACATATCACAGTGGAGGCCAGACTCAGTCTTATAGACCCAAGAGCCTTTCTGTCAAGAACTTCCCATTCTTCATCCTCCATGTCCTTGGGCTTCTTTGCTATCCCACCTAACGGTAAGTAGAGATCCTTCTGATACAGATAGTCCTCTATCTGCATTCTCCAATGTTGGTAGTTCTTGCCATTAAACTTTTCCATTCTCAGCTTACTTTCTTCTGCCATTTCTTCTCCCACTCAAACAGAAATTCCTGCAGAAACACCTGTGAGCAACCTGTAATTTGTAACCTGTAACCTGTAACCAAGGCTCTGATACCACTTGTTGGGGGATCAAACCAACAATAGATTACACTTGTGAAAGCAATAAACGCGGAAATAAATCAGATAGATAAGTAACTAAAATGATAAATAGCACAGAACAAGATATATAAGAAAACACCCTGAAAACTTGTATTGAAACTCTTTACAATAGGAATACAACTTGAAGAAACTTCGTTCTTCCACACCTCTCTCAGATGCACACAAGATCTCTCACTAGATCTCTATTCCTCAAGAGCTCACTCTCAAGTACACTCAAATCCAACAACCTGGATTGATGCAACTCTGTACTGTCCTTCAAACATTCACAATGTTCTACTCTTACAGTTCTACACACATTCTTACAATTCTAAGCTAAGAAGATCTTCCTACATATAGAAATAGGGAACTTGAGCATGCTCTTACAACAAACAGTTAAGCCTCTTGAACAAGGGCTCTAAAAATAGTATTGCTAACAATAGAGACGCAAGATTGAGTCCACGACTCAAACTTATCATGCAAACACTCGCTGTCGTCCACGGAAATAGATTTCTGGACACGCAGGTAACCGACGTTGGTTCCTGCCTGTTCGCCTGTGACCGTCGCCGGTCGACCATATTGCCGACGTCGGCGCCTCTGCAACCGCTACTAACCGACGTCGGTCGCTCCTGACCGACGCCAGCATCTGTGTAGACCCGAACCTGTTTAAGTATGCTCCTTGGTGAAGCTTTTAGCTCCACACCCTAACAAAATAAAAATAAAATTTCACCCCTTTAGTTCTAATTGATCCACAAATAATTTAAATAGTTCTTGGAGATATGTTGATGAATTTCATAAAATGACATTGATGAAGACTTTGAGATATACATCTAGGCAAAAATATGAGTGTGTCATAATCAAGGAAAACATCCAAATGAAAGGAAAAACATCTTGTTTAAATTTCTATTTTTAAGTTGTTTGCTTCAAGACTTGCCCATTCTAAGGAATTATACTTGAGAACTTGTCTTTTGTGAACGTGTTTGATTTTTTATAACTAATAAAGAAACTAGCCCCTATTATAATCTTGGTTTACATTTGGCACACTCAATGAGATACACACATACCAAAAATATCTTTAAGACCTTATTAATCATCTAGTTATGAAATAAAATCAAACTTTAACACTGATTTCTATATTTTTTTGCTAATATTTTCAAAAAATTTAATCTCTTGAGCATTGGTGAGATCACTTTGTGTGTCTACAGGTTATTTAAAATGTATAATAAGATCTACCTATAGATCATATTTTTAATTTCTTTGTTCTTTGTGTCTTCTGTTTATTTTTTTGTAAATTATCAAGAATGACGTGCACAATAGTGATATCAACCTACTGAATGGTGGTTCCACATTCCCCTTTTCTTTGTGTTATCAAGAAATCATTGGAATGACATACACAATGGGTAAATAAATTACTAAATGTTGGCTCTCTATATCCTTTTGTGTTTTATCAAATTAGCAAGAATGGCCTATAGAATATCAATGTCTTTAAGGTAATTGATGAGTTCACAAGAAGGTAAATTGTGTTTTGTGTTGATATTTTATTAAAATAATTGAGATCATCTAATATGTTAATATAATATTTATAATTAGAAAACTCAATAGACTATATTTTAATTGATTTTACTATGATAAGGCTACTATGTTGAATGGTGATATCATCCTATGTGAGTTTTTTTAGAGATAAAATTACAACTTTTCAACGGATCTTACTTGTGAAAATACACATCATAACCTTATAACTTATTTATTTTAGGTTTAGTGTATTAAAAGAGTGGTTTTATTTTATTAAAAAAATTATCCCTATTTCTCCTCACTCTAACTATTCTCCAATTTCCCATCTTCCTACCCTAGATCTTTCTCCTTTTAGCCTACGGGAGAGGTTTTATACCATAGCCTCTATTAAGACTTCACTTACTCTAAATATTCTTATCCCTAATTGGAATTCCCCTTCTTTGGTACATATTATTGTTGTTAAATATATCATACCAGTTGATCAAATTTTTGAAAGGCTTCACTAGCCCTACCCCTATTGGTTGATATTTTGGCTGAAGTAGTTTCTGCTTCCCACATTTCAAATCTAGCTTTTTCATAGTTTCTAAAGGAACACCTAGAAGACGGCCATGAAGACTCATCTTATCTCCTATCATTTGAATATTTATTATTTAGAGAGGCTCCAATTATACTAGCAATTTTAATTATAAAAGATTTGTTAACTCTAGCTAGAAATGTTAGGTTACTTAAGCCATTTTCACCTATCCCAAGATTATATTATTTAGCAAGAAAGAGAGACAATTATGAGAAAAATAAGGAAATAGAAGAGGAGAAATGTATGAAGGTTTAACCAAAATAGGGTAGGAAAAAATCCAAAGTAGGAGATGAGCCAAAATCTATTGGAAGGCCATCTAATTAGAATGTCAAAAAATTTGAAACTAATAAACAAGTTGAAAAGGGTACCCAAATGACCCTTATATACTTTCCAAGAAATAATAAATGAAGAATATTTCTTGGAATATAAGGGGCTTAAATAACCATATAAATTAAAGATTGGAAAGAAACATGATCTTCAAGCACAAAATTGATATCTTAATTCTCTAAGAAATTAGAATGTTTGAGGATAAAATTTTGAAGAATAAAGCCAATATCTAGGATAAATCTCTTTGTAATAGTAGTAGTTCTAGAGGTGCCTCCAGTAAGATGGCATTTTTTTAGGATTCCCTTGTCTTGCAGTGAATAAATCTATTAAAATATAAATCACATATCATGGTCTTCTTCAACGACATGTAAAATAAAGTGAAGTGGGTCCTAACTAACATTTATGCACTAACACCAAAAATGATAGGAAAAAACTATGGGTGGATTTGATTGAGATTAGGAAATGTTTCAAAGACAAGATTTAAATGGTGGTAGGTGATTTTAATTCTCATTTATACCTAATGAAGAAAATGGGGGAAGATACTCTTTTAGTAATAGTATGATGGATTTTAGTGACTTTATTATTGAGGTGGAACTCATTGATGTTGACTAGAAAGTAAATCATTTTAACTGGTCAAACAAGATATTGGGTGCAAACCTTATTCAAGTTCACTTGGACATGTTATTAGTCTCAATGTCATGGGATTTACATTTTAATATTTCTTTATCATCTCTTCCCAGGGTTGGCTTTGACCACAAATCCTCTATTTTCACTTGTGAGAAGTTGTATAAACTTAAGAGCATTCTATTCAGATTTAAGAAAATGTGGTTATCCAACCTAACTCTATTTGATTTATTAAAAGAATGGTGGATGTTTCTTATGTAAGGTTTATCCATGTACATATTAGCTATGAAACTTAAACATATTAAGCATAAACTAAAGATATGCAACAAGGAAGTTTTTCTGGAATATTTTCATCCAAAATAGTAAAATAGAGGAAGAATTATGTAGAATTGAGGAAGAAATCAATGCTTTTAGTTCTTCTCCTTCTTATCATGGAAAAGAAAAGGAATCATAAGTTTATTTCAAAATATAGAATCTAATGAACAAATCTTTTGGTCCCAAAAATCAAGGAAAATATGGCTTAAGGAAGATGATAGTTATATAAAGTATTTCCATCTCTTAGCCTCAAGAAATCATCAGCATAAATTAATTTTTTAAATAAAGGGAGAAGATGGGGTTCTATATAATGATGAAAAAGACATTGAATTACAAATTGTTAAATACTATAAAAATATGCTACTCATGTTTCCTCCAAGTTTTTCCATATTTAATAGCAAGTGTTAAACCTTATATAGGGGTAATATTCATGGAAGATAATGCATTAATTATATCTCCACCTTATAATGAAGCCATTAGATCAATATTTTTCTCCTTGGAAGGTGATAAGGCCTCTGGTATGGATGGTTTCCCTTTTTTTTTTCTTCCAAGTCTTTTGGGACATTATTTAGAGTGAAGTTTGACTAGTTATAATAGAAATTTTCAAAGCTAAAATAATGCTTCAAGAATTCAACAATAATTTTCTAGTTTTAATCCCTAAAAATCATGGATAAAATTAGTTAAAGTATTTTATTCCCATCAGCATTTGTTCCAAATTTTATCATATTTTTACTAAAGGTCTTGATTTAAGAATTCAAATGCTTCTTGATAGGTTGATTGTATAATAATAAGGGCATTTTTTTTTTTGGCAAAATGATTTTAAATGGTATTATTATTGCCCATGGAACTATATATTCAGTTGCCAACTCCTCCAGACATAGAATGTTCCTCAAATTAGATATGAACAAATATTATGTTAGGTTTTCATGACATTTCTTAGATAAAGTTCTTAGGTTTTCATGACATTTCTTGGATAAAGTTCTTCAAAAGTTTAGGTTTAATTGGGTTGTTATAAATCTAATCACTTTTTGATTATCCTCCCCCATGTTTTTATTCATTATCAATGGGGTCCTAAAGTTTTTTTGTGTAGGAAGAGGTATTAGACAAGGTGATTCCCTATCACCTTATTAGTTTATTTTTATGGCTGAAACTTTGAGTAGAATCATTGTTACTACTAGTTATTTTGGATTCATCAAGGGAATTAAAGTGGATCATAACACAAGATCTATAACCCATCAATAATTCATGGATGACACTCTGATGGTGGGAGAAGCCTTTGTATAATAAGCTAAATGTTTTAGGAAGTTTTTTAAAATCTATGAAGTAGCGTTGGGTTAAAGCATCAATTTCCTTAAAATCTCTTTATTCTTCATCAATACTCCAAATTTACATGGAAAGAATTATAGGATTATTGGATGTGTAATTAAGAATCTTTTATCCTCCTATTTGGGAATCCCTCTTTTTTATGGCAAAATGAAATCTAATTGCTGGAACCCTCTTATTGACAGGATTCAAAAGAAATTATCTAGATGGAAATGGAATTTGCTCTCCCATGCTAAAAAATTAAAATTACTCAAGAAATCTTTGAAAAGTATTATAGTTTATTTTATCTTTATTTGTTATCCCAAAAAAGTGTCAGAACAACTTGACTAATTACGTAAGAAATTTCTCTAGAGGAGGATGAAAGACAAACTCCAATTTCCACTTTTATCCTACAATAAAGATTGATTACCTTTAGCAAAATGGGGATTGGGTCTTAGGAGGGTGAGGTCTATGAATCAATCTATAGTAGCTAAGTAAGTATGGAGGGTGGTTAAGGAAGATAACTAATGGACTAGGATTATTAAAGCTAAATATTTGAATTCAGTGGAGGGTTCCTACTTTCTTGATGAAGAAGGTCATATTAATGGTTTAGATTTTTGGAAAGATTTGAGAAAAGGAAATGATATTACTTTGAGAGGCTTAAAATGGAAAATAGGTAGAGGAAATAGAGTCAAATTATGGGATGATATATGGCTCAATCAGACTCTTCTAGGAACCTCGCTAGATGCATTGGGATTGAGTGAGTCTTTCAAAGAGGTTATAGGTCATAAAGTGTGTGATCATTAGTAGGAGATTGAAGGCAGAAAAAGGTGGAAGTTAATTCATAAATAAGATTCAAACCAACATAAAAATATTTTCTTATAGAGTTAAATAACATGCTTTAAAATATTCATATTAGAAAATTTCCCAAAGATGATGATCTAATATGGATGGCCAATCCTAATGGTATATTTTTTGTTACATCTGGTTACCTATCTTTATGGGATCAAGAAGATTTGGAGGAAAATTAGAATTGTTTGTGGATTAAAAATCTTATCCCTAAGAGTAATGTTTTGTTCTAGCTATCTACCTAATATAAACTCTTAACAATGGAAAAATTAATGAAGAGGGGAATTTTAAATCCTAATAGGTGTGCTCTTTACAAAAAGAAGGTTGAATCTTCAGAACATATATTCCTTTTCTATCCTTTTTCTTCTTCCATTTTTCATTCTTTTCTAAATTTGTGTAATTTCTCTTGGGTTTCTTTAGGGTCCATAAGGGATTCAATTTATCAATGGGAGGCACCTTGGGACTATCCTCCCCTAAAATTTTGGTGGAATATTGTCCTCCCTTATATCTTATAGATATTTGGATTTTTGAAAATTCACCCATTTTTAAAAACCTGAATCCAAGTCACATCTCTACCTCAAGGCCACTCCAATGCATGACTTTATGATCATTATAATAGATAAATCTAATTAATGTGGATGTAGTAAATTTCACAAATTCATGATTCATATATACCTCAAGGCCTCACACGAGTAAACATGCTTCATTTTAATTACTATTATGATTAAGGAAAAGGTAATTGTTAGTAATTTGACCTATTAAGGCCAAATTCCTACTCCTATCATTCAAAACTTTCAAACAACTATTCAATAACCCATTAAAATAGGTCCAACCAAGGAATTATGGCCTAAAATCACTAATTCTGGTAAAAATGTCAAAAATGGATCGTAAATAGGTCATTTTATTTTCAAAATACCATTGTCATGTTTAAATATGCAGACAATCCATGCATAGGGGTCAATTTTGAGATAAAAGTGAGCTTTTTGGGAGCTATAGGTTGTTTTAGGACCAAATATTTTGTACACAAGGTCATTATGACTTGAGGAAACTTATGAAAATTTTTCATGTCCATTGTATGAGTGGATATATTTAATATTTTGTAATAGTCCTTAGCATGTTCATTGGAGATCACCATTGGAGTAGACATCGTTTTGGAGTGGCATAAAGGTTTCTAAGTCTAGGTAAAAGTTTTAAAATCATGGGATGATGTTTATAAATAATATTTAGACCTTTAAAGAGTTTTTAAACTTTATATTATAAGCAAACCAAGCTTATATAGGTTTTTTTAAGTAAATAGGCATATAGGCTAGAAAGGTTTTTTTTTGACATTTCAAGAGAAATGTGATTTTAAAGTGTCTTTATAGAATGATAAAAGCCCAATGATGATTATTTTAGGCATTGGAAATAAGGTGAAGAGTTATTTTCATTTTGGTGAATTTTTCATTTTTTGTAGTTTCAAATGCCCTTCTCAGCCTCCTATTTAGATGCTCATATATTTCACCACGTGTGGAGTTTCGTAGAACACTCTTATTATATTTTGATTAAACTTATATATTTATAATTAATAAAAAATTGATACATGTTAAGATGCTATGCTCTATGAACAATTATTAAGAGTGTAGGTAACCCAAAATACTATCAAAACCCCACAAGCAGAATTATTCACGTGGTAACTTTTCATATATTTTTCATGGAAACCCAATATTTTCAATGATATTAGGGGGGTAATTTTTTTTTAATAAATGTAAATATTTAAGGATTTGGAGGTTTGTAGTTCATGAACTATCATTTTGAAGATTTAGCTTCAAAACCCTCTTAAACCCTTTTAAAAGTAGTTTTGCAAAAGTTGATTTTATTTCCATAAAATCATCTTGTATCAACATAAAAAAATTTAAAATTTCAATTAAAATCATAGAGTATTCTATAAATGTCAATTTTACGCATGAAGTTATACAGATGAAGGCATAAATCATGTTTTTTGTAGGAAAAATATGTAAAATGAAATACAAGATAGTTCAATCAAATATAATCAATGGAGCTCAATGCCGAAGAATTTTTATTCACTTTAAAATTTTAATTTGTTCATAAATCCTACCATAAGTATCCCAAAAATCTTGATCAAAATGGCCAGTCTATAGGAAAATGGAGAAAAATAGGCCTAGTCAAACCTGTTGACAGAATGGTGAGTGATTCTTCATCAAAATCACATTTATTGTGATAATAAAAGTGGATATAAGTCTATTTAATTATTATGTTATGTTTCATGGCATCTTTTTTTAGGTTTAATGGAGTCTAAATGTAAGAAAATAGGCTATTAGTCCTAATAGGCCTAATTAGTCAATCACACAAGTAAAGAATTATAATAAAAATCTATCAAATAAATTAATTTTGGAGTTACCACGTTACATATATGTTTTTTAAGGTAATATATCATTATAAATTTAATGCACAAGTTCCAATTCTTGCAAGTTGAGTTCATGTTGAGTTTGACTAGTCTTTGAGTCCACATCTCTTTGGTTGATTAGTTTGACTAGTTTCATACATCTTCCATGCTATTTATGCAAGATAATGACATTAAATAACTTAAAATCACTTTAAATATTGAGTTATATTCAAAATTATGAAACTATTTTCATGAAATTAAGGTTTGAAAGTGAACATGGGCCCACCACTTCTCAGTTCAACAATAAAGTAAAGGTTATGCAAATTTTTAAAGACTTGAAGAATTGAAGACTTTGTTTAAATTTATAAAATGAATTTATTATTGAGTAATGGTGTGGATTTTCATTCATGAGGATTATTATAAGCTAACATGGGCCCACCACCTCCAATTCTATGCCAAAATTTGAATATTATGCAAATATTCATAAAGTTTAGGGATTTTGATAAATTGTTTTAACATTGTAAAAGGATTAGGTCTTGCGTTAACTAACCAAGACTAACCCTTATATAAAATAAAAACCAATTTGGATTTAGGTTATATTTAAAAATATATATTGGTTTTTTCAAGACATTTTTCATTAATTCCTAAGGCAAAGAAGAAATTGTAATCGAAACCATTTTTATCAAATAAAGAAGATTTTTTACATATGTTTTTTTAGATCAAAATAGAGTGTAATTTGATTGTGTATGGGCATAAAAGTGGCATATAATTTATATTTTTATAGGTCCTTTCCACACATAATATGAATATCTCATCCTCTATAGGTCATTTGAAGAGCTAGAATTTGAATTTTCTTTGTAAACTTCTTTTAGTCCTTCCTTTGAAACACTGATGTTCAAGATTTAATGTAGAGTTTTCTTTTAGATTCATATGTGTATCTTACTCAGTTTTAGAAAGATTTAAAATAATACCAATCATTTCGGTGCATCACCCAATTAGATAATATTTTCTATTTTAGTTTCCTTCTCCCTTTTCATCCCAAAAATCAAAGTAGATTTATTTTTAGAGATTAATGTTAAGGGAACCAACCCTATCTAGAGGTTCTTCTCAATATAGTATCACCCACACTCTAAAAATATCCAATTATGTCAGCTAGAGAGAAGGTGTGTCTTGAAAATATTCATTCAAGTTGCTTTCTAAAGTGATAACAATTTTTGGCACACCTGATGGGACTCGCATTCTACACACTAGCCTTTGTATGCATCCAGAATATCAGTGCAACTTTTAGGAACTCAAAGCTATTTCAAAAAATTTGGTATCATTTCAAATATTGATTAATTTTAGTATTTGTCATACTAATGGTCTCAAATGGTTTATTTTAGTATAGATCCATATAATACTCACTATGTTCAGTATGACTAGCCACACTATGATCCTCAACATGAATTTGAGGATATATATTAGTCATATATGTAAGATTACTACCCTGATGTTCCTTACAAACATCCATTATATCATAATACAATCCCTTACCAACCCTATAATGAGCCATCCTAATCATCTAGACAACCTAAGCATGGCCATTTTTAATCTAACCAATCCATAACAACACGTAAACAAACTTTAGTGAGCCTTGAAAAGCATGCACTAGAGTTATATTCACAGAGCTATTATGGCCAAATCACTAGATCCATTATGTAAGAAAGCCATTACAAAAAATAAAATAAGAATTAACACCTATTGAGAGAGAAAATTGGGTAAATCTTACTGGTGAGATGATGGATGTAGGTGGTTACATTTAGAGCATTGAGGATAAACTAAAAGGCCTCAAATAACAATAGGTTCAACCCCTCTCTTCTTGTATGTCATTCATTATTTCTTAAGATATTATTCCAAGAGTTCTTTTGAGTTTTCCAAATTCTTCATATGTTTCTCAAAGCTTCCCTTCTTGGAGATCAATCGAAGAGAACTATCAAAGAAAGAAATAGATTGTTATGGGATAGCCTGCTATTGAGATCATTAACCACATTAAAGAGAAGATATTCCAAGAGAATATTGATAAGTAGATCAGAGAGTTGGATTTGAAGACAAGGGAATAGGAAGAGAACCAAAATAAAATGGTTAAGAAAGATGCTCTATCTTTCCCATATTAAAACCAAATCATGCAATCAAGACAATCTAAAGCTACTCAAGTACTTTCCCTCCCTTTTAAAGAATCTACTCATTTCCTTCTTTGAAATATATATAGAGTAACATGTAGAAGAAGGAAGAAGAGAAGGAGATTGCAAATTTAAATGAGCTTCAAGAAGAGTGTGCTAAGGAGAATACAAGTGTTCATGAAGAGATTGAGGAAGTAGATTTGCCATCTTATGAAGAGAATGAAAAAAATAATGTAACAGATGATCAAATTGATCAATTTGTGGAATAGCCATAGTTTACCAATCAACCAAAAATTTCATTGGAGGACTTGTTTGATGTTTTGAGAACAAGATATATTCTTCTCTAAGGGGATTGTGATCTAGTTGCAACCAAAGAGAGCAACTTTTTCAAGCCAAACCAAGAGAAAGGAGTGGGTAGCCCTTCAATTCTACCACCTCATGGGTTCATTGTTGATGAAGATTTGTTTCAGATCTTTAGAATGGGTTATCATCTCCTTGATGAGCCTACATACATGGATATGCTTCCAAAAGGTAACATAAGTATATTTTGTGCTCATACCAATCAATCAAATTGTAATATGAACTTTAACAAAGAATAAGAGCACCAAAGTGAGTATGTTAACATTGGAGGTTACTTTTCTCCTACTATTTCACATATGAGTATGCCAAATTAGTTGGCAAATAAGATACTTGATTTCTCAACCACCAAGCTTGCAAGGGAGCATGTACTACATCATTTTCCATCTCATTATAGAAGTGTACTGAAGAATTTTCCTTTTGATCCAAGAGGACTAGAAAGGTGGAGGTTAGTTTGTACATAATAGGATTCCTATTGTTGATTTCCTCTAAGTGCACATCTACACATTCTTTTAGTTTTTTTTTCCCTTTCTAATTGTTGTTGTCAATTCCTCTAAGTGCACACATGCACATGTTTGTTATTATTTATGTCAGTTGTCTTGTTATGTCTTTTTTCACTAAATATGTTACAAAAATAAATGTTTAAATTTGTTATTTTTAGCTAGAGTTTTTGCATTCTACTAGTCAACCCCTGAAATTCATCAAAATTGTTAGTAATTTGCCTTGTTAAGGCCAAATTATTACTTCTATCATTCAAAACTTTTAAGAAACCATTCAATAGCCATTTAAAATAGGTCAAGCCAAGGAATTATGTCCAAAAATTAATAATTTCAGTAAAAAAATGTCAAAATTGGATTGTAGATGGGTCATTGTCTTTTCAAAAGAGCATTGTCAAGTTTAAATTTGCAGACAATCCATGCACATGGGTAAATTTTTAGAAAACATTAAGCTTTCTAGGAGCTACAAGTGGTTTCAAGACCTAAAATTTTGTATAAAAGGTTATTATGAATTGATTAAAATTATTAAAAAGTTTCATGTCCATTGGATGAGTGTATATACTCACTATTTTGTAACAATCCTCACTATGTTTGTTAGAGATCACCATTAGAGCAGGTATCATTCAGGAGTGCCACAGAGGTTTTTAAGTAGAGATAAAAATTTTAAAAGCATGGGATGACGTTTTTACATCATAATAATACCTTTAAAGAGTGTCAAAACTCTAAATTTTAAGCAAACCAAGTTTATATAGGTTTTTTCAAGCAAATATGCATATAGGTCAGAAAGGATTTTTTTAATTTTCAAGAAAAATGTGATTTTAGAGTTTTTGATAGCATGGTATAGAACCCATGATGATTTTCTTCAGTATTAGGAAGTATATGAAGATTTATTTTCACTTTGGTGAATTTTTCATTATTTTGTAGTTCTAGACACCCTTCCAAGCCTCCTATTCAGATGTTCATATCTTTCACCACATGTAGAGTTTGACTAAATGATATTATTATGTTTTTATTACCAATATTTAATTATAATTAATTAATAATTTATACCATTTGAGGTACTATACTTTATGAACAATCTTTAAGAGTGTAGGTAGCCCATAATGCAATCAAAACCCCACATGCAGATTTCTTCATGTAGTAACTTTTCATATATTTTATATGATAACACAATATTTTCAAAGATGTTAGGGTGATTATTGTGTTATTAATAAATATAAGTATTTTTGGATTTGGAGGTTTTAACTTCATAAACCATCATTTTGAATATTTAGCTTCAAAACCCTCCTAAACTCTAAAAAACCTAGTTTTACAAAAAGTTGATTTTATTACCATAAAATTATCTTGGATAAACATTAAAAATTTTAAAATTTCAATTAAAATCATATATGATTCTATAAATGTCAATTTTATGCATGGAGTTGTATGGATGAGGGCATAAATCATGTTTTTTTAGGAAAAAAGATGTAAAATGAAGTACAAGACATTTCAATGAAATCTAGTCAATGAATCTCAAAACCCAATAATTTTTATTCATATTAAAATTTTAATTTAATCATAAGTCTTCCTATAAGTATCCAAACCATCTTGATCAAAATGGCCAGTCTGTAGAAAAATGGAGCAAAATAGGCCTAGTCAACCCTGTTGACTGAATGGTGAGTGTTTTCTCATCAAAATCACATATATTGTGATGAGAAAAGTTGTTATAATTCTATTTAATTATTTTTTCAGGTTTCATGTCATCATTTTTAGGTTTAATGGAGTCCAAATGAAATAATATAGGCTATTAGGCCCTTAATAAGACTAATTGGTTAATCAAGCAAGTAATGAATGGTGTTGAAAATATATCAAATGAATTCATTTTTAATTTACCACATATAATAAATATTTTTTAAGTGAATATATAATTATCAAGTCAATATAAAAGTTCCAATTCATGCTAGTTGAGTTCAAGTGGAGGTTGACTAGTCTTTGACTCCACATCTCTTTGATTGACTAGTTTGACTAGTTTCTGCATCTCCCATGCTTTTCATTCAAGATAAGGATATTAAATAAAATAAAATCACTTTAAATATGGAGTTATATTAAAAATTATGTCATGATTTTTATGAAATTAAGGTTTTAAAGTCAACATGGGCCCACCACTTCTCAATTCAACACCAAAGTAAAGGTCATGCAAATTTTTGAAGACTTGAAAAATTGAAGACTTTGTTTAATATTATAAAATGAATTTATTATTGAGAAATGGCATAAATTTTAAAGCATGAGGATTTTTAAAATTTAAAATGGGCCCACCACCTCTAATTCTATGCCAAAATTTGAAGATTATGCAAATTTTCATAAAGTTTAGGAATTTTGATAAATTGTTTTAGCATTGTAAAAGAATTAGGTCTTGAGTTAACTAACCGAGACTAATCTTTACCTAAAATCAAAACCATTTTTTATTTAGGTTATTTTTAAACATATATATTTGTTTTTTAACTAATTTTTTATTAATTCATAAGGCAAAGAAAAAATTGCAATGGAAACCACTTTTATGAAATAAAAAAGATTTTTTGCATGTCTTTTTAGATCAAAATAGAGTGTAATTTTAATATGTACCATCATAAAAGTGACATATAACTTCCTTTTTTTAGGTCCTTTCCATAGATACTATGATAATCTCATCCTCTATAGGTCATTTAAAGACCTAGGACTTGAATTTGTTTTGAAAACTTCTTTCAGACCTTCTTCTAAAACATTAATATTTAGTATTAAATGTAGAGTTTTAATCAGATTCATATGTGTATCTTACTCAATTTTAGAAAGCTTTTAGGTAATACCAATAATTTAAGTGAATCACCCAATTAGATAATATTTTCCATTTCTATTTACGTCTCCCTTTTCATCCCAAAAATCAAAGTAGATTAGTTTTTAGAGATAAATTTTAAGCAAACCAGCCCTCTCTAGAGGTTATTATCAATATAGAGTCACCCGCACTTTGAGAAGATCCAATTATATAAACTAGAGAAGGTGTGCCTTGAAAATCTTCAAACAAGGTGCTCTCTAGAGTGATACAATTAATTAAAACCTTTTTAGATTTAATGACTAGTGGTCCCACTCATAGAAAGTGCAAAGAAAATAAAAAATTCAATACATGTTATCATAGTAGATTTGAGCACATTTCCTATGCTAAGGTGAAATAATACCCTTATGTATGGAGAAATATGGTGAAGGGAGAGATTTAAATTTTCATGGAAAGGTTATTTAGCCATGACATCATGATTTCTCAAGATTTTTGAAGAGGCTAGAAGGAAAGGGAGCTCCATATGCATGGCTTGAAAATCATGATCATTGAAGAAATCATTGGCGATATTATAAGTATGTCTTAAAATGGTGTAAAATATTTCAAAGAAAAATTAAAAAATGATTAATTAATTAGTATTCTCTATAGCTCAAAGAAGGAAAAGCCTGAGTCATCAAATCATAAAGGGTTTCCTAGAGTTGATTTTCTTAAGAAGTGGTTGGATGTTTATCTACAAATCATGAAATATATCACACTTGAGGGAAAGAAAACTTTTATTTTTTATCATATGTTATGTTGTGGATCCTATTTACACATTAAAATTTATTTCAAATATTATACATTAAAATGTATTGTACACAATTTTATAGACCTTTTTTTTTCTAGGAGTATACACACGTGGTTTATCTATACTTGTATATGTGTGATGTCATCACTCATGATTAATGGCGAATTGTTATGGGTTGAATTGGCCCATGGTTTTGGTACCCATTATTTTTCAAAACCTTAATATCAATTACTTATTTATGTATTATATATGTACATATAGTAGGTAATACATCTGTGAAGAACTGAGTTTGAGAAAGTGAACAGAGTGATTTGAAGTGTGAAGTTAGGAGAGTTTGTTAAACATAGATCTAAACAATATTTGTGCATTGTAATTGTGAGAATACTGATTTGAGAGTGCATTTTACTCTTTTCAGCTTATAATAATATCTGAGCAAGTGTTTCTTGGTGGATGTATCCCATATTGGGTGAACCACATTAAATCTTATCTTGTTGTCGTGCATTTTATTTTTTTTCCTTTATAAATCTCTATTCATAGATTTTGTTATTGTGATTATATGGAATTATTCCAAATTAGTTTATATTTTATTTTTAACATTATAATTTATTAATCCTCAATCATTTTAGAGGTTATCTAATCTATATCACTTTCTTTTTATTGAAATCTCTAGAAGCTTTTATCACTAATTTAAAAACTAACCCTTTGACAGACATAATTCATCAAGGGCTTATCCTACTTATGGTAAAAATGTTATAACCCATATGGATTAAGTCAAATTTATAGGCAATATAGATTACTAGTGAATAGGAGCATTTAGAAATGTCTAGTGAAGATTTCTCAAAACAAGAGATAGAACATGAAAGGGGAGGAATGAAGGGTTCAGTGCAAAAAATGTTTGTGGGGACCTTCAGCTCAGAGGTAACCATAAGGTCTTTTTGGTTTAAATCAAACCCATTTCTATCATGGGATGTTTTCCTTTCAATTTTAACCTAAATGATGAAATTAAATGGTCTATGAAAAAATTATAAATGAAGGTGGCCATCTAAAGGCTTATGCTCCTAGAAATTTCTGATGAGTTTTATAAGTTAAAGGATTTGTTTTCCTTAGGTAAATTTTCAATTATAAAAGGGTAACAATCAAAAGGATGAGGAATAAGTGAATGTAGGCCAATCCCCTCATGGAATAATGAACAATCATAGAGGAGGTGGTGAAGAAGATAGGAGGGACTCAAATCAGGGAAAAGAGAAAACCAAATCTTTTGGGCTAAAGAGGAGGGATGTCACTAAAACTAGTAGTGTATTTAAAATCACACCAGAGGAAGAGAGAATAAAAATGATAACATTCAAACCAAAAAATTGGTTTTATACTCAGAGTCAAAAGACTCAGGCCATTAATTTCCTAGTGTCTTTTTTTCTTGTTTTTTTTTATATATTTTTTAGTGTTCATTTGATAGAATATTGTGGTAGTATATATTTATTAGTTATGTTATATATGTTTGTGTATACACCTAAAATATCTTGCTTCATTATAGTAAACTAATATTCCTATTAGTCTACACTAATTCTACTTATCTTATTTTATTTGACTAAATTATCCTATTTCTACACTTAAATCTAATATTCCACCTTCAATAAGTATCCATTGTTCTAACCTTATCCCATCCCAATATTCCATTAATTCTTCCTAATCTCCTATTATCACAATTTAATCCTAATTAGCCATTATAAGGGAATTTAAAATCCATGTGATTTCACCTACCACCTACTAGCCTAATCCCTAGTCTTTCCTACATCCCTATAACTCTAAACCTCACCTAATCCCCATCTAATCCCCTTAGTCATCATTAACTCCTAAAGAGAGATATAAAACTCTCTAAATCTATAACTCCCTCTAGCCTATCCCTCCCCTATAGGAACCTCTAATTCTAGAGGTTTCCAAGGAATTTAATATTCTTTGGATAATTCCTATCTATTGATCCCATTATCTTAAATTCAAATCTAAACCCTTAATCTTCCCTTCCTTCCTCTATTTAACTAACCCCTCCCTCCACTCTCAAACCAAATCATGAAGCCATAATAAAACCATGCCAAAATAAATTTGGCATTCTCATAGCCAATTTATCAAGCCTCCATCATCAAAAATCCAACATCAAGAAATATCACTTTGTCAATCTAAGTCTAATCAGTCTTTTACAAATCCTGGAAGGAGGTAACATAAATCAAAGGAATTGGTAAGCTTCTATATCATTCTAATTTTCTTTTATAAATCCTTCCTATTGGTAGTTTGCATTTTGAGTTTGGATTTAGTGTGTTTAAATTCATAGTGAGCTCAAAATATCTCTACATTTTGACAACCACAATGGGACAATCCCTTCCAATCTAATCATTTTGCATACAAGAATTGTTGTTGGAAGCTTGTAGGTTAGAGTGAAGACAAATTGGTGGCTTATAATTTTTAAAAATCTATGTTATTTTGGTAAAAGGGTGTTATGTTTTTCTGATCTTCTCTTTAGTCATAAGTTATCTCATGAAACATTTATGGGTTATGAGCATCATACTTTTATCTTTTCAACTCATTTTACAATTTTAAATTTCATTAGGTATTGAGAGATTTATTATTGTTTTTATATTACTATTCTATGTAGGGTTTTAATAAAAATAATGATAATAAAAACACCTTTTTGATACATTCTAATTATCTAAACATTTTTTTGAAAGCTTAGTATAATTTTTCTTTATTTTCTAGATTTCAAAAATGCCCTATTATTACACTTTTGTTCCATAAATATATTTAATTATGGAGTCATGACAAAATAATCTAATTTTGTTTAGTCTTTTGCTCAAACCCAAGTGAGAAATAGGAGTATTTGGATGCATAGGCTACTTTGAGTTGCAAAACCACCACTATGCATGATGTAGATAGTTCTGAAGGGCATCCTTATGAAAAAGTGTCAAATTAGATAGTCTTGATAATGACCCAAGGATTGACAAAGTGTTAAGATGTTTTAAATTATTTTTGGCAACCTTTCTTATGATTATATCCTTCCATCAAATGCCCCTATGAAGAATTGGCCCAATGCTTGGCCCCTTTCTCTTTTTGTGCCTTTAGGTGAAAGGATTTTTGGGGCCATTCAAGGTTTCCATCCTTTGAATTCTAGGGTGAGCAATTATTTTTTAATTAAAATAAAAATCAAATTTAGAATCAAATTTAGGACTAGAATTAGACTCACAAGTGTCTCGATTGTGGGCTTGGGAGCAATTTGTGTAATATAGTTGAGATATATTATAGGAAGCTCAAATTTAACATCTCTAATATATAATTTTTTTTCTACTCCACCTTTTTCAATGGGAAAATTTTTGTTCATAATTTTATAATATCTTCTATCCTAATAGATTCTGCAACATTTTATTAGTCCCAATACATTGTTGGAAGTCTCTAGATCTACTGAGTAATTAATTTCTAGTGTACTTTCAATAGATGATTAATAACACTAAATGCATTTTTTTTATAGTGACTATTTTTAGCCGATGGACCATAAAACCATTAATTAAGTTGTTTTGTTGAGATCAAGCATCGTAGTACCACCGTTTATGCGTATATTGAATTTGTTTTGATTTTATAAAGTCATTGTCACACTAGGATAATAAATAATAGTTGTTTAAAATTTGTTTATAAATAATAATTTATTATATTTTTGTGAATATAAGTCAGGCACCTAGGAATAACTATTTTTGCAGCCTACAAAGCATTTAATTAAATATACACTTGACAATGTTGTGTACAAAGGGAATGAAATCTATCATGAATGCACCAAACACTATACAGAATGTTGTTTAGGTAAGAACCTAAAATTTTCACTAGTGTTTCTTTTTGGGCATTTAATCCTAAATTCATGACACCCCATGTGCCACTCACCACGAATGATTAAATCATTCACCCACCCAATAAATCATGATATTTGTCTAGTTAAAGGAGTGGCACATGGCAAAAATAATAATCAATATAATAAATGATTTTGAATATAAAAGGGGATTAATTTTTGTAATATTATTTTAACACCTCCATTTTTCATAAATCATGTGATCAAAGTTCTTTTTTCCATTAATCCAAATAAGTTTTCTTAATGGGTTATCAAAGTCTTTTTCAATTTTGGTGTGTATAAGAATAACAAAACTTATTTTAAAATTTTAAGTTTTTTTTAATTATTATTTTTAAATTCAATAATTAATAAGGTTAAATAATTAAATTAAACAAAAAGTCTTTGACAAGATATTTAGTAGAAGGTTAAGTAAATTAGGCTATTAATTATTTTTGGAAAGAAGAACGGTTCCATAATTAGTTGAAACACTATTTTTAATAATTTTTTATTATTTATTTGATGATGTAGGTCCAATCGATCCAAGACAAGATTATAAAAACTACTAATGCTTTTGTCTTATAAGATCTCTTTTTGAGTGCCACCAAATCAAAAACTCCTAACTGTGTGCTTGAAGGCTGCTTGTCAAAGACTCCTCTTGGCACTTTAAAAATATTTTTTCATCTTATATATATCATTTTTAATCATCTTATTACATGTATACATCTTTTTGGTAGTAATTTACTCTTTGAAAATGTTTGATTATGTGTGTGTGTGTTAACTTCTAAATAATTGTTGTATTTTTATCCTCACACATAAGTAATTAGATCTATTAATTAATTATATCATGCATTTGGTTTTTTTTTAACCCCTCACCTTTGGATAACACCTGATGTGGAATTGACACCCATGCACATGCATAGTCTATATGGGTTAGTGTTTTAGATTTCACCACCACATATTAACCAAACTCTATGTTGTAGTGAAGTATAATAATTAGGGATAACTATCATTAGGCTAAGAGGTTGACCCCATACATGTCATCCCTGAAGGGGAAGAGTTAACTCTCTCAACCAGGCATTAGAAAACATCCTATATGTATTTGGGCCCCAACATACCATTGTGTATATAAGGTACACCCTTAGATACCTCATTTAGCCTAGCATTTGACCTTTCGATTTTAATAGGTTTTCCTTTATAGGCATCAGTATCAGCATCAAAGTATTCATTAAGTGTAAACAAGGTTGGGAGGGTTTGGTCAATTTCATAATGAGTCACTAGCCTACAACCTCACTTATCTATCTATTGGATGGTGTGGGCATTGGGTTACACACCTATCATTTTACTAATCATAGGTTGTTGTTTTCTTGTTTGGGTGTGTGTTGTGTTAGATCCATACTATTTTTAAGTTTATTCAACCTTTTTAGCCATCCATATCCTATCTAAGTCCTTTGTACATATCATCTTTTATATTATATCCTCATCCTTCTATCATCTTCTGCATATCTTTCTCACTATTATTTTCATGTACATTTAAAATCATTATCCTTGTCATTATCCTCATATTGATCTACATTCTCATCATCCACATCTCATCTTATATATCCTAGTCATCATTGTACATAGTCTCTTTATATATCTCTCTTTGTCATACCCACTCATCCTTAGCCATACCCTTACCCCAATCATATATTACATCCTTACCAAAATCCACATCATCACCCACTTACCATAGTCCCCTCATCATTTCCTAGTCTCACTATATCCCATTATACTTGGCCATCACTTCATTATCATGTACATCCTTGCCTAATCACCAACTTGCCCATCCCCTTCTAATCTAATCACATCTACCCATCACCTCATCCACACAAATATTTTAATCACCATATTGTATCCATTATCTAATCCCATATACCATATCATCTCTATCACATCTTAGTTTAACCATTGATCAACTTAATCATCATATTGTATATCCTAGTCTTATCTCCTTGTATATATCTTATTCTTTTGTACCTCCTACTAGTCATATCCCATCCTAGTTTCACCTATCATTCATCTTTCCTTTCATCACCTATCCTAAACATATTTTGTTTCATTACCCATATCTTATCCTAAGTCCACCTCATCCATAGTCATCATCATATTATCCTATCTTCATCTCATCTTAGTCACACACCATCATCTTGTACATCTATGCATAATCATTTTCTTCTATATCTTTGTTACCATTTTCTTGTATATCCTTTTCATTATTGCATCTCCTATCTTAGGTTAGTCACACCATATTACTAATCATTATTATATCATATTTGATCATAAACTATCATCTATCCTAATATGATCTTGTCTCACTATTCACATTTTATCATAAGTCCACCACATCCATAGTCTTAATCATCCCCATACCATCTTGTCTCATTCTCCCATACTTTGTATATTCTTGATTTAAATTCTTCTACATAGTTCATCCTCTTGTACATCCTTTCAATTTCATCTTAAAAGGACTATTTCATAAAATTTGGACTTATCAATAGTATATATTTTCCAAAACTATAAAAAATAAATTGGATTGTATCTAGATTAAATTAAATTATATCGAGATTAAGTTGGAATTGTTATAAATAACTCATATCTATCTAATATATTTGTGATAAGTCCAAATTATTTAAAATTATCATAAATAATTTTTTTTTAATTATTTGAAACCTATCATAAATAAATTAGACTTCATCAAGAATTACTTAGACTTATAACAAATAAATCACATCTATATTATATATTTGCAATAAGTCCAAATTATATGACTGTTCAAATTGGTTCACAGACCATGCATTTATAGATATTATAGTACTTGGTGATATATTTTTTAATAAAAAAATAATTCATAACCAATCACATGCTCAGCTAATATATGATTTATAATTTCTAGGATGATTGGGATGCCACATGTCATCAGTTGATTAGATTATGAACTATGTGTTTAATTTGATTCGAGTGACATCCTCGTGACCATCAAAGATTATCTCATATTATCTGACACAATCTAGGGTGCCACATGAAAATCCAAATAACATTTATCAATATGCAAATGTCTAAAAAAAAATATTGATGTGCAAGTGGGACATTTTGAGGTGTAAACCCTGAAGACATTTTTTCATACATGGGAATGTCGAATTGTATTTTCCAAAAGACAAAATCCAAGATGTACTAAATTCTCAACTATGAAAATTATGAAGACCTTTTGCTAAAGACCATTTTGAAGGATGAAATAAATGTGAAGTGGACATTCAAATATTCAAATACTATGAAATAGATGCATAGTTACCGAAATGCTAAATTGTCATAGTAAAAAATATAAAAATCAAAAGCTAAAGTGTATTTCCCAAGACCCAAAATGTGAAGTTCCAATAGAAATAAATATAAATAAATAAAATAATAAAAAATTATACATTCTCAAAAAATGAACTAAATTTTGAAAAAACCAATCATATTTCTCATTCCAAAATTAAGGAAACACCATTTCAAATTTCCCAATCCTTTTATCACTATTTTTGTTAGTGCCTAGTGGGATGATGCATTTAAATAGTCTGTTACAATGCCTTTTAAAAAATCAATGAGAACAAGTGTATGACCTCTCCATTTTTTATTTGGTATCCAAGCATAGATGATACTATCTATGAGTATGGATGATAAATATACATCATTTGTGTTTGGCTTCCATTCCTTGTCCAAGTAGCCTAGATTGGCTTCTTCTACATATTTTTTCCCTACATGAATTGGAATGAGCCAAGATACATTGACCCTTCATTCTATATCCCCATTTGTTTATAGTATCTCAATATTTTTTTTATCTCTAACAACCCATAATGTGTAGTCCACTCCTATATAATCATTAGGTCTGATAGATAATATGTCTCTGATTTATACATCTTGAGCCAGATCAAATGCAATTCTTATTCTTTTACTTCTTCGACCAACATATGTATTTGTTGATTCCACTCTAAAATCAAGGGTGCTATCATGAACCATTTTATGAAGATCTCTATGTAGGGGTATGTCATGATGAGTTATAGGCCAAAACTCTCATGTGCACTCAACTTCAGAAGGGAACATGTGTTCTTTCATTATGTCATGGATGTTTTGGAAGTATATGCTAGATCCTTCCACTTACTCTTTTTGGTCAAACCAAATTCATTGAATTACTGCAAATACTTATTCAAGTTATATTTAATTTCTTTTTTACTCTTGTTTATACTTCTATCTGAGTCTTTAACAACAATGGAATCTTGAGACATTTCTATATTTTTCAAGTCTTTGAAATATATTTTTGTCAATTTACCTTCTAGAATATTTGCCTCACCATTTTCTTCTAGTCCACATAATTTAATTATGGGGGACCAATATTTATCTCTTATAAAGTTTTTTCAATGCATAATGGGCTGACCTTAGTCCATGCATAGAAGGAAGTATTGACTTTTTGTCAAGCCTACTATTTTTTTTCTTCCCTTCAATTGGTAACTATTAATATACTCTTTCAAATCAACTACCTCTTCAATCAAATATGGCATGAAGTTTCTTGTATTTTCACACATCCTATATGTTTCCATCATCTCTACCACACTCCATACATATTTCCTCTTTATACATTCAAACATGTTTCTTAATGTGTCATTGATGTCCTCATGGGTATGTCTTATAGGAAGAAATCCAACCTTGACATCGAGGAAAACACCTTTATAGACAATGAGAGATAAATATTACAATAAATACCTATATAAAAAGACATGCTTTTGTGAATTGTTTGAATGTAACATTAGTTTCATATAAGTTTCAACATTTTTTAAGTTAAATTATGGATGGAAGTACATGTTCATATTATCCAAGTTTATATAGTAAATATACATAAGTATTTGGCACTATTGTTTCCATATCCCTGAAGTACTTATTTAATGAGGTGATGGTAAAGTTAGACCCTCTAAGAACATATGGTAAAAAAAATGCACATATCTACCTGCACCATGACCATGTGTTATAATCCATGTCATTCAAAACTCTAATATTCTATTGGTAACTACTTTGATGTTTATCACTATCCTTAGCACAAATGGTTTTTGATGTTCCACCTTGTCATGAATGACACTAAGGAATTATTCAGGGTATTGCTCTGGCATTCATTTATATGTGTAATAAATATGTCTTGCAAAAAGTATCTGATTTAAGTGCATTATGAATTTTTTATCAATATTCTCTTCTTGATCTCTAGAGAGGGACATAGAGAATTTTTGTTTAAGTCAATAAGATGCATGTTTTTCACCTATCAAAGTCATCAAACAAGGTAATGGTCACATCTTAGAAATTAGTTATCCACATGTTATTGAATTTTGGCAAGGATATTAGCTCATATTCCATATCTCCTAGTTGTTCATTGATGTGGCACCTCATAAATTCTTTATTTAAAGATGATGGAAGATGTCAAACATTTTATCATGAGCCATCTATATCTACCTAACATGTTAGTCATGGAGAAACATCTACAAAATCATCCACCAATTGGTCCAAAAAATCTTTAGCTACCATTGTTTTCTTATGTGGATTTTGTCAAAATATCCCTTCATGGAATTCATTTCATTTCCCATTTTTGTGACAATTTTGAATGTCAAAAAATTTGATTCTCTTCAATCCATATATTTTGATGTAAGCTTCCAAACATATCTTTGTACCTTAAAAATCAATGCTATTTTTGTTTTTATTTTTCTTGAACAAACCAATAGAAAGGGTATCCAAGACATGTTGCCTCTTATCTATTGTGGTGGAGTCAAACAACTTCATCTTTTTATATTTTAGAATCTCAAATAGTAACATTTATCTGCATACATTATTTTAATATCACTATTAATGCTTTCATGAAACTCCACTTGGTTGAGTGAATCATTTGGTTGATTTATTTTTCATGTAGAGTATTTTTATGAACAAACTAATTTTTTTATGCCTTTGTGCTAGGAATGTTAGGAAATGAGTGACTTCATTATCCAAAATATCCCAAACATTTCCTACTTCTTTCTCCTTTGGTGTCATGTATGGTAAATTGATTGCTCTACAAGTCTTAGCATCCACTATTTTGTTGGAAGGCCATATAATAATAGATTTTTCAATTGCCTCTATATTGCAAGTATCAAAATATCATATAACATGCCTTATGTAAATTCCCAATTCACTTTCTAACAATGGTATAGGAATGCAACCAAAAATCTCCCCTGGTTGTGCAAATTCAACATAACCAAAAGCAATTTTTTCATCATTTGTAAGAGCTATACATTTGTGCAACAAATGTACCCTTTTCCCAATAAATTTTTTTCTTACGTTTTGAAATGTGGTAAGGTCATTAATATATCAAACAAATGAATCCAATCAAGGGTTTTATTGTTGTAACTATTTTGTATGTAGAACTAGACATAAATTATTTTGGCTCTATTCCATGTCAATGTTTATATAAAACTTGTACGTGCCATGTTTCATCATGCTTATATTCCATATAGTAAAACTATTAACTACATCCCCCAAATTATCCACAAACGCTACAAGAAATGGAAGTGATAGAGTTAGATCATAATATTTAGTCACATTAAAACTTACACATTCAATAGGTATTTCCTCATTGTGGCATGTGGAAGTAAGATTTATGGATTCTAGAGATTTATCATCTTGACCTACCAATTTGTGTATTATTCCTTCACCAATGACCTTACCATTGTTTATGAGAGAAACCTAGTCTCCACATTGGAAAGCCATTGAGGTATTTTTTTTAGATGGACATTTGCAAAAGACATGAAAAGAGTTGTTAATCATTTTATTTATAAAATAAATCCAATTTAAACTTGTATGTAAGAGAAAAATCTATATTTGTACCAAAACATAAGCATGGAGATATGTTAAAACCTAAATTTTTTTAAAAGGTAATGCATAACATTTTTTTAACGGCATGGTTTATATCAATCCAAAAAAATACTAGATTTTAATATCATGTACTACATACTTATTTTCTTGCTTCATCCTACTTTTAAGGTATCTCCTAGGAGACAAATTTTAAACATGCATCAGAGTGGAATAGCTACATAGAGAAAATTAGCTAATTAAGTCAATATTGAAGCATGCATGTTATTACAACACAAAATGATAATGAATAATGTGGGTTTTGAGTAAAATTATGGAAAATGATTATATTCTTATATTCTAGGATCTTATATTTGATTTTAATCTCAGTTGTGGACCCAAAGGTTTGAAGGTATCTCTTAGGAGATACATTTCAAACATGCATATGTTTACCCTTGAAGATTTGAATATAGTACTAGGTGATACCTTGAATGGATTTTTAATACCTTCAAGTGTACTAGTGACATTAAGCTTAAGACTTCATTTTTCAATAGTCAAGGACATGTGGCATGCATCCATGAACCAATGACATTTTAACACTCAAAAAATATTTTAAGTTCACTAGGAAAGTGACTCTCCATGATTATGACAAGTGTCTCCATCCTATTTACCTAAATATTAATAGATTAAACTTCATGTATGAAATCTTAGGGATATGTAAGTAGCATTGTGGTGATGTGTGTCTCCCTATGAACTAAATCTAAAATTCTTGTTAAAAATAAGGCCCACTTCCCTCATCTAATGGCACACTTTTTCTTTATAAAAACTCCCTTATTTCTTAAGGAGTGTAGTGACGACACATTTCATCACTACAAGGGATTGGGACTTCAATTTTAGGGCCATGCTCACCCATGTGATCAGTCACTATGAGTCTACGATTAACCCAAGCACTAGCTTCAGGTTTATGGATGTGTTATTTATTTTCTCCCAATAGGATACATACAATTCTTGGACCATGGGGAGCATACCTATGATCTAGGAGTGGGTAGTTAGTTAGGCCCTTGATCTATAAGTACCAAGGTCATGAGGTTTAACTTCTCCAAATCTTGCATGATTTGAAGTCATCTAAGGTAAAAGTCTTTACAAAAAAATTGATCAATAGGATCAATTTTGATCATCTTGTAAAAGAAGCAGTAAATAACTTGAAATTAAGTCTCCAGGGCTTAATGTTGGAGAAGATAGAGGTAGAGTTATGTGCTACAAGGAAAATGGTCACCAAAGTCAAGTTATTCAAGAATAGTTTTTAGTTGACCAAGGGAGAACATGCAAGACTCCTCGCATAGGCTAGTAGGATTCATGGACCACCACATAAAGTATATCAAGATAAAAAGGCTAAGAAAAAATAAGATAGTGATGATTGGTGAACATGTTGATTATGACAATTGATCTCAAGTTGATTCATATTTATAGATGTGTAATAGTGTTTTTATTGGTGTAGTTTTATACGTATGCATAATAGCTACCTCAAATAATTCATAAGCCCTATCCAGGTGCTCAGACATTTTGACCAGGCCCTATTATTAGATTTTGGTCTTCCAATTTTTCTTCAAATAGATGTTTGATGGATTTTAGTCTTAATAATTTCTTTTCAGGACTTTAGGTCTTCAAAAATATTTGTTTAGAGTTTTTGCATCAGACATTTTTGGCAAACAAATGTTCCACATGACTTGTGTGAATAAGAGTGGATCCCCCCTTCAAGGTATCTCCTAGGAACATTTTAAATCGGGACAAGAGTGGATTTATCCTTCACAGAAGGAGTACAATTTCTCTTTACACAAAAGGCACATTGGTTGCCTTGGATCAAGCAGTCTAGGATATGAAGGGGCACCCAAAATTGCTTTAATGTTTCACCCCTATAAGCTGATAGTACCCTCTATATATATATATATATATATATATATATATATATATATATATATATATATATATCATATATAAGATAATTGAAAATAATGTATGGTATCCATATAGGCATTAGTAATAAACATGTATTTTGATCATAATACATTCAACTAGATCATGACTAATCATAAGTATTATCAATCCTTGGTAGATATATCTATGTATCAATCTATATCACACTAATGAGATATAATATGGTAGATTAAGATAATGAGGAAGAATAAAATTTTCAATGTAATTAGTTAACACCAATTATAATTCAAAATAGTGAGTGCAATTCTAATAACTACTTATAACAAGTTAAAATAAATAAAGTTAACCAACATTCATACATATAAAAAATGGTAATATTCTTTCAAGGATACAAAATTATCACTCAATGATAATGGAAATTATCATATACATAAAATATCAAAAGAATAATAGTGTATATCCATTAAAAAAGTAGTAGTCATGAACATATACAATCAAGGTCTCATGATATGATAATGAAAATAAAAAACCCATCCAAATACAAAAAAAATGTAATATGAAATGAAATATGTTTAATTATGTATTTAATTAACTTGGATTTATGTTTCAATAAAAACTTGTCTATTAATATATAAAATATATGGTGTTGTAAAGAGACTACCAAGAGCACAAGATAGATAAAAATATAATTAAGTTATAGGTATGAACACAAACTTGAAGGTGAAATGGATTCCTTTAATAAGGCTACTAAATGGACGAGGAAACAAAATTAATATATTAAAACCAACCTATTTCTATCTCCATGTATTAGGGTGACATAATGATTTAACAAAATAATATCAACATGTGACTTAACAAAGGTTGTCTTAATCAATGGGTGACTAAATTTTTGAAATGAAATCATTGATAAACAAATGAATGACATCTCAAACGATAGTATAAATATTTGATATCCCCATGAGGAATTCATGATTTCAAAAACATGGGAAAATACCATCCATGTAAAAAAAAAATTATCGGGTAAATAAACCTTATAAATCGGGGCATACATCCCCTTGTTCTTAAAGATACTTCATCTTATATGTCATCAAGAGAGATAATTGCATCGGATTTAAGATTAAAAAACACTCTTAGTTGAGATATAGTATTTGACATCAAATCTAAACATTAATTTCATTATTGTATCTTATAAAAGAGAAATAATTAATTGGAATATCCTAACAATAATAATAGGTACAACTCCTTTTAGAATATATTAAAACATGGTCCATGACACAAGAGATGATGAAATTTAAAAGAACTATTTGCAAAACTCCATTTAGAAACTCATTGAATTTTAGGTAATAACATAAAGGGTTAAGATGCAATAATTTTACTAGGATATTTATAATTTTTATTCCTCTAAGTGATACTAACACAAAATGGTTTGTAAGGTTACATGGCTAATGGTCAATCTCTTAAAGAACTGTGATTAGTCTTTTCAATGTGATCAAGATTTTTTTTTAAAAATAATATGGAAGCTATCAACAATGATGAACCAAGGATAATTCCTCTTATATACCACCAAAAACCCATAAATAATAATTTTATTCCTCTAATATAAGGTGAACACTAATAATTAACAAATAAAAATAATTAATGTAGGCATAGAAACATGTCCATTTTAATCCATTGGGCATATTATTTATGACTAAAAAAATTGAATTAAGTTAAAACATCAAGGTAAAATTTAAATATATAACAATTACACAAATATGATTTTATATTGGTTAAATTATTTAAAAAATACTTTAATTAAATATAAAAATTAATATTACCAAAACAATACTGCAGTCCACTACTTGAGGTTACTTGTTTTCAAATTAACACAATTATGGTAAGATTATTATGATTCTTTTGTTACCACCAAGACATACCAAGTTTTAAGAGATATAATTAATCATACCATGAAGTTATAAAAAAAATCATTTGATCTAGAGATTATGAAATAAGAATACATGACAAAGAAAAATATTAAATAAGATCCAAGATAAACTAGAATTTATGGGCATGGCCCACATGACATGCTATCGAACCCAATTTTGGATTTTATGATCTTACAATATTGGATCCCATTATGTCAAAACATTATCAAATTAGGCCTTCTATAAATAAAAAATCCATCCATCTTAGGTATGACAATAGGGGAGCATCATGTGGATGCCTAAATTTTATTATCACTCCTTTGTCTTTGAATTTTGGTTATAGTGTATGATTTACCCCATATCTATTAATGGTGGTCCTATAAATGGACCATTTCATGTTTGCATCAATAAATTTTAGTCTTTAAATTTTTTTGTTTTGAGTTTCTACATCAGACATTTTGTACAAATAAATGCTCCAAATCACTTATGTAAACAAGAGTGGATTCCCCCTTTAAGGTATCTCCTAAGAAAATTTCAAATAGGGTCAAGAGTGGATTTTTCCATCAAAGGAGTAAAATTTTAATTTACATTGAAGTCACTAATGGATGCCTTAGATGAAGTAGTATAAGATATGAGGGGGTGCCCAAACTTACTTTAAAGTTTCACCCCTATAAGCAGTTAAGTACTGTAAGAGATTTTTGAAAGAAATTTAGGCTTATGATAGTACCCTAAGGTGTTTTCAAAAATTGAAAATACTTTGAGGACTTTTTATAATTTTCTTTCATGGCATCTCTTGGGAGATGCCTTGAACATGCACCTAATTAGAATTTTCTTTCAAAGTATCTCCTAGGAGATACCTCGAAGGGCCTTGGAATACCTTCCATATTACTTGAAAAGGTCCTTACAATGGATTTGATATAACTATTATAGATTAACTTGTACCCTTGTGAGAAGTGGTTATAAGGCTTCTCCTAGTGGAACTATAAAATGAGAACAAACCTAAGTTGTGGGTCACCTATGTTGGGGATGAACTTTTGGAGTAGGTGGGCTTCATATTTAATGTTCACCTAAAAATAAAACTAAGCCTATTGCTTCACAAGGAAATGGTTATAAATGGGATAAGTTATCCTAATAAATCTAATAGGGTGATGCACCAAAATTATAGGTTCGTTCATCTTATTTGACCCAAAGAACACTAATGACAAAATAAAAATGGATCTCAAAAAACAAATATCTATTACACATCTATGTGGAGGCTCACCAAATGGTCTGGGCTGAGAGAAATGAAAGGGTATGTCTAAAATAGACACTAAATAATCATATTATCTACATCCAGGCTTTCATCCAAAAGATATAGAGCACTAAACACAACATATATGAGTAGATGAACTAGTAACTAGGTAAGATAAGTACACTCTATATCATAACAATCAAATCAAATCATATCTTTTAATTAGATCAATACGTTACAAATTCTATCTTGGTGGAGTCCAATTTCACCAAGAGAGGGAAGTAAATAAATGTGGAAAAGTGCTAGATTTTTATCAATGTGATGGTATGCTTCTCATATAATAAGAACAAAAATGAACTCACCCTCCCAGTCTAATTTCTTAGTCATGTAGGCTCTATGGAGTGGATGAGAGAGTTGATCTTGCTCTTGTTGAAGCTCAAGTTTATGTTATAAATTAAGCACAACCTATGGAAACTCTTCCTTAGCATTTTCCAACTGAGTTATATAGTTGATAAGGCATCCTCTTGTCAATGAAAACATTGAGAAATCAAATTTTTTTATGATCTTGCATATTATTTCTACATCATCATGTTATTTGGGCACAATGAGATCATAGCCCCCTTGGAGAGGAATAGTTCCTACTCCCTAATTTGTAAACAAGTCTCCCAGGACTTGCTCCTAAATCTCATGCTTATGTGGAAATATTTGTTCCTCTTTGAGGTCCCTCTTTATCACCCAATCTGGTGGTCTTGGGTCCATCAAGCTACATCTATTAAGTGCCTATGATGTGTTCCTCATCAACCTTGTTTAGAATTTCATCTTGAGGATCAAACTCATCAAGATCTAGCTCACTAGTATCAAAGACGTGCCAAGAAGGTTGGTCTAAACTTGATTCTACCTCTTTTGAAAGAAGTAGGATGCCTATTATGATATCCTCATCATATAATATTGCATTATCTTATTTAGGTTCTCTTATGACTATAATTTCATCCTCCATATTTTTTACAATAGGCTTCTGACCCAAAAGGTAGATGTTGAGAAGGTGAAGAAATTCTCCTTGCTTACAACTAATGAGAGTGTCTTTTCGACAAAGGAATTAAAAGATTATTTTGGTGGCTCTTGAGGGAGAAATAAAGAGTCTTGGTACTCTTGCACACCAAGATCATTGAGTTGCGTTATGGTTGCTTGATCTACTCCTTATATAGATATGGTTGCTTGATCCACTCTTTACCTAGCTATGGTTAATTATACATACCCAATAATGATGATCAGTCATTAGAATAATCAAACCAGGTGATAGATGATTGGAGTCTCCGTTGATGTTTAGTGAATGATTGAAAGGCTGATATGTAGAAGAAAAACACCAATAATTCTTCTACTACTTTAGTCTTTTGTCTCATTGGGCATGCAAAAAACTATTAGAGATTCAACTCATACCCTTAGGATAAATGGTTTCAAGGCTTCTCCTAGTCTAACTATAAAATGGTAACAACCCTAGGCTATGGGTCACTGATGTTGGGGCTAAACCTTTAGAGTAGGCCAAATTTCTCTTTAACGCTCACATAAAACTAAAACTAAGCCTAGTGATTCATGAGAAAAGGGTTATAAATGGGGTAAGGGCTCTTAAGAAAGCTAACAAGGTGATGCACCAAACTTACAAGTCAATCCTCGCTACCTAACCTAAATAACACTAGTGAAATAATAAATATGGGGATAAAAAAGGAACAATCTATTAGATATCCATGTGGAGGTTCACTAAATGCCCTGGGCTAAGTGAAATGAAAGGAGAGGTCTAAATATTCACTCACCAATTGTAGTATCCACATGAAAGATTTTGACCAAAATATATAGAGTACTAAACATAACATTTATGAATAGACAAACTAGTAACTAGGTGAGATAAGTACACACTATTAAAATAATAATGAAATCAAAGCGTAACCTTATAATACTTTAAGAGGTTACAAATTTCTTCTTTGTAGTGTCTGATCTCACCAAGATAGGAAACCAAGAGAAAGACAAAGAGATCATATGATGAAATTATTTTTTGATTATATCTATTTTGGCATAGAGACCTCTATATATATAAAATAGAAAGAGGGGGGACACATTTGTTCTTTTTGATAATGAAAGAGTTTCCAACTTTCAAGGTGTCACCATCATGATTATGGTCTAATCAGAACAAATAATCATGAAGGAGATATTTATGGTTAACCTCAAAATCAACCATGGATCAATAAAAGTTCACTAGAAGACAATAGTTTACCAAAAGTGGAAACCCATAATCCAACCAAAAGTGAATGCTCTGACTACTTTTCAAATCCCCAAGTTCTATTCCATTGATCTTCCACCAATTCTCATCCATGGGATAAGATCTTCATATTTTTAATGGACATGTCATGCCTTGATTTTAATGGTGAGTTTTCAAAGGCCTGACTAAGAAGGGTCTTTTCACTTCTTTGGGTTTTGATTTTTTATTGGGGATCCCCATCCCATAGACAATTTTTTGTCTCATGAATGTTATCTATCTATCTATCTATCTATCTATCTATCTATCTATCTATCTATCTATCTATCTATCTATCTTTAATGTACCTACTCTATGTCTTGTGTCATGGACCAAATTATCTATAGATGTTAAACCAATCTAAGTATATTGATTTTCCTATATATCTATAAGGCATTCTATCAATAGTTGGACTTACTTGATTTAGCATCGAGATCTATTCTTAGGGAACCATTAGATCTTGATATTTTATTAGATGTAAACCATGGATCACCAAGAACCACCAACATGGGCTTGGATTTTCATTATTCCATTTTATGAGAGTCATGATCTCACTATTCCACTCATACCATCTATATTTTATTCAATCTATAAATTAGGAACTTTGCAACTTTCCCTACATTGTGATTGTTATCCACTAGGCATAAGTTTGATATGTAACCATGACAACTTTTTATTTGGAAAGAACCTTGATACACACTATTGAAATTTTATTTTAATTTATATCCAAGGAGATACCTTGAAGGACCTTAGAACACCTTATATATTTATTGCAAAGGATTGGATATAACTATGGTGCCTTTTTATTTGGTAAGAACCTTGATGCATTTGATGTATCTCCGAGGATATACCTTGAACATGCACATAATTGGAATTTTATTTCAAATTATTCCTCAGAGATACCTTAAAGGTCCTTGGTAGACCTTCCATTCTTATTTCAAAAGTCTTTCCAAGGGATTTGATATAACCATGACAACTTTTTATTTGGTAAGAACCCTGATGCACACTTGGAATTTTCTTTTGAGCTATCTCCTAAGACCTTATTTCTTGACACCTTAGTTTAAAATCTAGTACCATAAGACCAATTTTAAATTATATTTGTGCTTTTATTTATGTTTTAATAGTAAGGCCTCAACATATTTACTAACCTCGTAGCCTATGTTTTTTCATCATCTCACTCTATAATTTAACTCCCTTGTATCTTGCAAGATCGAATAGCTCTCTCTTCATTGCTATACCTTGATTAGATAGAGAAAGGTAGCCCTAATTCCAAGATTAAATAGCATGCATCTCAATTATCAAATGGATATTACCTCATCATTGGATCTTGATCAAGTAGAGTGAGAATAAAATTGATCAAAGACTAAACATAATATAACTTGGCCAATCTAACAATCCACATTGAATTATCAAAGGATGATACAATGGAGTGAGGAACAATTGAGAATTCAGAAGGATATGGAAGGCCTAAATGACTAATAATTTTCATCCTCTCATTAGAATACTAAAAATAAATAAGTCCCACTTGATAAAGAAACTAATCAAAAGCAGGACCCCAGATCATGATCTTACAGATGAAGAATATTGTCATAAAGCTTGACATTAATGTCTTAGCCTAAATTTCACATTATGTTTATGAAAAAATAGCCCTAAGTCCAAAATTAAAAAGACATGCATCTTTGATGATCTAATGACTCTCATTGCATCACTAAGAATTGATCCAATGGAGCGAAAAGATCTAGGGGAGGTATTTTAATACCAATGACTAAGTTACCAAGAGAAATTATGAAAAATGCCATGAAAGATTCCGAATGATGCCATAGTTGCCACATAAGTAAAAGAAGAAAAAATAGAAGATCTTATGGGCATGAAAATGCAAAGGTTTAAAATAAAATGTCTAAATAAAATATAGGGCACATATAAGCCAAAAGCCTATATATATAGTACTATTAAATCTCCAAAACCCTATAACCTACACAAAATTGAATCAAACAAACCCAATTGTTTATAATTCAATTAAAAGAGAACTAAAATATGTTTCTTAGCCTAAGATATATTTTACAGAAACCCTTTACAATCTATTATGATCAAATTTCAAAAGATAAACCATGAAGCTTGTAGGGAACAAAAAATGGAAGAAATCAAGATTTACTTGTCAATGGATAATGAAGGAAGAGTCATTAAAGATACTAAACTGAACCTCATAGACCTAAATATCCTAGGCATTAGTAATTGGTCAAATATCTTCTTATTAGATTATAATATCTTTAAACATGTACAAGAGTGGATTTCCCATTCAAGGTTATCAAAGGGGGACAAGAGTGGATTTCTCCTTCATGGAAGGTGTACAATTTTCCTTTACATGGAAGGAAATACTAGATGCCTTAGAAGAAGTAGTCTAGATTATGAAGATAAAATATGAGAAGATAGAAATATATCTTGGTCTCCTTTCATACATTGATTTGATACTCATGTTTGAAGAAGAAATGTTCTAGGGCCCCAAGAGAAATTGTCATGTTGCACCTTCAATGTGCTTTGGTGATTGAGGTTAGGAATTGCTTGATGAGTTTAATGAATGACACGTGGTTATCGTAGGGGACTCCTAAGACTATTTTGAGGATTGAAATAATATTTCACCCTTTTTTTATCAATAAGGATGGTTCAAAAGTGGAAAGTTGGTTAGGAGTCTGAGCTAGCATATAAGTTGGAAACGTAGTGGGTCCTTGGGGTTTTATTTGTTTAGGGCCCTTTTTGTATATTTCCTTACTTATCTTCTGGTGAGTAAGGTGGAAAGATAAATTGATGGCCCGATCACATAGATTTGAAAATATAGGTGATTACATGTGATAGATCATTGGGAATTTTCAAGCTTTAAGTTTTTCTTAAAAAATTACTCACTTACCTTTTGGGTGGGCAAGGTGCTAAATGTCCTCAAAATCCTTAAAATCACCAGAATGAGAAGTTTGCTTATATAAATCCATGTTTTGCAAGGATGATTTCCCAACAAAAAAGAAACATTTTGTGCCTTCTCTCTCCTTTTTAAAATATAAAGAAGCTTAAATGACTTAAAGAAGGTAGTTGGTAATTAGCCATTAAGATTTAAAAGATCATGTTTTTAGATGATCATGGTGTTACCTCTTCCAATATTGCTATGAATTGTTTCTTATTTTTCTGCAATAGGTTCAATGGACATGCTTAGGTTATTTCAAAAGTATCTCCTAGGAGATACCTTGAAGGGCCTTGGAATAACTATATAGTTAATTACAAAGGTCCTTAGAGGGGATTTGATTGAACCATGACACCTCTTTATTATGTAAGAACCCTGATGCATATGATTAGAATCTTATTTTAAGGTATCTCCTGGGTGATACCTTAAACATGCACATGATTGAATTTTATTTTGATGTATCTCTCCTAGGAGATACCTCAAAGGTCCTTGGAATAAATTCCATGTTTATGGAAAATGTCCTTATAAAATATTTGATATAACCATGATAAATTTTTATTTGGAAAGAATTATAATGCAAACTATTGGAACTTTCATTCGAGATCTCTCTTAGGAGATACCTTGAATATGCACATGATTTGTAATTTTATTTTAAGGTATCTCCTAAGAGATACCTTAAAGGTCTATATAATACCTTCTATGTTAATTGCAAAGGATTTGATATAACAGTGGCACCTTTTTATTTTGAAAAAACTCTAATGCACACAAGGTATCTCCTAGGAGATAACTTAAAAATGCGCACGATTGGAATTTTATTTCAAGGTATTTCCTAAGATATACATTGAAGGGCCTTGTAATACGTTCTATGTTGATTACAAAAGTCCTTGAAATGGATTTGATATAACCATGACACCTTTTTATTTGGCAAGAACCTTGATGCACACTAATGAAATTTTCTTTGGAGGTATCTCCTAGTAGATACCTTGAACATGCACATGATTAGAATTTTATTGCAATGTATCTCCTGGGAGATACCTAGAGGGGATTTGAAATACCTTACATGTTGGTTTCAAAGGTATTTACAAGGGATTTGATATAACCATGAGACCTTTTTATTTGACAAGAACCATGATACAAATGACTAGAATTTTCTTTGGAGGTATCTCCTAGGAAATAACTTAAACATGCACATGATTGGAATTTTATTTTAGGTATCTCCTAGGATATACCTCTAGGGGCATTGGAATACTTTCTATGCTGATTGTAAAGGTCCTTACAACGGATTTGATATAACCATGACACCTTTTTATTTGGAAATAACCTTGATGCACACTAATGGAATTTTCTTTGGAGGTATCTTTGAGGACATACCTTGAATATACACATGATTAAAATTTTAAATCTCGAGTAAATAATAAACATCATGTAACTAAGATAATCTAATGGTCCATGCACATTAGTAGAGGATGATATAATGTAGTGAGGCATAGTTGAGAAGTCAAAATAATATGGAAGGCCTGAATGGCTGACCCTTGGCACCCTTTCATTTAAAGACTAAAAGTAAACAGGTCCCACCTAATAAAGTAACCAATCAAGAGAAGGACCCCAGATCATGATCCTATGGATGAAGCCTATTGTCATAAATCTTGGCATGAATATCTTATCCTAAAGTTTAAATTATGTTTATGAAAAGATAGCCCTGAGTCTAAAATTTAAAAGACATGCATCTCAAATGATCTAATGACTCTCGTTGCATCATTGAGAATTGATCCAATAGAGTGCAAAGATCTTAAGGAGGTATTTTAATACTAATGGCTAAGTAACCAAGTGTAATTATGAAAAATGTCATGAAATATTTAGAATTATGCCACATTGGTATCATGTAAATAGAAAAAGACAAAATAGCAGATCTTTTGGCCATGAAAATGTAAAGGTTTAAAATGAAAAGTCTAAATAAAATCCAGGGCACGTATAAGCTGAAATATTACATATATCCTACCATTAAAGATCAATAACCCTAGAACCTACATAGAAGCAACTCAAACAAACTTAATTGTTTACTTATGATCCAAAAAGAACTCAACTATGTTTTTGAGTTGAAGAGAGATTTTATAGAGACCCTTTACAATCTATTGTGAACAAATTGCAAAAAAGAAACCATGGTAGCTCATAGGGAAAAATAAATGGAGGAAACTGAGCTTTACTTGTCAATGGAAAATGAAGGAAGAGTCTTTAAAAATATTGAATTGGAGCTCATGTCCCTAAATATCTCAGGCATCAGGAATTGGTTGGAACTCTTCTTCTAAATGTACCCTTCAATAATTATTTCCAATTAAATTTGTGAGCCTAGGAATACCCTTGAAAATGGTTATCAATACCTCATTCCTAAATTCATAAAAGTAGAAAGGATTTTATAATACACAAATATCTTCTACATGAATACCATAAAGATAAACATCTATGACAACCAATCAACTAGTCAAGGGAAATAGAGCAATGTACTTCAATTAGAAGAAGAGAATAACAACCATGAAAAATTTTATTAATCATTTGAAATTAAACTATATACATTATTGTTATCAATAACATATAGTATACCAATATGAAATAAATATTTATAACAAGGGATACATCATAAAATTCTCTCAAATATTTCCAATGATTTCACAACAAAAATCAATTTCACACCAGATAGAATTACATAGGAACAAACCCTTCAAGGCTATATCTCTTGACTCAAAAATTTATCAACCATTGTAAAGGGACACACTCCCTTTACTTATACAAATCTAGCTATGCTTGGCATATTCTTGAAGATGCTCTAGTAGGTAAATTCTTTCATGGACCTAGAGTTTATTAAATGGTGTACCATACATGATTCCTTAGATTATGTTTGTGCCTTTGTGATGATGACAAGCTTGATACTCCACTTTGGTAGAATATTTTAGTTATACACATGGAGAGAAGTCCTATAAGGGATAAAAAAACCTTTGTCCACTTTCAAAACAAATAGAAACATCCTTTTCTTAAGCATAAAACTAATTTTTAAAATGGGCATGCCACTAATGGGCAAAGTACAATGTTTTCTTGATGGTAAATGAGAAAAGAGGAAAAAGAATAGAGGGAGAAGAAAATAAGATAGGAATGATATGGTGCCATCTCAAAAGAAACAAAATTATTCAGTAATTTTGTAGAATCAATGTTGATGACTGATCCTTTACCAACCTATTTTGTATGTGGTGCTTGGTACTTGAATTTAGTGTTATATTCACCAAGCCAATTAGCGACCTTATAGAGTATTACCTACCTTTTCTTGACTAATTATTTTAATTAGTCACATGATTTTGTTAGTGACACTAGCTCTCTAATCTTTTGGATGTTGAAGGCTCCTTGAGGTGCTTCAATGAGGCCTTTTAGGGCATCATTTAATGCCTCCAACATCATGTCACATGCATTGTCAAGATTTTACATCTTCCTCAAGGTAGCTTAAATCTCCATCTTTATAGCCTTGAGGGATTACTCTTCTCCATCTAAATCAAAAACACCTTTCTTAAGCACCACCAACTGATGCTTTACCATTAGTTGATACTCCCTAGGCTATTTATGATCATCTAAGGAGATGAATTTTTGTCTATAAAAGTGTCTATGCCCATATTAAAAATCTCATCCAAATTCAGCTTGAGTTTCTCCCAATTCTTGATATCTACATCATTCATTAATAGTAGGGGGTGTACTCTCTTTGCTTATCTATTATGTGATATAGACATTTTAGTGCCATCTAGATTACTTATTTATCCCAAGTTTTCAAATCTTTTTTCCAATCTTCTATGTCCCAAACCTTAGTTTTAAAATCTTCACTAGGGAAAAAATCAAGTGCACTTAAGGAAACTATAAGAGTAACCAAAGGCTTGCTGGTAGTTGGGGTTATTGCCTTAAGCTCCTTCAGTAGCTTTTACAAGTAATAGATCATGTCCTGGTTCTACACCTTCAGCTCCTCCATTGAATATCTTTCTTTGTCCATTCAGTGCACCACCATACTTTCTAAGACTTGTGAGCTATGATTTATTTCATTCTTTGATGGCTCCCCAAGATCATGTCTATACACTATGTAGCTCTTGATGGGAGCATCATTTTTTGTAGTTCCTAGTGGAAGAATGGCTATTTCCTATGTTCTTTCCCTTATCTCAATGAAAGTGGTTCGTGAGAGAATTTTAAATTTCTTGGGGGGCTTAGCCTTGTATGCATAGGCAAAATTTACTACATCTATGTCCCCAAAGTTACTAAGATACTCTTAACTCCTTTACCTACTCTTCAAACTAAAGAAGAATTCTAGTCTAGAATCCCATTGGAGTCATGGACCTTGATGTTGGCCTTAATGCACTGAATGGTGGTGTCATCATAATATGGGTTAAGGGGAGTGTAACTAGAGTAGACTGTGAGCCTAGCACAATCTTCTTAATCACCTCATCACTTTCTAACTTAGCATCCTTTTGTCAACTTCTTATTCCCCTTCTTTTCCTAGCTCTATCTACTCTAGGACTTCAAAATTTTCCCTAGATTGTTGTGACCCCAAGAACAATTTTACTATGGAACTCCCCTACTCTATAGGTTTAGTATAAGTATCCACAACCAATTTTTATTTTCCATTTGGTTGGGAAACCTAGATGGAATAATCTATGGTTTCCTCCTTATCACCCTTAGGCAAATCTACACCAATCATGGATTCAACATTTCTATGCTCAATAGGATCATGGACCTTAATACAAGGGAGAATCCCTCAGGGTACTTTTATGAAAGTAGTACCTCTAGAAAGTCCTACCTCAATAGTTTTATCCAATTGATCCACTTCTTTATTTACTTCTAAAGAGGCATGGGTACCCATTTTTAGGCTTGATCTCCCATCCTCTTTAATATTAACTTCTCCCTCTAGTGTGGAGCTTGACACCATCAGAAGGGAAGGAACATGTGGTAATACTCTAACAACTATTGTAACATCTATTTAATCTTCTCTTTGTACATCTACCTTTTCACTACTAGTGATAACTTTCTCACTTTGCATTAGCTCCTCCTCAGTTTTATTCTTGAATGCCTATATATTCCCAATTTCACTGCACTTGTCTTGGTTCAAAAACTGGGTGATGACATTCTCTACAAATACCTCTATGTCTGAGGAGATTATTACTTTTTTAGGAGGAACTTAGGCTTACATAGCCACCTTAAGCCTAAATCATACCACATCTCAAAATATAGAGGGTTATTAGAGGTTAAGAGATCTACCTCATTATCTCCATCCATCACTCATAAGGGATCTTGTTTGGAAGATAATCCCTCTACCATAGACTAAAGAAGGTTTTGTGGCCTTTTCCTTGGAGTGCTTTACCCCATCTTTACCTAAGGGGGAGTGAATGCACATTATCTTTTTATCATCTCAGCAATATGTCTACCATCATTAAAACTCTCAATATCACTCATGTCCTTTAATTTATAGTTGTACAAGGACTTGTCTTCTTTTTCCTTCATAAATGCTTCTTTAGAAGGTGTATCTTTGATTTCAACCTCCTTCCTCTTCTTAGGACTCTCAACCAAAGGTTGTAACACTTTATTTTTGACTCTTTTTTTCAAGTTGCTTTGGATCTTCCTCTACCCCCCTCTTTCTTATAAATACCCTTGGAGAAAGGTCAATATCCAATTGTCATGTAGGTGAAGAAATAAAGGAAATAACTAGAACTATTGGAATTATGGGATCTCCCTCATCTATGATAGATATGGGAGTAGAACTAGCTAGTTGGACTTCCCCTATTGTAATCTTGTCCCAATTTTCTACCAGACTTGTCAATTTTGAAAATGATAATCCTACTTTATATTAGGAAATTGTTAGTTATTTTTTATCAATTATCTTGGTGAGATAAATATCACCAAGCTTTCATTTCATTTTAAATTTTACTAGTGTCATTAGAGATGAAGCATCACTAGTATATGTTATAAAAAAAACCCTTCAACTCTTTGAACTATCTAAGCTCTTTGAGGGTAGGGGTATCATGGCCACCCAGGTCAACCCCTTGTTCCTTCAATCACCTAAAGGTTTTAATCATGGTCCAAGAATCCCTTCATGTAATGGAATCATATTCTATGATATTTTAATCTACTTATGATATGGGTTGAGCCTCAACATTGGTATCATTATACACACTATCTAGTATGATTTTATTGTCCAACATGTCCTTGGGGATACATAAAACATTGTATGTAAGGACCACCTATACAATCAACCTCATGAAGCCAATTTTTATAACATCTTCTTTAGTGGTGAAATACAACCACATATATTCATAGTGTGGTTGATGCAAGATTAAATTCATCATAGTATTTACTAACTATCTAATATCATAATTTAGCCTGGGAGACATCTTTTCAATACTATAATTGCCTAGTTCTTGCTCCAATCCTTTAGCTTTGGCAATATAAGGACAATTTTAGTATCTTATCTCAACTAGAAATTTGAAAGGATTGTTAATTTTCTTAGCACCAATCAACTGATGCAGATGGATCATCTACCTAATCAACTCCATTACTACAACTTTGTCATCCAGATACCTTGGAAACTCCTCCATAACCACTAACCCTAATATATGTGAAAATCCTAAACTAAATATATGAAGTGACATATTTATCAATTACATTTTTGGATGCCTTAGTCATTCTGTCGAGGCTCCTTAGTGGGAAAAATACTCTCAACATAATATTAAAAAATTAATTGTGAGCTTTGAGAGAATTATCTTTAAACCCCTCTAAAGTAATCTTTGGGTACACTTCATATATCCTCATTCCCAAAGGGTTCCTGGTGAGCTCTTGGAAGGTCTTATTATGTACTAGACTATACATTAAATAAGAGGACATGTAGAAGGTACATATAAATGTTTCATTTAAAGAAAGTTCACTTTGGAGCTACATCATTTGATTATGCAAGTTGTTTCTCAAAATGGTTGCTCAATCCAATTTTTTATTTCCTTCTAACACATAAATTAGGATCAAGAACATCCCTGGTTTAAAGTTTTCCATAGTGGGCACTCCATATATATGGGTAGCCATGGCAATCATGTATTGAGGTAACTCATTAAATTTGGTTAGTTTTAGACTGCTTGACATTTTGGAGACCTTTTCCCTATTTCTAGTAAGCCATAAGGAATTCATAATGTCTCATAATATTTTTTACTTCTCTTCAATGTATTACGAACACTATTGCAAAGTAAGTGTAATACTATAAAGTTGGGGAAGAATTTTTAGCATGGTGTTGAGGGCCTCAAGGGTAAATAAGCACAAGACTAATTGGCTCCCATCCATAATATTTTTAGTATCTAGCTGATAAACCAAAGCACAAGTAATAACCATCTTATCATATGGAGAATCTAGAGGAAATTACATCATATAGACATTGTAGCTCATGCTGAGGTTAGTGAAAATTGGGTGAGGGTTCAACTTTTGTGAAACTCTTAATAGAGCTATGAAATCTAACCCTTGAACATCTATGTCTTGAATACTATAAAGGAGAGAAGAAATGCTAGCCCTTAATGAAGTTAAAGATGATGCCATTTTCTTAAACTCACTAGTGTGATAATTTAAAATGGAAATTCAACCCCTTCTCCCTAATTACCCTTTAAATGCCTTCCAACTCCCTAAAAAGCACAATATGGGAGAATATAAGGACACTTATTAGAAGATCCAAGGACTGTACACAATTTAATTTGGAAGAAACTATGAATAATTCACTATAATCACTATTCCCATGTTGCATATCACTCTGGCACACAAATCACTTGAAGGTACAAATACTAGCTATGAACACAAAGGGTGAGTTTAAATGAAGAGAAATGATTAATTATAATCCCTTGCATTTTTTGAGATTAGGATCATCATTAATACCTTTAATCATAATGGCTAATCACCAACCACCACTTTAATTACTTAATCATCTTTTTAAAATGGAGGGAAATGTGTTAGCATCTCATTTTTGCAACACATGGATCCACTTGAGCAAGATTTACCTTGTGTCACCTTTTTGGGTCCTCAAGAGTTTTCACACCTCCTCACTTATCAAGTCTACTGGTACATCAATGCAATTCTTCCTAGACTTCAATGAAATGTAAGATTGTCATGTGTTCTTACCTTAGGCATCTAGACCTTCAGGGACTTTCAAATCCTTGCTCATTAGGTGATGCAATCTCAAAAAGATCTTGATTATCAATTTTTTTTGAAAGCCTACCACGTTTCCTAAATTTTACCTTGCATGTTTGGGTACTCACACCTTGAGGACTTATTGAAATTTAAGCACCAAAACATAAGTCGATAAATATTTAAAAGAGGACAAAAACTTAAAATATCTTGACTAGTTCATCTATGGGAAACTACAAAAGATTCCTTCTATTTCCCATTCATTGGCAATGACCAGAGTGGCTAACATTGAGGTACATGAAGATATGAAACCATAGATCAAGGATATAGTCAAGGAACAAGTAGAAAGAAGAATCAAAGTCACCAAAAGACATAAAATTAAGAATATGGATGATTCAAAATCATCAAGAAGTGTAAATGTAGAGGTCTTACAACCTCTAAAATTCACAAGCTTAGCCACCATTATCAAATTCAATCAAGAGACAGTTGGATTATAGAGAGTTACCACTAAGAAGGCTATGGTGGGAGAAGAAGAATTCATATTCTAGAATGTGGAAGACTTTCTAGGGTTGACCCCAATTGGTGGGAAATAGTTAGGTGAGGCTATAATCCATGAAGAGGATGTTGAGATCCTAATTGAAGCCCAATAAGAACAAGATAAGGTAGGGATCAAAGAGATTAAATTGAGGATTCACAACCTAGAAAAGGAGAAGGAAAACCTACAGATATAGGTTATCCTCTCAGTATTTGAGGCTATGAATAAGATGTTATAAGACTTAATTTATGACATGTTTAAGGCACTAAAGGTAATGGAGTTGAGGTAGAGTGCATTGGCTAAGAGTCTAGTCACTCAATGACAAGCCTCTAAATATAAAATAGCCAAGATCCACAACATCCAAACAAGGAAATAGATCCTAGGTTTCAAGACCATCAGTCTAGGGTACTTAGGCACAATCCTAGGGATTATGGTTACCAAGGTCCAAAGCTTAAGTGAATGGAATAATAAGGTAGAAATTATCCTAGAGGATGACAAGGAGCTAATCACTAGAATTAAGCAACTACTTAGAACCATGATTACAAAGCCTATACAACCTACTACTCTTAGAATTATAAATGATGAAGAGTTCAAGAATAGGCTACTCTAGTAGATCAAGAGATCAAGGATAATATCCAAGGCCAATTTGCAATAGATAACAATAGGATCATGGGAATGATCTTCAATGCTGAAGAAAGAATAAATGAAGCTAGAAGAACTTAAGAGGCCATGAGTATAAATGATAGGGAGATTGAAGACTTAGTAGATGAAGAAGATGAGTGCATCATGAAGCCTAATATGGATCTAGCACTAGTGGATGAACAACATGAAAAAACCATAGGCATCCTCCAGTAGCAAGAGCTAGAGGTCCCACCAGTAGATTAAAGCAATGTTCTATAAATTTTGAAATTGAATATTCTAATATGAAAGCATATGTTAGTCTATTAGGATATTATTTTAGGTCACTTTAGTATAGAGAGAAAGTGTATTTTATAAATATTTTGAAGTATGTATATCCTTAACTTTTGTAAACCTGTATGTTAAAACTGACTAGTGTGTTTCATTAACTCTCTATAAAAGGCATGCATTATGAATTGTAAAGGGGGAGAGAATTTTGAGCAAGACTTTTATACACTTGAAGCATTTAATAGAATCAAGTAATTATAAAAATATTGTCCATGCTTGATATGCTAATTAATATATAATATTTTCTCTCAATTGTTAGTTTAAATATTAAATTTGAATAGTGCCTTTAAATTCTAAGCTACATTTTCTAAATCATAGTGTTTCTAATTTCTGCATGCACTAGATTAGTTGAATGATATAAGGTTATAATTCATTTCATTTCACTAAGTACTCAGATATGTTGATGCCATTTGATTATGATAGTAAATATTTAAATTAGACTTGGTTCTGACTTGTGGTTCTTTATATTATCATTGAAGTTTGCCTATTACATAGTGTGATCTGAGCTCAAGCTATTTTACATTATATACTAGTTCGAATGCATACTCAGTTGCAATTAATACTTTATCATGATGTTCAAGATTAAGGTTAGAAATCACTTGTTTATTTTTTGCCTTACCGTTCTCTTTGATCTTTTTTATACCAGACCTCTTTAGTTTAAAGTTCTTTATAAATCTAATTCATAATTCACTGAGTATGAACATAGATTCTCTATAGTTCATGAAGAATAGACCAAGATGGCTCACAACCATCACTCAATATAAATTTGTGAGAAAATAAAACATATATTTGCCTCTATTTCACTATAGGTGACATCAAGTTACCACAACCTACTACTCATGCTATAAATTCTTAGAATTCTAAAATGAGAAGTGTTATTTGAACACTAAGGAACCCTATGGTGCATTTAGAGGTATCAACACTCTCCAGTAAAATTAAATGAAACCCTAAGGTGTCACTAAAATATTCATGTTGTCCCTATAATCTAAGAAATGTTATTCCATTGTTAACATTACATCATTGACACAAAAAGACATCAACAGTCTAGAAGGACCTAAGGAAGAATCTAAACATTTTCAAATGACTATTTCTTGTCATGCAGTTTTAGGTATTACTAATCGTAAAAATATTAAGGTGGTTATTTTCATCAACAAATATAAGTACACTATATTTATTTACTCTGGGATCACACATAAATTCAACAACAACAAGTTGGCTACTCAATTGGACTATTTCATTTACCTAGCTCTAAAATTTCAAATCCTAATTACAGGTGGGGGTATAGTCAATTGTTTTGGTAATTTCCATGGTATAAAGCTATGGGAGACTGCCTATTATATTATATTATACTATATTATATTACATTACATTCTATTATATTATATTATAATATAATATATTATATTATATTATATTATATTATATTATATTATATTATATTATATTATATTATATTATGTTTTTTATTATCATGGATGAGACTAATATTTTTTTTGGACTGTAATGGGTCACCACTTTATGCGCAATTGAGTTGAATTTTGAGTAAATATTCATGCCCATTCATTTGGAAGGAAGGAAATTTTAACTAAATAATTTATTGGCTAAATCTATGTAATTGGTTATTTTACACTAGATGAAGAAGATGATCAAAAAAGGTGAAAAGTAATTATTGTGCGACTATTTTACATAGAATTTAAACCAAACAAGGATTCTACCCATATTGAATTATAATTAGACATAGATTCTACCCATTTTTTGTCGTATATACCCATTTGACTCCTTTGACCTCTTTTCCTTTTGAAATGGGATTTACAACAAGGCTCACAACTACCTAAACCAATCCAGGGCCTCCCTGAGCTCGACACACATTCTTAAAAATTATACTATTTTTAATTAAAAATTGATTGAAGTATATATAGGCAAACCATTAATTTTGGAATACTATACATTTAGTGTTACAATTTGAAAAACCTATTTTTTTGAATAATTGATGTGTGCGCTCCTTCAACAGAAGGCTCACTGACTCATAACTAGGCATGCTTTAATAGGGTAAAAAATATTACAATAATCTAGGTAGACTATATAAATCTTAGTGATTTAATAACATATTAAGGTGAAAAAAAATGAATGAAAGGGACAAGTAAACACAAATGAATCACACATTTTAGATAGAGTAAAAAAATATATTAAACGATATTAAGATTAAATACCTAAAAATAAGGATTTTTGGACATTTTAGATAGAGTTAAAAAAAATATTGAACACTATTAAGATTATATACTTGAAAATAAGGATTTATAGAAATAATAGTAATAAATATGGTCAACTCTTTTGAGACTTTACAACTTGCTCTACTTTGATCTGTCATCACTCTACAATGTAGGTTAAAAAAAAACTAAGAATATATAGGAATAAGAATTATATATCTTGTCAAACATGTTCGGTAGTTTTTGTTCCTCTTTAAAATGTTTGAAAATTATATGAACACTATTTTGTAAAGTAAATTTGAATTTAAAATTAATTCATTGGGGACTTCCACCTATTTTTGAATGAAAATGCACCTTGATTAGTCAAGTCAAATTGAAGGTGAGTGATATATTTAATATATTAAAATGATATTTATATATATATTATATAATGTAAATTATATATTATATATTATTATTATATAATACATATGTTAATATAATTTATAAATCAAATTATAATTATATATTATATATTTCAATATAGGAGAAAGGTCTCAATAGCCATGCACCCTAACTTTTGATATCGAATTAAGGTGCCAAAACATCACATTAAATTTTGAAATTTTTGATATGTCATCTTAAATACTTATAACTATATTCTAAGGTCTAACACATTATCCATTTTATGATATAACTAATTTTATCATAAGAGGTCATAAAATTAAATTTTTAAACCTATGACCGAAACATAATCTTTGGAGTACCAATTGTTTTTTATAAGAGTATCAGTAATTTATTCTTACTTGTCAAAATATGATTGGTTACTTTTAATTTTATATAATAAATGTTGAATAATTATTATATATTACATCTTGTTCAGAAGATTTTGGTGCACTTTAATATTTATACACACCAATATAATATTACTCGGTTTAATACACACACACACACACACACACACACACACACACACACACACACACACACACACACACACACACACACACACACACACACACACACACACACACACACACACACACACATTCATATGCTACACACATTATACAAAATGCCATCCTAGAGCACACTCAACGGTGTCTTAGGCATAGCTGTACTCAGCATCCTAGTGACCTTTGTTAGTGCCCAGGCTAGCCCTGAGCATCCATCAGACCACATAGATTTCAATAAAATCAAATCATTTTTAAAGTTTTCAACTTAACCATGAAATGTGTAGATTTTTGCTTGATTTATTTTTCTAATGTGCATAGGAGGAGATCAAAAAGGTTGAGATATATATGAATTTACAAATTTATTTTGCTTCACTGCATGCTAACCCTTGTCCATGTATATAAATCCTTACACACACATGTCATGACATATAATGTATGTATATATTATTGATGAGAGGGGTAAAATTATAATTGATACTTAAACCTAGTAATTCTAAACCCTTGACAATGTCAAAATATTCATTAAGTTCATCTTTAAAGATAGTTGTTGGCACAAACCAATAAAGATTTGAATCACCATGGAATGATTTAGTATATGATGGCTTCCATGTAAAGAGAGAGACTCTTAGCATGTAATCTCTATGTCAAAACTAAAGTAGACATATATGTTATATAGACAACATCTATAACAATGCATTACTAAAGCATAGAGTAGCATAATTTGTTTACATCAAATCTAATTAGAAACACCACCATAATTAGATATGCACCCAGACTATCCTATTAAAAGCCTTTATATTTTTTAAAATAGATTCGATCTTGAAGAATTACAAACCATAAAGGAGCATAAATCATGAACTATATTCTATTATGTGAGAAAAATACAAAACTATAGAAGCATAAGAAAATAAATAGTAGACAAAGATAATTTTCCACTATGAATAACATAGAACATCACATCCTCATAAATTTATAATAAAATATAGAAGGCCAAAAGGGAACATACAAAAAGTCTAATCATATCCATGAGGTACACATGCTATGGTTTCAAAATTAAAAATGCTAATTGTCACTACTTCTAGTCCATTACAATGGATAGTTATCATTTGTTTGTATTCTTGATTTTGTAAATAGGTGCATCAAATACATGAATCTTAGTGACTATGCATTACAAAAAACTATAAATAAGGCCATTGTATACACATCAAGTCAAAATACACCAAATAGTCTTGTCCACAAGATCTAATGAACATATTTCCATCTCAATTTATGGCACCTATTATCAAAAACACTAATAAACACATCTCACAGTCAGACTTCAAAATTCAAGTTACTAAGCAAATTATCATTCTAGTCTTATAAACTAGAGAAATAAACCAAAGGATGCGAGTGGAGAAATAAACTCACTAGGATAAGTAATAATTTTCACTTTATCATAATTTTAATGTTTTGAATAGAAGAATAGTGTATCACTAATTTAAATTGGAAATCAAAAGATATGATCATTATCTGAAATTTGATGGTCACTTTGTATAAAAGTAGAATAGACTCTATTCTTTTGTATAATTTGTATGTAATCTAAGTTAGTTCATAGAATTTTTATAACCAAGTTTTAAGGGCTAATGAAAATTAATAATTCACATATATTTGATTGAAACTTTGAATTTAATTCCTCTCAAACATAATAATGTTTGATAGATTTGCTTTTAGAAGTAATCGACCTCATCTATTGTTTAATCTTCATTAATTAAGTTTTAAATGTGATTCTTGATTTTATTACATTTTCATGTGATTTAGCCTTATAAATGATGATTTTAAAATTGATTCACTAAATATCCAATTCATAACGAATGTGATTATTTTAATTTAATATCCGTTTCTTATTAATGTTTGATAGATTTGCTCTTCAATGTAAACTACTCTGCACTAGATTTTCATTAGATATGAATGGATTAAAATGGTGGATTGACATTAAAAAATTATGGAGGGTATAATTATTGGTTGGATTGATGGCATCCCATGGCATGAGAGATCTTAGAGGCTTCCCTCACACCCTTTATGTTTATTTCTACCTCGATATTCAATTCCTATGATCGTGGATTGTCAATTATTTCTAACTAATTACCATTGGTTCTAAAGCTCCATAATGATAATTTTATTTCTATTTGACCATCTTGGAATAGATATATAATTTTCATTGTACTAATTTTTCTTGTAGCATATTATTAAACAATTTTTAATTTTGATGATCCCCTTGATGTGATCTAAAAACACATGGTGGGAGAACCATCAAGTGTAATTTGTTATGATGAGTCAGTTGCTATTTTATAATTATTAATAAATAATCACACAAAATAATTTTCAAATAAGTCTTTGAGTTACTAGGTTCGATTGCATGTCACTTATTTTAATTATAGTAACATTATGGGGTCAATTTCATCTCCAAATATTAGTTTGTAAGTTCTATAGTTTTCAATGTAATATGGTCTTGTAGTAGATTATTGAACATTTTCTAATATTTATGATCCCGTGGATGTGATACAAAAACCCATGGTAGGAGACCCATCAAGTTAGTAATTTGTTACGATGAGTCCGTTGATATTTTATAATTAATTAGATAAGCACACAAAATCCTTTCCTAAGAGGTCTTTGAGTTACTATGTATGTTTTTATGTCAGTTATTTTAAGTACCATTATGGTGTCAAATTCCTCTCAGTTTAATATTAGTTTTTGAGTTCAAGAAAGGTGACTTGCCCTCATAGGTATTTGAATTGGTGAATTAAATTATCTCAAAGGTATAATTTAGGGGGGGAGGGGGCTAAAAATTAAGGAGTCAAATCCCTATTAGATAATTTTCTTATGTTACATTTTCTAAAAATGTGGATGAAACTCCACTTATTATGTAAGATCTTATTATTTATAAATAATTAACACAATCTAGACTATGTCAAAATTACAACTCCCTTGGTTTCTATTTAGGAGAATCTATATTCACTGCATGAGGAACATAATTATGGGTGATCAAGTTTTGTCTTGGTGATTGCAATGACGAAATTGGTTTCATTACAGTGGCATTAAAAGAGTTAGAAGTGACCAAGAAGAATTTTGGGATTTGAAATATGATAAATATTTGAAGTGGTCTGAGATATATGTTCGAAAGACACCATCTACTCTAATGTGAATTTGTATTATTATACCACCACCACTTGTTTCTACTAATAATTAATATTAATTTTACATCAATTGAAAAAATGTGGATGAAACTCCACTTATTATGCAAGATCCTAATAATTATTTCTAGATCATTACCATTGGTTCCAAAGTTCTATGACAATAATTTTACTTCTATTTGACCATATTTGAATAGTTCTATAATTTTCATTATACTCAGGTCTTGTAGTTGATTATTGAACATTTTATAATTTTGATGATCCCTTAGATGTGATCTAAAAACCCATAGTGAGAGACCAATAAAGTGTAATTCATTGTGATGAGTTAGTTATTATTTTATAAATAAATAGATAAGCACACAAAATCCTTTCCCAAGAGGTCTTTGAGTTACTAGGTTTGATTTTGTGTCACTTGTTTCTCCTAATAATTAATATTAATGTTAAATGAATTTTAAAAATGTGGATGAAACTCCACTTATTATGAAAGAGCCTAATAATTATTTCTAAATTATTACCATTAGTTCCAAAGTTCCATGATGATAATTTTACTTTTATTTGACCATGTTTGAATAGTTTTATAATTTTTATAATACTAATTGGTCTTGTAGCAAATTATTGAACATTTTCTAATTTTGATGATCCCTTGGATGTGATAAAAAAACCTAAGGTAGGAGACCCATCAAGTGTAATTTTTTACCTTGAGTCTATTTCTATTTTATAATTAAATAGATAAGGACACAAAATCCTTTCCCAAGAGGTCTTTAAGTTACTAGGTATGATTTTTGTCACTTATTTTAATTACCATTATGGGGTTGAATTCATGTCCAAATATTTGTAGTTTGTAAGTTCAATAAAGGTGACTCAACCTCAGAGGTATTTATATTAGTGAATTAAATTATATCAAAGGTATAATTCTTAGGGGGTGCCAAAAATTAAGTAGTGAAATCTAGGTTATTAGACAATTTGCTTATGTTACATCTTCAAAAAATCTGGATGAAATAAAATCTACTTATTATGCAAGATCCTATTATTTCTAAATCATTAGCATAATCTCTATGTCTAAATTTAAACTCCCTTGGTTTAGACCCTAATGTTTGGCTTGAATGTTGAAGTACTTAATGTGTTGTTGGCCAAAATGTTAATCATGACTCTGCATTTAGATATCAAATGGTGCCTTGTTGTCATGAATGAAAAGTTATAATTTTTATAGATTGGTATGGTTTATATTGGTTATGCCTTCACATAACCAGAATTTAGATAACCTCACAAAATTCTTTTCCAAGTCTAGGTTTTGAGTTACTAGATACGATTTTGGGTCATTTATTTTAATTACCATTTTGGGGTCAAATTCATCTCTAAATAATAATAGTTTATTAATTCAAGAAAGGCAACTCACTCTCACAAGTATTTAAATTGGTAAATTTAATAATTTCTCAAAGGTATTTTGTGGGAGATAAAAATTGAGTCAAATCCATATGACACAATTTAATCATGTTTAAATGTTTAATATCTTTAATAATATTTAATAATTATTTAAATGTTTATATATGTTTAAATAATAATATTAAAATATTTTTTCAAAATAATTTTACCATGTGATTTTAAATTAGGGTCAAGTTTATATTTTTCTCTTTCCATTATCTTCTCTCATATTTTCTTTCTCCCTTTTGAAGGTTGAAAAACATTCATTGACTGTTAGGTTAACTGTGGCACTAGTTGTGGAAGCATTGACCCCATTTTTCACTATCATTTCTATAGGTGTGGCACTAGTGGTGGAAGCTTTGACCCCATTTTTAACTATCATTTATATAGGTGCTTCTTGTCAAGTATTTAATCTAATATGTATTTTATTGTTTTACTATATTTAAAATTTGTGAATTGCTTGGCTTCACATGAACCTTTTATTCATTATTTACTGATTTACATTATGAATTCAGTGAAATTCTGATGGACTTGGGGTTTTGAAATAAAATGGTTGAGATAATGAAATGATAGTGAATAATATTATTTAGTGCTTAATTTTACTCAATAGGGACCCAAATGGTGAATGTGAGGGGAAATCAAACATTTTCTTTACTAACTATAAGTAAATAATCATAGTAAAAAAGTGTTGTGATGTGAGAGGGTTTTAATGGTTCTATCATATCTGTCCCATCTTATCATTCATCTATTGGATCTATTCAAATACTATGAATCATTTCTATTTTAGACTAAGTTGAAAAGTCATTTTCTGGCTTGATTATTATTTGAGTTGAATTTTTTCCATTTTTGACAGTTGAAAAGTCATTTTTTGGGGTGGCAAACTTTTCTCTCACAAAATTTAATAAATGAATGATTGAATAACAACTAGCATTATTATTTGGGGTGGTGAAAGTTTCCCTTGTTAATCGATATTCTTTGGTAGAGGGGTCCCATGCATCATTATATATCAAAAAATTGCTTATAAAATATCTGCACTCATTATATAGGAGCATCTATTGTTTAGGGAGCAATTTTTTAGGGGTGGGAAGTAGTAGGGAGCTAAATATTTGTATGTCTGATCCTTTCTTTTGCTGTATAGATATCATTTGCATCTAATAATTTTTTATTTTTTTTCAAACAAATTTTTTATAGTAAAATGATCCTAATTTCTCTCAACAACATGAATTACACATAATTTTTGTAGTCTTCAAAGCACATCCAATTATCTTTGGAGCATCTAGTACAGGTCTTCCAATCATCTTTTACATATCTTTGTAGCATTCATAGACTTATTTGAAGCATACTATGTATGTCTTTGGAGCACATGCAGAGCATATTCAGAGAAATTCTAGAGTTTCTTTGGAGTGTCTTCTGAGCATTCAATTGTTACTGCTTGCTTATTGAATCCTCAAAATTGTAACTAAAAGAGTTGTGTGTTGCCTTCTCAAATTACCCCTTATTGGGATGTTTTGTGGTAATCTAAATTACCCCATCCTTGGGATGTGTTCTTCTACTCAAAATTACCCCATTGGTGGGATGTGTTTTTGTACTTAACACTATGATATTCATCCAAGTAAGACATAATAACAAGATAAATAATTAGAAATAATTTACATACAAACAAGGAATAAATTGCATTCATATCCTACTTAGGTTAGGCTTTAACTATTAAATAAAATATAATATATAACCAAACATAAAACTATAGGGAAAATTTATATAACTATGATGAGATATATGAAATGCTCATCATTTCTCTTCCACACTTCACCTTTTTTAAGTTTAATTATAAAAAAGTGGGATGACTGATCCTTAATCCAAATTTCTTGATTCAAACCTCTTACTCAGATCCAAATTTTGAGTTAAGGATCTTGAAGATTTGATGGTTAGTGCCTTGGAGTATCAAATTAAGAGCTTTTTAATGAGACATGAACATTTAATCAAGGAGAGTCATTAATTCATGTTTCATGGAGGCAACCATTTTTATAGATATTTTGAGTCTCATTTTCCTCACCTTTGAGCACATAATTTTATTAAGACCCAAGAAAATAATTGTAATCTATTTTTTGAGTTTGAGCAAGCAAAGTTTTGAGCTAAGCAGTAGCAAAGAGTATCTTCATAGCTAAGAGTCTTAGATGAAAGTGGTTTCTACATAAGCATCATCAAATTCTTATGCCTCAACTCTTGCACAAACCAAAGTTACCTACCTAAGAACCAAGAAAGTAATGAAAGGTTTTTATAGAGATCCTTCCATCATTATTGATTATGTAGATGAGATTTTTTGACCTTTATATGACCAAAAATACTAATACTCTAAGGGAGGTAGCACATGAAAAAATGCTAAATCAAACTATGTCTAAAACTTTTGGTATGAGGGTTTAGACTTCAAGGTTAGCCAAATACATGGTGCCAATAGTTCACCCATACCTAGAATTAGTGGACTTATGTGCCCAAAACTTTGATTATACTAATAAAATGATTCAGAAGGAATTGATCAAAGTAGTTATCAACCCAAAAACTATCTATGACATGATGGGTTTATAGCATGATCCTTCTGCTAGCTTCTATGATATGGCTCAACTAAGACATGTTTGGTCTCACGTGTACCAAAAACATCCTTCTTAAAAAATGAATTACATTTGGCAAAAGATAGTACTAGACCTTAGCCCCTACCTTTTTATTTGGGCATGTTGACTCAAGATTTACAAGATGCATGTTCAATGCTTGCCTTTATTTTTGGAGAAGATAGCAATAAAATGGTGCATGATTGGCAATTAGCGACTCTTTTATAAAAGAGGACTATTGCCAAGACACAAGTTTACAAGTTTGAATTTATAGAGCATATTACCTACTCCTTATACTAATATCTTTCAAATTTCAAGGTTTATTCCAATTTTGGGCATTCCTCATATCTATTTCACCTCATTTTATATCATAATACCTAATTTACTTGATATCATATAATTTTGACCTTATGGGACTTGGAGGTAGTAGACCCTTATAAGGTTATCCCTATATCTTCATAAACTCATGTGTTATCTGAGTCATTAAATATTTATGTGTTTTCTAATTGTTTTGTATTACCACTATTAATGGAGTTGGATCTTGAGGGAATAAGCAATAGAATGAATGATTCTATTAGGACCATCTTAACTGATGCCCAACACTCATATGATTTTTTCTTTGGAGATCATCATTATTTTGTTAGATTCCTTGGTTTTGGGGAAGCATATTTTATGCTTCCTAAGATTTTGACCAAAAAAATTGTGGGTCTAGAAATGACCCAAAAATTAGTGGCTATAGATTCTTAATCAAAATCAGGGAGGAAGAAGAGGGCCTTCTATGACATCTCATTAACCAAGGGCACTATTACTATGGTCAAGAGGCAAATAGAGTTTATTTTGCCAAAGAAACTAGCTACATATGGGTTGGTTCTTATTCAATATTCTTATAAATATGACCTATACGTTTTCATGAATTATTGGCTTGCCAAGACTAAAGTCCCTACTTTAGTCAAGAATGAATGTAAAAATTTCCTTGAGGATAGAAGGTCCCCCAAAAAAGATACCCAAGATGTGTATGTTGAGCTCCAAGATATCCCACTTGCACCATGCGAGTCATTTTATCAACCCCTTCAAAATTATGACCTAACAAGATTTATGACAATAGTTTTGAGATAGGCTTTGGTTAAAATGGTTGGGAACAAGATAAAATAGTTGCCTATTGGAAGTATAGTCAATAAATTTGTGAATTTATTAGGAATTTTGAAGATGTAGCCATAGATCAAGAATGGGAGAAACTATAAGATGAGGCTCATGTTACTCCTAATTCTAGCTTGGATATAAGTAATCTTCCAAAGCCATAGAAAGAGACACAAGAGGCAAAGACATCTGTAATAGTACATACAGCTTCAAACTAGCCACCACCTATTAGTAAGTTGAAAAAACAAAGAGTGGTCTAGTCTACATCCAACACTTGTGTAGTTGAGTTCCCATTAGATTCTTCCTAGGTGACATTATCCACACAAGAGGTGCTACACTCATCATTTATTGTGACAACCTAAACAAAAGAATAATATTATATAGATATCCCTTATAGGAAGAAACATAAGTTAGAGTCTCAAGAAGTGGACAAGGAAAAAGGGGTAGCTACCACCTCATACATGATTCCTCCCTAATTTTTCACTCAAAGATTAATGCCACCTCATTCATATACCTCAACATTATCTACCTTCTTGGATATGCTGAGTTAAACACTAATGCCATCAGGTTCCCCTTTGCTATTCACTTCCTAATCACTAAATTTACCAACCTTTACCCCTCAAGTCTTGAAAATCCTATCTTCTTCACAAGACCAACCCCAGTAGGAAATCACTATGCCTTATGGCTTACCCCATGGGTATCCTTTCACGAGTAGTGTAGTGACCTCTCTGATGGACTTCCATGGTTAGTCAGACATGACCAAGAGGGAAAGAGAGGAAATAAGGGAGAAATAAAGGGAAAAAATGGTAGAGCAATGGTAACACAACAAACAAGGTCACTATATGACCATGAATAACATACCCTCAATCTCTCTCACATGGTACCAAATGTCAACATGACACTAAATCAAATGTATCCCAAAGGCTACATGATGAGTGATGTAGCCATGGATTTGATTTAGTTCAAAACCCAAGACAAAGTGGAGATCATGAATAAAATTATGTCTATGGTTACCATAGACTATCTTAAAGTCTCCAAAAAGATACATAAGGCACAATTAATATTATTATAAACACAAGCAATTATGAGCCACATTTCTTTAGAGCTTAAGGCTAAGGACAAGGAGATGGCCTAGCTCAGTAAGGATCTTAAGGAGGTGGTGTCTAATCAAATCATGAAGACTTTAGAAGATAAAGTGAAATCCATGTAGTAGGATCTCAATGTAGTTAAATCCTCACCTATCTCATTGAAATAAGAAATGAGTCTCCTTAAGAAGAGGCTTAATGATAAATAAGTAGAAGCCACTTAGTTATAGTAGAAGATAAATGCTATCGAGGAAAAAAAAGGTTACTAGAAGGAAAAATTCAAGGAGTTCAAGGAAGAAGGGGAAAAATTGAAAAAGGAGTTAGCCTATTGACCACAGTTAGTTGGAGTTTTGGCCATGGTCAAGGAATTCTATATCTCTTGTTGGAAGAGATTAGCAGTAGACATGACCCACTTGAATCCTACATTAAAATTTATATTGAGGCTCATATTCTATGTGTAAAAGTAGACTACTTTGTGGAGAATATCCTACTTTTAGTTGCTACCAAGGTACCTAAATTAGAGTTATTGATTCAAAATTTATATGATACATGTGATAAAACACTATAGGCATCTAAAATCATAGATAGGAAAGTAGTAGTGGGAAAGGTAATTGATATTCTAATCTAAAACAAAGTTACATCTAAATGTAATAATATACTTAACCTTTTAAAGGGGTAAAGGATATCAAAAGGAACATTGAATAATTGGTCCATTTAGGACTCCCTTCTCCTTTCTCAGATGACATCACAGTGTTGATGGAAGACTAGATTAAAAATATGTTGGTCATAAAACAAAATGATCAAATGGTTTTCAAGTATCTCATTAATTCTTCAATAGTCATAGAGGTAGAGACCATTTTGATTCCAATATAAAAATTGGAATTTTAGTTGCATTCAGTGGTGTATAACCTCTAAGAATTCTCCTAAAAAGAGATGATAGAGCTATATAGAGATTTACAAGCTCTAAAAATGAAAAAAATATCCTTTAGAAGTAGAGTGGCCTAATTTATAGGCCACATTGTAGAAGCTCTGAGCAAGCTATACCAAAAGCAATTTTAATCAAATTTTGATTTGAACATTTTGTGGAAGTTCTTCTATGTAGGAACATAGTCCCTAGTTAGTTTTCATGCATTGTAGAATTGAAATTATAAATTTTATTTTATACATGGGACACATGTATATATTTTTTTGTCTTCATAAAGGCAACTATATAACATTTTAGGTCATTATAATTCACAGGGTCAAATGAATCCTCTTGTTAAAGCCTCAAAAAGGCTTTAAGACTCTAATGATAGTAGACATTACCACTTTTCACTTTGGAAATATTTCAAAGAGAGTATAATATCAAAGAGCCTCCATTAAGCACTAATTTACCATGTAGATAAATAATGATTATTTTTGGAGTCAAAGGATCAATAGAAAATTAATGATGCAGATCACAAAGACAAATCTAATGGTAAACACGAAACCTTGAAGGAGTCTCTTTTAATGAAGAGGAGAAAAGTTTCAAGAATTAAATAAAGTGGATGATGCCACATGTCACTTCAGTGCTCTTCCAAAGGAAAGTAAATATCAAAAGGACTATTTCAAGCACGAAGCTACCATATGTGTACACAGTGAGCCTCAAAGACCAAAAGAGCTAAGAAAGCTAAAAGATTTGTGAAATGAAAAGGGAGGAAGAGTCAAATAGTTAAAATCCTTGGAAGCTTATATGTGTCTAATATTTGAGGGAATATAGGTTCAAGACAAGTGGGAACAATATTTGAAACAAAGTGAAAGAGATAATTCACTAAAATGATTGAATTAGATGCCAAGTTATTCAGCTATAGTGGCATGCATGTTTTGGATTTAGAATTTGTAGACATGTAGTTAGAATTTGTGTGAGTGGTTTTAACCCATGATGTATATTTTTGGTCTATAAGTATTATATGTGATGACCAACAAGGGTGACTAGAGAGATTCATCTAGAAGAATAGAGAGTTTAGGAGATAGTTTTTGAAGCATTTTTTACCTTAACAAATACCTCCCCTGAGAGGTTGAGTTGGGTATTTTGTGAAATTTTCCTTTTGTACTTTGTTCTCCTATCAAAATATGAAGAGAGAGTGGTGTTTTTTGCAATTATAATCTACTTTTGATTCTTGATACTCATTTTCTATTATAAGCCTTTTGTTATTCTTGCATAAATACTAAAATTGTTAATCATGCTATATGTTCTTTAATCATTTTCAGTGAATATTGTTAAAATTAATATTATGCTATTGAGATAGATGATACAAGTTATCTTTTGATTATGAGCCTTTGATTAGTCTATATTTTTTGATAGAATTACTGATCATGCTTTATGCTCTTTAAATCCTTTCAGTGAAATTTGTTAGTATTAGTTATTATGTGTTTGGTAGAGGAATACTATCTTGGTGTATCATCTTAGTAGTTTAAATAATTATTTATGCATTTTTACTTTTCCCTTTACGTCAACACAATAAGAGAAGATCTAACTTCTTATAAATCTAGAGGTCACTTCAATGGTCAAGTCCCATGTCTTTGAAACTTCCCATGACTTTGCTGATTAGTTATATAATTAAGCATCAACAAATTCGAACACCTCCATGGAGATAGAGGATAAAAAAATGATAAGAGGCCTAAATATCATCCCAATGTAGGCATATCAACCTCTTTCCTCTAAGCACTAAGTGATTATCTGGTAAATTTATTTGGATCTTCTTAGACTCCATTTAATATTTGTGGGGCTGAGGACTTCCCTACATTTCAACTCAATAGGTAATGTCTCCCACCTAAAAAGACTTGAATTGAAACCATTGTGATGATGGGGGTTTAGAAAAGCTCTAAAATAAGCAATATTAGATCTCAATAGCTCATGATACTTATTCTTCATATGCATATATTATAGTGGTTGAAAAAAAGAAATAAGGCCCTTTGATTCTTTAAATTGTGGTCTTATACATAACCCATTGGTGATTTATAATTTTATAAATATATCATTAGCATATTGTCATGCCATTTGGTTCCTTAGAGTGGAAATAAAGGCAAGTAATTGTGTCTCTCCAACAAAAAATTGAAAGTATAGAGCTCACAAATGGCATCTTACCTTTATTTAGTGATCTTTAGAAAAATGTCCATACATACATGCTCATCTTCAATGATATGTGAAAAATCAAAGGAAATTAATTGAATATGCCATTTATAAAATTGATCATGTAAGAAAAGAACATAAATTGATGAAGGTTTCCTGCATGCTAATATTTTCTCAAAAACAACAAAAAAGTGTTAGATAGAAGACTGTGCTTTTTACAATTGTAGTTGGGATTTTTCCAAATGCTTTGAGATTCCTTCTTAATTTTGGCATTTTCATCCTTCAATTTTTGAATTTTTTTCTAGGTGATATACTAGGTAAAGATTATTTCATGTAATATAATAGAGAAAGAGGGAACAACTCTTATTGGACCCTCTATCTGAACTACAATCTCTCATGTTTCTCTTTGCATGGCATTTTACAAATTAGTAATCTTAGTTTCCTTGTTAGCAAGAGAATTATACAAATCATTAATCTGAGTGTCCTTGATAGCTATAGGATTCAATTAATTACTCATTTCTTGGGTTTATGAAAACTTTAAATTGTGGACCATAGTCTATTCAACTTGTATTCCTTGAAGAATTATTTTTTGGTCACTAAATCTAGTAATATATTATACCCACCTTTGTTTCAAATTAGAAATCATCAATTCCTTACCTTCTAAAGTTGAATAGAGTAACAAACTCTATTTGTTTCACTCTTATTGTTTCCTTGTGGCATGATAAACCCATGCCATGTTGCAATTCTTTTTTTTCATTGATATAATATGGAGAAGATGGATCTTCTTCAATAAAGGGTGTTTTACCTTTATCATCAATAGATGGCACAATAAATCCACTCTTGTGCTTGAAAGGTATCTCCTCTCTTGTTCTTGAACAATGAAAGGTAAATATACTCTTATGCATTTTTGAAAGGTATCTCTTAAGAGATACTTTGAAGGGGAAATGCATTCTTGTGCATGTTTGAAAGGTATCTCTTATGAGATACCTTTAATTGGAAATCCACTATTGTGCATGTTTGAAAGGTATCTCCTAGGAGATACCTTTAAGGTATTACACAAGCCTTCAAAATATTATATAGTAGGGCTTTATATAAAAAGGTATCTCATCTCTTATGCTTTAAAGGTATATCTTATAATATACCTTAAAGTGGAAATCCACTTTTGTGGTTTAAAAGTATCTCCTAAGAGATACTTTGAAGTTATTATAAGGGGCTCAAACTATCACCCAATAATGCTCTCCATGTAAAGGAAAATTGTGCTTGTTTGTTTAAGGAGAAATCAACTCTTCTCCCTATTTAAAATGTATCTCCTAGAAGATACCTTAAATGGTAAATCAAATATTGTTCATGTTTAAAAGATATCTCCTACAAGATACATTGATGGTATTACAGGGGCCTTCAAAATATCACCCAATAGTGCCTCCTATGTAAAGGAAATTCCACTTTTTCTTTGTAGGACAAATCCACTCTTGTGCCTATTTGAAAATATCTCCTAAGACATACCTTGAATGGGAAATCCACTCTTGTACATGTTCAAAATGTATCTCTTAGGAGATAACTTGAATTATAAATCCACTATTATTCATGTTTTAAAGGTATCTCATAAGAGATACCTTGAAGGTATTACATAGGCCTTCAAAATATTACCTAGGAATGCCTTCCATAGAAAGGTATCTCATCTGTTATGCTTGAAAGGTATCTCTTATGAGATACCTTGAAGTGGAAATCCACTCTTGTGCTTGAAAAGTATCTCCAAGGAGATATCTTGAAGTTATTATAAGGGCCTTCAAAATATCACCCAATAATGCTTTCCATGTAAAGGAAAATTGCACTTGTTTGTTAAAGGAGAAATAAACTCTTGTCCCTATTTGAAATGTATCTCCTAAGAGATAACTTTAAGTGTAAATTAACTCTTGTTCATGTTTGAAAGGTATCTCCTACAAGATACATTTAAGGTATTATAGGGGCCTTCAAAATATCACCTGTTAGTGCCTTATATGTAAAGGAAATTGCACTTGTTCCTTGTAGGATAAATCCACACTTGTGCCTATTTTTTAAAATGGTAACACTGCCTATTTAAAGAGAGCATAGGTAGTGTATTGTTCAATTTTCAAGATACATATTTATGAAATAAAAATAGATCTCCTTTCATTAAAAGTTTAATAATATATATGACCTTCTACATTGGACCGACCTAAAAAACATATATGCTAATAAACTATCATATATTTTCCATTTCCTATATGGATGAGGTCCCTCTCATCTTCAATTATTAATCATCTATTAATCTAATGGTAGTGGGATGTGAATGTTTTGTCAGCATGGTCCCTATGAGTTTTTCAATTCTACTCATTAGATCTCTATCTTCCTCCAAAAGTTTGTTGATATAGCTATGCCATGTGCTTAGGCTAAGATTTTAAACAAAGGGTGTTGTTTTTATTAATAATCATGAAGGGGATCTAGGGTTAGAATTAGGATAAACATTAATCAAAATATTTTGGTTAGGAGACATAAAAGAGGACCCTATAAAACCAATGTTAGACATGGTTAAAGTAAGTTAGGAAGCTAAAGTGGGAATCCACTATTCTTCTTGAAAGGTATCTCCTAGGAGATAACTTGAAGGTATTATAAGGGCCTTAAAAATATCACCCCTTTCCATGTAAAGGAAAATTTCACTTATTTGTTGAAAGAGATATCAACTATTTTCCATGTTTGAAATGTATCTCCTATGAGATACCTTAAAGTGGTAATCGACTCTTGTACACATTTGAAAGGTATCTCCTACTAGATACATTCAAGCTATTATAGGGCCCTTAAAAATATCACCCAATAGTGCCTTCTATGAAAAATAATTTTCACTTATTCCTTTCAGGAGAAAACCACTCTTGTGCCTATTTGAAATGTATCTCCTAAGAGATACCCTGAAGGGGAAATCTAATCTTGTGCATGTTTGAAAGTTATCTCTTAAGAGATACCTTAAATTATAAATCCACTATTGTGCATGTTTTTTTCATTAGTTTCCTCTATGGAATTTAGAGCATATGGAAATTGAACTTGTAACTCAAGTGAAACACCACCTTATTTTAATCGATGGAAAAATTCCATATGCTTAAAGTGCATAGAAAAAAATGTAGAATTGGAACTAGGGGTTTTGTTTATTAATTCAACCCAAATGTAATTTCTTAATGCCTCCATAAATTTTTTTTGAGACAACTCTAGTTAACCACACTCAACATGAAGAACCCCAATGTTGTTTAACAATTCAATGGATACTTTTTCTCTTTTATTCATTAGAAGATACTTTGCTATCTTAAGATAATTGAAGGCTACACTAAGGTCTCATGATATTAATAACTCACCCATCTTGATAAATGATTGGGAATCACATGGATCTATGTGAGTTGATTTTATTAAAAATTTTGAATCCTTCTTTTTGTTCTCAAATTTATAGGTTGAAAAATCTTAAAAAGATGCCAAGTTTTATGTTTATGTTATGAAACCAATTTGGCCAATTGACAGAATGAACCTAAGAGGTTAGGATTTTATGCACTTTAGGCTCTGCTTTGCCTAGGTGGGTGTTACCTTATATTCACCAAGGATTAATTACTCCTCAAATTTGTTGGTGACTTCATATTATATTAACGGATTTATGCAATTTTATCAATTAAATCATCCAATTCACCCTAATCTAAACTGACATATGATTTAAATTACATTTCTTTTTTTAATTTTCTATTCTACTATTATTCCTACTATTACATAATAGAAAATTAAAATTAATTTTTTTCGTTGTTAAACTGCATAAAAATATTATTATTAGTAGTATCGATTCAAAACAATCTTATAGATGGTGAGTAGCTTGCCCCTAAAAAGTCATTCTATTACAAAAAAACCCCATGGGTTTTATATTAATTCCAAAAATATCTCCCTAATACATTAGAATTTACATCAAAATTACATTGTAAAATTAAAGAATTATCAAATGGAACCCATAGAAGTCACCATTTTCTACTATCTCTATGAATCACATCACCCATTCCCGATTCATCTCTAGGTCAAGTGCATGGGAGCACTTGAGGAAACTATGGCTGATGGTGGCCCAATGGCAGTCATGTTTAATAGGCATGTCTTTCATATTAAGGAGAAATGGAAATTATAGAACCCTAACATCTAGGAAGATCAATAAAGAAAGGTCTTAGGCCAATAGAATCCCAACACCCAACTCTACCCATAACACCACCTCCAAATCATTTCCTCAATACTTTAACTTGAAAATTTCATGCAACCATAGTAGAATGTCCACCTTCTCACCTCTAAGATCTAGTAGAGATGCCAAAAATTGAGAAGCTGTGTTTGAATTGACTCTGTATCTAATTTTATCTCTTAAAAAATCTCTTCCCAACACCATTTTTACTAATTCCAACTCTAGAAAGTGTGAGTAATTCTATGGGGCTTTGTAATCAACTTTAGCCTTAAGTCTGTGATGAATCACAAAAAAACCATTTTCCCTTGTGCACTGTGAAGGTAGATAGGCATATTTATTTTTGTTGTTGGCTAGCTTCGATCTATAGTGTGAGAAAGCCTTGTTGGGATATAATAAATAGAGCTATTCCTTTATGCCAAGATATACTTCATTAATGGCAATTGAGTGAGATCAGTTACCAAGCTTTGGGGGATCTATGCATATATGCTAATGGTTGGGGGTCTTAATGCCTTCAAGTTGAGAAACATCACTCAAATATTTAAAATCATTCATTTCAAGTGAGTCTATTAAATTTTACCCCTCCACAATAAAGGTCTCCATAATTCTGTCAGCTCCTTTGTTCACTAGAGAATCCACCTCGCCTTTACCTTCATGGTAAATGTGGTTGGCTGGAAAATATTCAAGATCTTACAACATCTACTTTTATCCAAATTACTTAAGTTATTAAAATTTACAAAAGTAATTTTAATTTAACAAATAAATAATGAAATGATATTACTTTTACATAATGATTAGTAATAACAAGATTATTCATAGAGTGCATATAAAGAAAGAAGAGAAAAAAAGAATAAGAAAAATTGTTCAAGAATTAGGATTTGGTGAGTTTACTTCAAGAATCTAGCTTTTGCATTTTTCTCTGTACTTTATGTGCTGAGATATCATTGATTAGATTATTACATCATCTAGTTTTCTAATGTAATATATTTCTATCTCTAATCTCAACATTTCTCTCTCTATCCTCCTCCATTGAGATTTAAATCTCTCAATCCTTTGTCTAAGTCTTGTTAGTTCCTCTCAATATTTGATCAAAGCTTTGACTGACTTGGTTGTGAAAGGAGTTATAGCTTTGTTTATCTACTACTTGAATTGTTCATTTAACTACTCTACAGTTCTTATAACATTATCACTAGACCATATACTAATTACACCAAAAAGGGAATATTGAAGATCAATTTTTTTGCTATTTGAATCTTTGTCTAATTTCTACATCTCCTCTTCCATGTCTAGTAAGATGCTAAAAAAAATTATAAGAGATAATATTCTTTTCTCACCTTCTTTGTAGGAGATATTTGTTCTTCCACCATGATTTTTTGACTTAAATTCACTATTAATTCTAGACTTTCCTATTGGAGTTTGGAAATACCATTCACATTTTCCAACTCAATTCTTTCTACTTTTTTTTGAACTATCTTATCTAGAATTTATTGATGAACATCTGAAATGCTTGGAAGAGTTCCTAGGATTTTTTCTTCATTTTATGTATTAATTTATCTATATCCCTTGTCATATCCCTTGTTTCCTCTACCTAAGCTATTTCTTGTGGGTCAATTTATTATCCTAAGGTAATTTCTTATTGAGCAAAATATTTGGCTACTTTAGCAATTGTTTCACATAACCATGCATTCAGTTCCTTTAGCTTTGCCTTAGCAGCCTTTTCTTCATCCAACTTATTAAAAAGAGAATCAGTCAAAGTTTGAGTATCTTACTTCAAATTATCAATTGTTATATCTCCAAGGGGTATTATTTTAAAAATTAAGTCACTCTTATTGACTTCTTATTTGCACATTCCTTGGGGAGGAACTGTTAACTCAACAAATTTTTGGCTTGAAGATTTAATTAGTAACTTTGAAGTTACTTTAGCTGATTTTGGTTTCTTACATATTTTATCTAGACTTTTCAATAATTGTAAATATATCTCAATATTTATCACTTCCTTTGATAAATGATTAGTTTGTGTAGCCATCCAAGAAGATAAATTAGTTAACATGGAGGTGTTATAATGAATGATTACCTATTGCTAGTGACTATCTTAAACTATTAGTTCTTGAGTTGTCATCTCTCCTTGAGATTCCTTTATAGATTTAGGAGCTTAATTTTTAGGATCTACTTCCTTAGTTGTCATTATTTTCTCAACTGCTATTTCTTCTTCTTTTTCTTTTTCTCATTCTCCCACAACCTCCTTCTTAGTTTTAATTACTAGTTTTTCTTGAGAAGTCTCTTGAGAAATTATTTTTGTTGAAGTTACTTCTTCAGGTTATTTTTCAACTATAGGTGGCTCAACCAAAGGAATAAATGGTGGTGAGGAAGGTGCAAGAGATGAAGGAGGAGGAGGTGGTGAATATTTCCTAATAGACTTCTTAGAGGTTTTAGTGACATACACCTTCAGAGATGGCATTAATATGGAGGAATCCATAGGGGGTGGAATGGAAGTGGAATGATTGGAGGTGGGAGTAGGAGGAATGGGAAAATAAATAGGAGTATTAGAAATAGTTAGTTATGCTGAAAACTTATCTTTTACCACTAAGAAGGTATCATCAACATTTTTCTTTAGGTTTAACTTCCTTATAGGAACCTGAGACTTTCTCCTTGTGTTCTCTCTTTCCTTTTCTATCCCACTCTAGTAGTCTAATTTATCAAATCCTTCATGTAATAACCTTTATCAAAGATCCAATTATAATTCATCACCAAAACATTTAAATTCCTTTAAGAAATTTTTTTATCGTGATTATATCCAAAAATAATCACTAGAAGTGGAACACTGTCTCCTCCTACTATATGGAAAGAATAACTAGTAGCAATACCATCATCTTCTATGTCCTAAGGAATGGTAGCCAAGTCAAATTTATGTATTTTTCATTGCTCATCTTGATATTATCCCTTATTATTACATCAAACTCATCCCTACAATAAATCCAAAAATCTTCTAGTGTTAGGATATGCATATATTCAATGGAAACTATATTATGTACCACTCCTCTATAATCAAAATTTTACCTAGCATAAAAATGTGTCTAACTGTAATGATGATACATATATTTATTCACATTTCTTGCCTATTGAATAGTGGGGAAATGTTATTGGCCAATTAAAATAAGAAAATTAATGGTTGCCTTGTGAGGCTTAGACTACAAATCATGTAACTCAACCAATTGCCTGCAAAATTTCATAAGGATCCACTTGTCACTTGGATACCTTGGCATCTTGGTAGGTGTTATTAAGAAACCTCCTACTTTGAGATATGACAAATAAAAAATTTAAATGAAAATGTAGACATATAGAGACTACATCACATGCCTCATATGATACTCTTTTATATTTCAAAGATGTCACCAACATGCAAATAAGCTAATAGAAGAGACCATCATTCAATAAAATGTAATTCTTGTAGTATTCTTCAAGGACCAACTGAGGATAATATTCATATATTGGTACTATTGATAGTACACCATTGGTATTTAACCTTGAGAAGGATGCATTAGAGGCTGATGTATATACAAAATATGAAGTCATTTTGAAATTTAAGGTCTACAATACATTCATCAACTATCGATCCATGTTATCACTAATCATTATTGCTCACTCAATCTTAGTAGAACTTTGAGTCACATCAATGGTTCTAATATAGGCATACATCTAGGGTGAAAACCATTTGGTTTTCTTTTGTCTATTGATTCTTCACAAAATTTTATTGATTTCATCCAATTCTTGAATAAAATTTGATCTAACAATGTGCTTGGGGAACCTTGATGGTTGTTTTGTTTTATTCAAGTAATATATATTCATAATCTTAATACACTCTACTATTTTGGTTTCCCACTACTTCTCAGCCTTCTTCATTAAAATATAACTCACTTTTTGTGATGTTGGGATCTTTAAATAGTATTTAAGGTAATGAACATCCAACCTCACAACCACATTTCTAGCATCATCTCTTACTATCCTAGTCAAAGTCATAATACTTAACACATGCTAACATAAACTCAAGAATATAAGCTAAACTTGGGAAACTTACAACTTGAAGAATCCCACTATTGGTCATGGAGTGTAAGATTGGATTCTTTTCAAGTGCTCTTGATCTTTCTAAAATATTAGTCACAAATACGTGCCCCATGTATATCACTTATTTTGGTGAGTTTAGAAACAAGAATTGACTCAATGGGGTATCCTTTGTATTCATACTTAATTTTTTATTCTTGGAATATAACCTTGTTTTCTTTTTCTTTGCCCTTCTTTCTTGGTTCTATAATCTCCTCAAGTGCTAACTTTGGGCCCTCTTCAATTATCTTGCCTTATACTTTTGATTCCACTACTTCTTCTGACCTTCCTAAACTCTTTGATCTAGAAATTGGATTTTGTAAAATTTTAATTACCTTGATAAGTGTTTTTCAAACACTCATAGATTCTCCAAATAGTTTATAAAAGTAGAAAGGATTTTACTCTTGATTGTTTAAAATATTTCTAAACAAGATTCAGGTTTTAAGTAATTGAAAATTTTAGAAATCCTAAGTATCTTGCCTCTAAGTAATAGGGCTTATAAAGCATAAATAGGTATTATAAGAGAATGAGCATTAAGTTTTTTAGAATTTTGGGAGTTTGATAGATAATGAGTTTGGGTTTTTAACAATAAATTACTTTGGTTCAAAATCCTGAAGTAAGTTCAAGAAACTTGACAAAGTACTAAGGCAAGGAAAAATCGAGAAGGTCTTAGATGATGGTTCACGAGTTTGCTTAGGGTCAAGACTTATGATTTACTTAAGTGAGTTACTTAAATCTAAAATATATAACTATGAATATTTATGGAACCTGAAGAAGTATTTTGGGAGTCAGGTTTTTGGTAGGAAGTTACTTGCTAATAAAAACTTGAAGTTATGAAGGTTATGAAACTTGAAGAAGTACTGGGGGAAGGGAAACCTAATTGAGTAAGATTTTAATGTAGTTCAGGGTTTCCTACATTAGTTACATAGGATAAGGGATCCTAAACAAGAAGTGATGGGAAAATTGAAGGACTAGGACGTTTGGAATTGTGATTTTTAGGGCAAGTTACTAGGTGTCAAAAACTTGATGTAAGAAAGAGGGACTGGTAAACCTAATTAGGTAGGGAAATAAAAAAATAGGGATTGCATGAATATTTTTTATTTTTAAGTTTTTAGCAAGAATAAAATTTGATAAGAGATTTTGATATTTCAATTTTTAAATTAAAATAAATTTTACAAAGAATTTGAAAGAGAAAAAAAGCAAAACAACACTGATAGTCAAAAATCTATGGTGGCATGAGAAAAATAAAATGGGGATAAAATAACCTAAAAGAAGAAAAAAATAAATTGAAATTGGTTTAGTAATAACTTAACTTAACTACAAATGGGTCAAGAATAAAATCACTTGAAATTGCTCCAGAGAATAAAAATGCACAACTCAAGTTTCGTAGGGGCTATTACTTGTTTGAATGACTTAGAAATAAGGTAGAAATCCTCAAAATTTATATAAATAAAAATTAATTTATTACATGTGTGGCAAAGACACATCATCCCTTACTTCCCTTTTTAATTGGTCTCTTTAAATTTCTCTACTTTTTTTATGTAATGAATTAAAGCACTTTTGGAATCCCAATTTGGTCTAGGTTCATGAGTAATTTAGGTTTGTGAACTATAAATTTTGATTATGAATTTAAATAAGTAAAGCAATTTTTAAATCTTGATTTGTCCTGTATAATGTTAGTTAGGTTTTCGAGACAACTTAACTCCTTTTTTTAAGTGAAGCAACTAAGGAAACCTAATTAAAACTAGGGAGTGTTGGTTGGGTTTTTGGGACTACTTAAGTTATTTAGTTTGGTAAGTAAAGTAATTCAAGAAACCCAAATTGGTCTATGAGGAGTGAATCAGGTTCTTAGGACAACTTAACTTATTTTCAAGGAAGTAAAGTAACTTATAAAACTTGATTCATACTGCAGATGACCTAAGTTACTTCTAGCTTGCTTTAAGTGCTGAAGTGGATGAGTAAAAGGATTTGAGTGATGTTTATAAGAAAAATCTTTTAGTTCTCTAGAGTAATTTAGGATAAATTAAGGAATGTAAACAACAAATGAAAAACAACACTAATAGAACTCAAGTTATTTATTTAGGAGACTAGCTTCAAGCAATATAACTAACACACACAAGACCAAAATGCTAAAATTTTGAAAAAAAGTGGGTTCCCCAAAATCTTAAAGTGTCAAATTTTGGGGACACCACAAACAAAATAGGCATGAATGATCACCAAATTCAAAAATGTCACTTGGTAATGTACAACCAAAAATAAGCATGAATGATCATCTATGAATAATGTACTCTTGTGAATGATTGAAATGTGTCTCCAATGAGATACCTTGAATGTACCTATTGAATGGAATTTTAACACATACAAGAAACATACTTCCCCTCATATATCTCCTTTGAAAAAAATTTCTATGGATAAATTTTCCCATAAAATTATATTCACTCGTGCACATAATTTATTCTTGATTTGGTTATACCTTATTAGTTAAAGTGTGATTTTATGTATATATTATGAAGATTGAATATATATTTTGTATTGTAGTTTAGAATAAAAATTTGTTGATACATTTAATCACTGCTCAAACACTTATATGAACTGATGCAATATGCAACTTGAATCTTTGAAAAAATCAATATTTAAATCATTTCAAATTTCTTTGTAGAATGTCTTTAGGTGAAAAAATAATTACCACACTTTAAAGGTAGAAGGCAGCCTCACTCAAAGAGAATTTGGATAAAAGGTAGAATAAGACCTCACTCCAAGATAATTTGGATAGATTACCATAAAAAATACCAAAAATAAAATTAAACCCACATAAACATCTACCATTGTATGGTGGTGACAAAATTCCTCTTCCTGATTGGTATTTTGAATTGTTTAGTCCACCAAACATGCATCTAGATATATACTTGTTTAGCACTACATCAAGAAAAGAATATTCTCTAATTGGAATAATCCTGGTCTATGATAAGGATGATATTGAAGATTCACTTCAATTAAAAATTGAAATTAGGGAATGGAGAAGAGAGAATTATTCATCGAGCTATAGCTTATTTCACCAAATTTACACCCAGTAAAATGGAGTTGATAAAAAATAATATTTTTCCTTCTTGTGAAATGTTTAGGTTTCATTTGAATAGATATGAAAATATTTAGATGTCTGGGTTGATGGATAGAGATAATTTGGTCAATAGAATACAAAACATGTTGAAATAAAAACATGAATAAGGTTTTTAAAAAATTCTACTTACCACCATGCAAACATGCATTTAAGATACCGTATAGACATGAGAGAATCAACATTTAAAAAAATAAGACAAGCAAGGGAAACATATTTATATGAAAAATTGAAAGAGGCCATTATAAGTACTCACACCAGTGAAGAAAAATAAGATCTAACAAAATGTTGAAACACTTTTTTTGACACAAAAATTTGATGAGACACATAGTGAATTATCTATATGGTATATTTTCTCTACCACTTATGCCTTGAACATTCTTGTAGAAATTTGTAAATTTGGTGACACAAATATCAAAAAAATAAATCTCAATGAAAGATGGGTGAATGATAAAATTCATTCATTTTTAAAAAATAATGAGGTTCTAATGAAGGATGCTTTGTTAATTCCTTTTGACCCAATCAACCCTGACTATTTTATTAAATCAAATGAAGTCCTAGAAGATATGATGGAAGAAAATCATAATGTTCAAAATTGTAGATGGATAACACATAATTATATCACAACAGAGAATCCTTTCAGAGGAGGACAACTATACATAATCATTGAGAAATAAATGTTCTTTTAGAAGGGCAAGATTTTTGAAAACTTGTACTCTATTTCATACTGTTCACAAAATATGTAATCAATATAATGAAGCTAATGAAACCATTTATAAGGATTCATTTTTAGAAAGAGTCTGATCTTCATGTGACCTTATCAAATTAAGAGGGTATAATAATCTTGAAATAAGGAAGAAAGAGATGGAATAAATACATGCATAAGATAAACACTTGTTCACACAAATGAACTATTCAACACAACAACTACAGGGGAGAAAATGCTTGTTTTCATGGAATAACATATTTGGGATTGTTTCGCTAAGGTGTTTGAATTTATAAAAAAATTTAATTTACCTATTTCAAATAAATAATATTTAAATCTGATTGGCATAATAGTACATAGAAATATTCAAGGATTTTAGAAAAACATAAAGTAGAACTAGTAGATTTATTGGAAAAAAGGGTATATTTCCTTCTTGAAAACCCTAGGGTATAATAACATGGATAATTGGTGAAAAAAGGTGAAGCTAAAAAGTAACATATTATCAAAAGCTATAGATTATTTTAGCAATAATGATATGACAGTACCACCAGACCAAACAATCACACCTGAAGAGGTAAAAGAGCATTATAAAATTTCTAAAAAAAGGTTTGATGATTTATGTCTTTTGAATGAAAGTATTTGAAAAAATAAAAAAGGTTGGGAAGCATTATCTCAAGGTTGATTAATCATATTGAAATTTTATCTACTTAATGATGGAGGTCAACTTCCTAGGATAGATATAGAAAGATTCATATACCATTATGGCCCTCCTTATCTTTGGCCATCCTTTTTAAAAGATTTTAGTGAAATGTTCATTCTTGGTGTTGTAGAGAGGATTACAAAGTAAGTTAGTCAAGCATTAGTCCATAAGCAATGAAACATGCATAAAGAACTAACTAACCAAGCCTATATATTCCTATGAGAATTACAAAGGATATCATTAAATAAATGAAAGAAAGCAAACCATATTACCTTCCCAAACAGATTCACCATACACATGTGGCTCAAAAACATGTTGTCCCTTGATCAAGCATCCTTGTCTTTATCAACAATGACGGTAAGCTCCTCCAATGCCTTAAGAACAATCCATAAAACATAGGATCATGATTCCAAATCTCTAAACTAGCCTATCAATAAAGGTTGCAAACAAAATCTATGATCTAATGTAAATCCTTTTGAAGATATTCAAGCATAATAACCTTGCACCAAAATAGCTTAAAAATGATGTTCATGGCCTCTCTATTTATAGATTTTTTAGATTGGTCAGGATCAACCTAAATCATCCATCCTGAGATAAAGATGTGTGGTTGAGTATAATCCTAATATTTAGAATTGAATCTATAATTATCTTCATCATGACCTTGGAATAAGGGGCATTGAAGAGGTAATAGAAGCACTAACTAGGAATGAGTGACCCATAATCTTGATATTTGTGGCATTTATGACCTAGGGATGTCTTCTCAATAAATGATGTCATTGATGATGTAGTTAATAGGAATCAATTTTAAAAAATAAATACTTAACAACTCTCATGGAAAATCCACTTAAGATCTTAATTTCAATTAATTAGCCTTAAATAAGGTTAATCAACATTTGTTCAATTATTTGAAAATTGGTTCTTAATTAATCAAAATGGTCAGAAAGTCATATTACTAAGTTATAATTTGACTCAAGAAGAATTTTAAGATGATGTTAGATGCACAAAAATCATATTCCCATTTAGGAGGTTCCCAACAACAAATAACAAAGGCATGTGTCATGTACCAATGAATTGGAAGAAAAGAGTGATCCAGAGCACAAAAGGAGAAATCATCATTTTGACTTGAAATAAATTGATCAAAGTTAGCTAATACTTAAATTTCATTACCCTATTTAGAGATACTTTGACCTAATTTGTCACTTTTAAAAGACAAGTTTGAACCATTTAGCATGTTTTATGGATTTTGACCTAAAATGTGCATTTGAGTGCAATTCGAGTAAGATTGACAATTTTAACACAAATGGTGTTAAGAATTTGATGTTTACATTTTACCCATGTTTGAGAAGGCATAGTGAGACATTAAGGTGAGGAAATGTCTTTTCAAATAAAGGAGTTGTTAAGAAGAAATTGGAATAGACCCATGATCACAAAGAAAATTAGTCAAGTATTAGTCCATAAACAATGAAACATGCATAAAGAACTAACTAACCAAGATTATATATTCTTATGGGAATTATAAAGGATAGAAAGAAACACCATATTACATTCCAAAATGTATTCACCATACCCATGTGGCTCAAAAATATGTTCTCCCTTAATCAAGCATCCTTGTCTTTGTCAACAATGGTGGTAAGCTCCTCCAATGCCTCAAGAACACTCCATAAAACCTAGGCTCATGATTCAAAATCACTAAACTAGCCTATAAATTAAGATTTAAAATAGAATATATGATCTAATGCAAAACATTTTGAATATTTTTGAGCATAATAACCTTGCACCAAAAAGTAGTTTAAAAATGATGTTCAAGGCCTCTCTATTTATAGATTTTTGAGATTGGTGAGGATCAACCTGAACCATCCATGTTGAGATGAAGGTGTGTGGTTGAGGATAATCCTCATATTTGGAATTAAATCTATAATTATTTTCTTCATAACCTTGGAAGAAAGTGCATTGAAGAGGCATAGGAGGCATTAGCTAGGTATGGGTGACCCATAATCTTGATATTTATGGCATTTATGGCCTAGGGATGTCTTCCCAAGAAATGATGTCACCTGATGATGTAGTTAATAGGAATCAACTTTCAAAAATAAATTTTCAACAAATCTCATGGAAAATCCACTTAAGCTCTTGATTTGGATTAATTAGCTTAAACAAGGTTAATCAACATTTATGCAATTATTTGAAAATTGGTCCTTAATTAATCAAAATGGTCAAAAAGTCATATTATTGAGTTCTAATTTAACTTAGAAATAATTAGATGATGAAGTTAGGTGCACCAAAACCATATTCCCATTTTGTATGTTCTCAAAAACAAATAACAAAGGCATGTGTCATGTACTAATGAATGAAAAGAAAAAAGTGATCCAGAGCACAAAAGGTGAAATCATCATTTTGACTTGAAATGAATTGATCAAAGCTAGCTGATCCATAAATTTAATTATGCTATTTAGGGATACTTTGACCTAAATTTTGACTTGTAAATGACAATTTTGAACTATTTGAGTGCAATTTGAGAAAGATTGACAATTTTAACATAAATGGTGTTAGGAATTGGATGTCTACATTTTGCCCCTATTTGAGAATGCATAGCAAGACATTCAGGTGAAGCAACCTCTTTTCAAAGAAAAGAGTTGTCAAGAAGAAATTGGAACAGACCCATGTTGCCCCCTCAAGAGGACATATTAGGATGAAAGAGAAAGATGAAGTATTGAAAAGAGAGAAAAAGTGAGAGCTTAACCCATGGAATAGATCACATTTAGATGAGGTAATTCTTACACACATGATTACCATCAATGATCAAAATATAATTAGAGGTATAATAGGCCCCAGAGATGGGGGAATGGGAAAGAAACAATCTATAAATTTAAGGGACACACTATAAGCATACCCAATTTGAGAGTACAAGCTACATGCTTATGACATTGATTAATCCCGAGTCAAGTTACACACTAAAATATTTCCATCATGGACTTTAATGTGGAGAGCTTGGAATTAGAGGAAAAGAGATAATGCTTTACTTCAAGAAGGGAGACACATGATTACCATCAATGATCAGAATATAATTGGAGGTATAATAGGACACAGAGATGGGGGAATGGGACAAATACAATCTATAAATGTAAGGGACACACTATAAACATACCCAATTTGAGAGTACAAGCTATGTGCTTATGACATTGATTAATCCTGAGACAAGTTACACACTAAAATATTGCCATCGTGGACTTTAATGTGGAGAGCTTGGAATTAGAGGAAAAGAGATAATGCTTTACTTCAAGAAGGGAAGCACCAATAAAATTGTATCTCTAAAGAGAATATAATAAGAAGTACTCTAGTAGAGTGGATTTGAACATGATAAAATAGTTTCGCCATAGTAGGGCAAATCTTGATCATTGATAAACAATAAATAATGATTTTTTCCCTATAGAACTAATTTGATTCAAATGTGGTTTAGATGTTATGCCCTAGTATGGGCAATTGTCAAGAAAAATAACTCAAAGATATAACCAAAAATATAGGTTAAAGTGAGTGGGTATAAATGTACATGCAATGGTGTAATAGATTAGAAAGCCATATAAAACCAAGCATATGAGAATGCACAAAGTGATGAGAGAGAGAGAGAGATGAAAATAATAATGGAGATAGTTGAGCTGACCTCAATAGAAATTAAGTGATACCTACATAGTTCCATGGACTCATGTTCTAACATGAACTTTAGGCCCATGTAGTTCACCCAAGATTTGGAGAGAATGGAATGAAGAATGATGAAAAATGACAAAGAATTGATTATACTCACAATTTATGTAAAGAGATATACATCTAACAATATAGAACAAATCCTAAAATTCATGCTATCTAGAAGCCTAATTCCATATCATGAGCTTAGGTTATTGAAAGTGTTCTTGAGAATCATTCATCAGAGTTGATATTGACATTGAGACATTGAGACTTGAGCATAAAGTGCTTGTTATAACAGAATAAATTAAGCATCATAAGTATGAATAACTTTATAATGCTATAAGATTCTAGTTGCGTTGAGCTAGTTCAAATGTGAATATATATAACTAAATATAATGGTAAAATAATGACCTAAACTAGAGTTGCATTGATTTACATTTTTTTTAAAAAGAAAAAAAAGACAAACATAAATGAACCTAAATAAAAATAAAGATATGAAAAATCAAGACTTAAGTAGGAAAAAAATGTTTAAAAAGGAAATAATGACTTGATAACATAAGATCAAGATATGAATAATCAAGATCCATGTGGAATATCAATGTATTCTTGAACATAAAAGAGAAAATCAAAATCAAATAGAAAAAACAAGACACCGACAATAGTCAAATAAATAAAATGGTCTAAGAACAACGTAATAACATAGGATCAAGTAATAAACAATCAAGATCCATGTGAATCATCAAGATGTTCTAAAACACAAAAGATATAAGCAACAACAATCAAGTAAACACAAGACCAAGATGAGAAAAGGAGTAATAAAAAGAGAAAAAGAGAAGAAATAAAAGGAGAGGTATGAAATGACAATAAACACTAAGAAAACTCAAATAAACACACACAAAAAAAAAACAAATTTAGTGTTGTTTAAATAAAAATGTTCGTGCATTGGTGGTAGAGGTGTTACTTTCCACTAGAACATAATAAAGAATAATTACATGACAATTTTTCCCTAATTAAAGAGGAATAATGATAGAATAAATGGGGGAAGAGAAGAAAATGAAGGGGTTGGCTGAGCTAACTCTAGATGTATAAGACAAGTGGACATTGCCTACATAGTTCCATGGATGCATGTTCCAACATGAACTTTAGGCCAAATGTAGTTCTCCCAAGAAATGGGATAGAATAAAAATGATGATCAGACCAGTATGAGTAATGTTATATAAGAAATGGAAGATACAATAAACAAATGAGAATGGTCTATAAAAAAGGAAGCTAATGAGATGAGAAAAATGATCTTGAAAAATGGCAAGTATTTGTGATAAGATGAAATGAACTAGTGTTTTTGTGCTTAAAAAATGGTAAGAGCATTATTTATTAATAGTTCTTCATAAAATGGTGAGAATGTTCAAACTTAACAATTGCTCAAAAAATGGTAAGAGCATTCAAAATTAATAGTTGCTCATAAAATGGTGAGAGTGTTCAAACTTAATAGTTTCTCACAAAATGGTGAGAGCGTGGGATGGTGGAATAAAAATATATAAATGTATGGAAACATTAGACAATGTTCTTTTTTGGATCATGTTTTGATGTTTTTAGTATGTTCATAATATTTCTAATATTTTTGGTATTTTTGGGATAAAATATGTACAAGGTGGGACCATATATTCGAGGAGATGCATGTCCTAAGAGTAGAGGTTCCAATAGGATAACTAAGCTAGCTACAATGGCCCCTGCTCACAAATTGGAAAGAGAAAGGTAAGGGGGATTGAGGTGACCTCAATATGAATTGAACAAGACCTACATAATCCTAAAATGACCTCAATTCATAGTAATTCCATCCACACAAAAGGTAGGGAAAAACCAACTAGGTCCCAATATGTTCTCAAATCTAGCAAATGGCCAGTGAAATGAAAATAATGATGGCAAGGTGATGTAACAATGCATGATAAACAAGTATTGCCACTATTTTTTCCATAGGTAGTTATAATTAGGATACGATGGTAATGGTCAATGTTACTAATTTGCCCATAGGTGGTTATAATTAGTAACAATACTGGTGAGACACTAATTTACCCATAGGCCATTATAATCAAGCTCACATAAACAAACATGGATATAGGATGAAATATATCTTTCCAGATCAACTATCATAGTAACTTTAGAGACTGTCATTATAAACACAAATTTTATTGATTATTGAAACATCATTAGAATCCCCCCATAAAATGTGTAGGAAGAATCAAAAGAACCAAGATCAAAACATGAGTAGGTAGGATGACTAAAAATAGGCTATTGTCTAGATAGGAATGGATATGGTATAACAAAATGATCAGAAGAAAATTGGATATAGTGGCAATAAAGTTGCCCCCAAGAAATGACTGGATTAGATTTCTCAAAAAATGGTGAGAGCATGGGAAAGGGGGTGACCGAGCTAAGCTCAATAAAAAATGAGTGTTGCCTACATAGTCCCAAAGGACCTCAAGTTAATGTAGTTCAAAAGGCATGGTTCATAGATCTCAATGGTATAATAATGCCTAAAAAGGGTCTATAGGTTTGTCCCTAAGAGATGAGGCATGGTAATGGCAAAATGGGTGAATGGTAGATGAAAAAATGGTTTTGTTACTCTGCTAACAAGTAGATGCACATTCTAGTCAATATATGAGACACCAAAAAAATGATCAGCTATATAAGTTGCTATCCAACACCCTTTCAAAACAACTATTATGTTAAAAACTTGTTACTAATATGGATCTCAATAATGTGTTCATGATCTTCATAGAGCATTGATTCTACTTCCTTCAAACATCGAGAGAAGACATCCTTATGACCTCGATAAAGGAAAGTGCTACCAGTGATGGTAAATAATGGTAGGATAAATGAGATAAGTGGGTAATAAACAGGTGGGTGATAATGAAATTTATAATAGGGGAAACAAATGGATATTGGGACTTTTATTCGCATGTAATGTTCTAGATTAAGGTAAAAATAGGTTTTGAAGGGGCCCCGAAACCCTATACAACAAAGAGAAAGATAAACCATTAAACATGACCAGGTTTTTAAAAGAACTGATACCAATAAAATAAATAAACTAGGTTTTACAGGGACCTATTACCATCAGATATGACCAGATAAAACTGCTATCAAAACACTGATCTAAAAGTTAACAGACTGGATCAGCAACCTGAACAACCTCCCAGACCAGTAACCAACAAACTAGTAAAGCAACCAGTTTACTAACCCCAAAAAACTAGACAATAAAAGGGAACATTAGATATTCCTTTTGAATTGAGGTTTATTTTTTTACACAATCAAATATTCATATCTAGAGGGGGGACCAAAGGCTTAGACTTCTTCCTCTTAACAGTTGTCCATCCATCCTCTAACTTTGCTACCTCAACAACCCATACCTCAGAAGACAATATCCTTAGAACCCAGGGGGCACAGATGCTGCAACAAATTCCTTGTGAGAGCAAGACAAAGTCTGGCTCTTTGGAGGATCCTCCAAAATAGGGGAAGAGACCACTGCCACCTCCACCACTGGCTCATAAAGATCACTAACCACAGCCTCTGCAAGAACTTCAATAGAATGTTTCACCAAAGAATCCTCCTCAACCACCAGCTCAGAGTGAATACTTTCCTCAGTCTTGGAATCAAAATCAGTCAAAGCTTCCATGGGTTGTTTAACAATGTAATGCTCAGAGGAAGCCTCAGACCACCAAGAAGGTGGTCATCTGGATTTGGATTTCCCAGCAGCATAATGAGCATCAATATGACCCATTAGGTGGCACTTCTTGCACCAAAAAGGGATCCCCTCAAAATCTAAAATTTGTGTCTAGGTACCCCTTGGGGATTCTAGGTAAATCACCTTAGGAAGGCCCTTAGAAACATTCAAATCTAATAAAAAGCATGTGCAGGTCAAATGGTGATAATCTGAAGTATCTTCATCTACTAATAAAAAATCCCCTATAGCATTTCCAATGGTTTCAAAAAATAAATCATGCCAAAGATTTATTGGAAGATAAGGGAGCCACACCCAGATAGTGAACTTGTTAAAGGATTTTGAGAGAGGATTAAAATCCTTATGCCATGGTTTGGCCATGAGAGGATATCTGCCCTACCAAGATAAATTATTGTGGCACAAAATAATCTTCCTATCATCAAAGCATTGGAACAATGCTATAAAAAACCCTTGGCCCATGGGAAGATTTGGATATTATTTTCAATAAGTGGCATCCAGGTCTTGGAGATCTAACCATGTAGATCTGCAAGAGAGGGCCAAAAGCCATGAAAATGAAAAATAACAGCAAAAAAGGAAAATTGTTCTTCCATTTGAAAAATTTCTTCAACTGATTCAGGATCTAGAGTTACCCTAATAGGTTTTAAAGCACTTATAGGCAAAACATGGGAAGGCCCAGATGATGCGTTAGGAAGAGCATCATGTAATCCAGCTTCAAAAGCAGCCACATCAGCAAAATTTCTTCCCCCAGAACCAAAACCTGAACTAGGAGTAGGGGATCCATTAGCATAATGCAAGGCCGTATTCACATGTTATTGATGCTAGATTTGACATAATTTTTGTCATGGTAGGGCCAAAGACCTTTCAAGATACTCTTTATAGGACCATCAGATTCTTCTATTTCTTGATCTTGAGAGTAGATACCATTTGACTATGCTATATATTGGAATCTATTTTGATTTGATCTTTGATATTATCTTTAATAAAAAATGAAGAACTTCAGTGCTCAGCTATTGGCACTTCAATGAGGTTTTTACTAATGAATTTGTTCTGATCATCCCATAGCACCTCTGAGTAGGTTTCATAAAGAGATGTTAACATTTAACTTTGATTTTAGTTTAGATCCTTCAAAAATGTTTCACTAGGAGAGTGTTATTATTCTATATTAATATGGTCTTGGCCTCCTTGTTCTTCTTCAATCTCTATGTCACCATGGATGTAGTTCAACAAAGTGTGATTCTATTGATCCCAATTGACACTTATGGGAGATGGAATGTCAATAATATGGCTATCTTTGTTGATGGTAAAGGCATATGGAATGGTAATGTAATGTGGAGAGGTAGCATAATCCTCATAAAAGATACCAGGAGAACTTCAATTGATGCCAAATTAATCATCCACAAAGATTGTAGAAGGATTACAAATATATTCAAATTGATCTGTAAGGCAATTATAACCAATGTTGTAACAACCAATACTATAATCTATTTTTGACCCTAATTTTGAAGAAATGGACTCTAAATCCAATGTCTCCACTAATTTTGATTCTATTTCTGATGATCAACCCAATGTTGGTTCAAAAATAGAACCTAACTCTAATATTGATTCTTCATTTGATATGGTTATTTTGATAATGTTTTATTGAATGCTGAATTTTTGATAGGTAATGGCCTATAATGGCATAATGGGCTCAATAAAAATTGACTCATCTTGGAAAGGTTCAACATATACTAACTCATCTAAGTGAATCCCTTCAAAAAGAGGGAACTACTCAAGGGATGTCTTGACAAAATTGTGTCTGTCAAAGTGAGACTCCTTAATGAGTGGGAAAAGATCAAGAGATAACTCTACCAAGACTAACTTGTCAAGGAGATGAGGATCTTTAAAAATAGGTAGCATATGAATAGGTTAATTATCATAATTTATCTTGTCACAAATGGGTGTTTCAACAATAACATGTTAGTTTTGGTTCATAATTGGTTTGCAAAAGATCAATGTTGAACACATTTTGATCTTCATAAAATGGATTTTAAAGAGGTAATGGTTCTTATTTAGGATCAAAGATCAGCATATAATTTATAAAGTGGGGAACATTTGGTTTAGTGGTAATAATAGTTTATGGTTCAATAATGGACTCTCCAAAGATTAGACTATTGAAGAAGGGATAAAAACAATTGGCTCATCAAATGGAGGTTCATCAACAATAGGTTCATCAAAAACTAGTGATGGGCCAAGAATGGTAACAAGTAGATGCTTCATAGTTTGGTTGCTCATGAAAACCAAAGGAAGAGGTCCTAACATGGTCATGACTATATGCTTCTTAGTTTGGTTGCTTGTGTGAACCAATGAAGAGGTCCTAAAATGGTGATGACCAAATGCTTCTTAGTTTGGTTACTCATGCAAACCAAAGGAGGAGGTCCTAAAATGGTGATCTTGGTACATTTTGGAGTTTGATTACTTACAAAAGCCAAAGAATCCAAGTATTTTTGATAAACCCAATCATTCTAATCATGAGTTGGATCATAAATTGGATCTTGACTATGTTCCCATGACTGATTTTTGTGAGATGGATAAAAATCTATCTCGCAAACCATATTATCACCGTAGGGGTCTTGACTAAAGTCATAAAAGTCATTTTGTATGGCCATTCTATCATAATTTAGTTTATCCATTACTACACCATAAGTGTAGCAAGACATATATGAATTTAAAGAAAAAAGCTTTGAAAGAAAAAAGACTTAAAGTTTTATAAACCCTAAAAAATGATCCAAAGGATAAATGTCTCAAACTTGGTTCAACTTGGTCGAAGGGGTGGATTTTCATCTCAAAATTAGTTTTTTCCAAGATTTGGCATGAAATAACCTAATGTCAAATATCTAACATCAATGGTTTTTGAAGAAAGGTTGTGTTTTCCCAAATAAAGTCACAAAAATTGATGAGGATAGGCACTCAAATAAACAAACAATCAATAGTGTTCAAAATTGGGTAATCATTTAACCAAAGCTATGAAACCCAAAACAAAAAGATGTATGCACCAACCCCATGAATTAAAACCTAAATATAAATCAATCAATGTTTGGATCCAAACTTGACAAGGTTAATTAACTATGTAATGTTGAAGAATAGGATTGGACCAAACAAGCTAGACAAGATCAGAAAGCATGATGACACAAGATAAAGGTCCGAATGGTATAAATAAAATGGTTTGAAACAAATGGTTTTTTGAGACAATGGTAAAGAAGTTATTGAAACAAATTGAGTAGCCTAATGGTGTAAAAATGCTTGAATGATGTGATCAATTTTTATGTTTCAAAGACTCAAAGGCAAAAATGATTTGACATGATTTGGGCAACAGAACGGTACCTTTATTAACTCAAATACATGATTTTGACATGGCTTATAAACAAACAAATGATTTTTAGCTTAAAAGAATACCAATAAAATAATGACCAAAATATACTATGTATAATCATCCAAATCCTAGCAAGGGTATGGAAAAATGGGGTTGATTTAACTAGCAAGGTTTTAAACATTCTAGGGGAATCAATTGCACAATGACTTTCACATCAAATGATGCAAAATACAAGCATAAAAATTGGGTGACCATAGTATTGGCTAGTTTTAAAAAGGTCTTGTCCTTTTTATAACCACTACATTCTATTATTCACTCAGTGTAGTATGATGTCCAAATACAGGTATGTCCCATGTGCAACTCCAAAGGAGCCAAATGAAGTCAATGTTGAGAGATGAAAACCTGGGTCAAAACTTCCCTAAATAACTTGTGGGAGGTGATGAAGTCCCCCTCACAAGTCAAGATGCCTAAAAATAAATAAATTATGAAATTAGAAATACTTTAGGGTCATTCTCAAGGTCACCCAAACTTTGATGAGTTTTTAGGGAGTAAGTTCCTCTAAATATAAATAAACAATGGTGGTAAGCTCCTCCAATGCCTCAAAAACACTCCATAAAACCTAGGATCATGATTTCAAATCACTAAACTAGCCTATTAATGAAGCTTGAAAATAAAATATATGATCTAATGCAAAGCATTTTGAAGATATTTAAGTATAATAACCTTGGACCAAAAAATAGCTTAAAAATGATGTTCATGGCCTCTCTATTTATAGATTTTTGAGATTGGTTAGGATAAACCTGAATCATCCATTTAGAGATGAAGATTTATGGTTGAGGATAATCCTCATATTTAGAATTAAATATATAATTATCTTCATCATGACCTTGGAAGAAGGGACATTGAAGAGGCATGGGAGGCATTAACTAGGCATTGGTGACCCGTAATCTTGATATTTGTGGCATTTACGGCCTAGGGATGTATTCCCAATAAATGATGTCACCTAATGATGTAAGTAATAGGAATCAATTTTAGAAAATAAATATTCAAAAAATCTCATGGAAAATTCACTTAAGCTCTTGATTTGGATTAATTAGCCTTAAATAAGGTTAATCAACATTTGTGTAATTATTTGAAAATTAGTCCTTAATTAATCAAAATGGTTTGAAAGTCATATTACTGAGTTATAATTTGACTTGGGAAGAATTAGAAGATGACATTAGATGCACTAGAACCATATTCCCATTTAGGATGTTTTGAACAACAAATAATAAAGGCACATGTTTTGTACCAATGAACTAGAAGAAAAGAGCGATCGAGAGCACAAAAGGTGAAATCATCATTTTGACTTGAAATGAATTGATCAAAGTTAGCTGATCCATACATTGTATTTCCCTATTTATGGATACTTTGACCTAAATTGGCACTTGTAATTGACAAGTTTGAGCCATTTAGCATGTTTTATGGATTTTGACATGAAATGTGCATTTGAGTGCAATTCGAATAAGATTGATAATTTCAACACAAATGGTGATAGGAATTGAATGTCTATAGGTGTGAATGTTGGTTTGATAATTATTGATCTTCTAAATATCACTAATTTTTTTAAGGAAGAACATCTTCACCTAATTATTTAGGCATTAATTAAAAAAATTATTGTTGAGGCCTTCAATGTATTCGTCATTCTTGGCATAAAACATTATCCTGTCATTCAAACCTCTCTCAAGAATTTGCATGTTATTGATTTGTATTACATGAAAGATATGGATGTCAGACTATGGGGTCTAGATAGTTATGGATTAAATTTGACACATATTACAGGTATCAATTTTTGTCAGGGTCTAGCTCATTTTTAGCTACTAGGTTTGCACCTCCATTTTCAACAAAGTAGATTAGAGGATAGTTTTGACATTTACAAAGACATACCAACATTTAAAATTATTAGATCACAAAAAATGGGAAGGCCATTCACAAATGATCTAAATACCATCTTTTGGGAGACATTTATCTCTACTTTTAATGATTTAAATGCATGTGATGTCCTAGGGGTATATACAGGAGCTAGATTGGTGCATGTTTATATAAAAGTGAAAATAATTTTATCTTGCATTATAAAAACTAAATAACAAACAATTTTTTATGTATAATTTTTTTTAAAAAAGACAAATTTAGAGCAACCAATACAAGAATAACCACTTTGATCAATACCAGGTGCATAACATTTTTAATTTTATTTTTATAATCATGCTTCATTTTCCAAATATAACATCTTAACAATCTTTTAGTGCATACGCTTTATTATTCAAACCTAATAGCTTAGAAATATTTCATTGTGTAGCACTAATGTCATTGCATACAAGTGAGGAAACAATAATAGAAAAAAATCATATTAATGAACATGACACATTAGAAGATGAAGAAGGTAACATAAGATCATGCATATTTTTTCAATTATATAATGTTTCATTTATCAAGGATTCATAATACTGATAGAATAATCATAATTTTGGTCGAGAATCATTGAAATGTCGAGACTTTAGACTTGGTTTTGTAACTCGATGTTGAGATAGGGCAGCCATGCCTTAGCTTGTCTTTGTTGTGATTAGTGATTGTGCAGGAGAGGGGTGGAGGATCGATTGAATGGGGGGTAGTTGTGGATTCCAGTGTTGAGGATGGTGTAATGAAGGGCATGGTTATGGCTCAGAGGGAGCCTTCTAAGACTGTGCCTGGTAGGAGTTTTAGCGAAGTGGTGGGCTTGAATATGCCAAGACAGGAAGCAACAACATTTGGAAATTTATTTTTTTCTCAGACTATAGGTGCGATGAATTTGAGCTCGCCTAGGGGATCTCAGATCGTGAAGATTAATGGCTACCTAGAGTGGTGCAAAGAGTGACCCAAATTGGTAATCCCTTTTGATATGATCTCTGAAGATTTGGAATATTACTCTAAGCATTCATTGTATTGCAAGTTTTTTGGATTGAGAGTCTCCCTTCAATTTTTGGAGAGTTGGGCTTAGAGAGTGTGGGAACCAAAGGGTGAAATGGAGGTCACGTTACTGGCAGAAAATTTTTCCATGGTTATGTTTCTTTCCTTGGCTAATTCAAATACGGTTTTTGAGGGTGGACCCTATTTTTATAATCAAGTTGGACTTTTTGTCAAACCATGACATGTAGGATTTAATCCTTCTAAAGAACTACCAAATTGAGTTCCAGTGTGGGTTTGGTTACCCAGATTTCCTATAGAATGTTGTCTAGAGGATGTTCTTCAATTGTTAGCTTCGATGCTCAAAAGGCTGGTGGGGTCTTCAACACAAACCTTAGGTAAGAAAGTTATGATTTTTTCTTGAATTTGCATGGAAATTGATTTGAGTAGACCACTACCAGATGCAGTGGAAATGAGTGTGGGCTCATATTCCTTGGTACAACAACTAGACTAGTAGACCCTACCTTTCTGGTGTCACCTTTGTCATGAATATGGCCACCTAGTGTGAAGATGCCTAAAGGCCAAGCCAGTGGAACAACAACCTTTGCCTCTTCTTAGTATCACTCCTTGTGCTAATAAAGGGAAGAAGTCTGGTGTTGGTGAGGGAAAGGATGCTAAAGGTTTTGTTTAGGTGAAAGCTCAAAACTAAAATACAGGCTAAAAGAGGAACCTTATGGAGTGATAGTATGAGGATAATTTTAATAGGTTTGAGGTCTTAGATGAATTGGGCCAGCAAGAAGTTAACCTGGGATTACTTAGTGTAGAGCAGCTTGTGGGAGGATCTGGACCAGAGATTAACTCTTCCACTCCTCATTCTACTCTTCATGAGGAGTCTAACTTACCTATGGTCATAGATGGGCAAATAAGAGAATAAATATTTTTGGAGACAAATGGTGATCAGGGACAAAGTGTAGAGGATGTGGATCTTCCAGCAAGGATTGTGGTTATAGAAATGAATAGGTGAGGTAAATCATCTCCTCATCTGGGCATTCTTCAAAAGGATAGTAAGAGGGGGGTTTTAGAGAAAAGTGTTAAATTGGGGAGAAAGAAGGACATAGAGAAGATTAAGATGATCGGGGAGACTTTGGTAGAGTCAGGTTCTATTAAGACCTTAGATTCCCACTTTTTGACTCGTCTAAAATGATCATTATTTCTTAAAATGTGAGGGGTTTCAATAGTGGCCCTAGACAAAAAGTTGTTAAAGAACTAGTTAGAAGTCATTCTCCTGATGTTCTCTTTCTTTAAGAGACTAAGGTTTCTATGGAAGATATGAGGAGTATCACACCTAAGTTATGGAGGCATGGTCTATGTCAGTGCATTAGAGCTCAGGGATCTTTGGGGGTCTAGTGTGTTTCTGAAACCTACAAAAGATCCAACCTATGTCCTAGATTTCCTTTAAATCCTCTTTATCCATGGTGGCTTCGTGTATTGAGTTGGGAAAATCTATCCTTTTTTGTAATGTCTACACTCCTATAGATCTCCAAGGTAAACTTCTTGTATGGAATAATATTCACTCAGTTCATAGATTATTTCCTTATCTACCTTGGATTATTGCTGGAGACTTCAATGTTATTCTTGATTTAACAAAGAAATGGGGAGGTAATGCAAGACTATATCCATTTTCTATATTGCTCTGGGATAACATTTTGGCACTCAATCTAGTGGATATCAAGCCCAGTAATGGATGCTTTACTTGGAACAATATAAGAGTGGGTGATAGGTGCATTGCTAAGAAAATAGACCGATTCATGACCTCCTATTATTGGGTGGGTGGAATGTGGTCTTCTAGCTTGGAGATACTTAGTTGGAGAGGTTTGGATCATTAGCCCATAAAGCTAGTCATTTCTTTAGCCCACTTGCCTCAGAAGTTGCCTTTCAAGTTCCAGCTCATGTGGCTCAGGGACCTAGACCTGTTTGAACAATTTGCTAAATGGTGGAGGGTAGGAAGGCTTGTTGTTGGTATAGCAATGTATATTTTTTCTAAGATACTGTAATTTGTTAAGTACTAGCTCAAAAGGTGGAATCAAAAAAGTTTCAGGAACATCTTCTAGGGGAAAAATGAGGCTCAAATGGAGTTGAACGACATTACCAAATTCATTAGGGAGGGGGGGATGTCTGAGTTTATGTTGAGGGAGGAAGTTAGGGCTTTAAAAACATTAGAGGAATGGGAGCTAAGAGAGGAAATCTTTTGGAAACAAAAATATCAGATTGAATGGCTTTAAGAGGTGAATAAGAACACTACCTTCTTCTTCAGTTTGGTGAGAGCCAGACAACATGGTAATGTGATAGCATCTTTGCTTATGGATAGGGGGGAGGTTGTATCTTCTACGTAGGGTATTTTTAATGAAACAATGTAGTATTTTGCATCTTTATTTAAGGAGGAAGTGTAAGGGGACTCAACTGTAGAGGCTTAGGTCCTCTCCTATATTCCTTCTTTAGTTTCTCAAGAAATGAAAGAGCATCTTATGAGGGCTATATCCTTGGAGGAGTTAGAGAGGATTGATTTCATGATGTAAAAAGGAAAGGTGCCTGGTCCAGATGGCTTCCCAATTGAGTTCTTTTAGAAATTTTGGGAAATTATCAAATTAGACCTATTGGCAGTTGTTCAAGAATCCCACAAGAACAAGCAAATTCTCTAGGCCCTGAACTCTACCTTCCTAGCTCTCATTCCCAAGGGAGAGGGGCTTGATGAACTGAGTCAATTTCATCCCATTTCTCTTTGCAATGTAACTTATAAAATTATATCTAAGTTGATTGTTTAAATGTTAAAAAAGTGGCTTCTAGTGCTAATTCTTTAAGGAGCAAGGTGGCTTTATGGAGAGCCATCAGATTTTGGATGGGGTGGTGGTCACTACAGAGACTATCTATTCCATGATCAAGTCCAATGATAAGGCTATGTTTATCAAGCTGGACATGTCTAAGGACTATGACAAAGATCATTGGTCCTTCCTCCAGAAGGTTTTGTGCACCTTTGGGTTTGAGGAGGATTGAATCTACTAGGTTATGAGTTGTGTGAACTTGACTTCCTTTTCAATTTTGATTAATGGTGAGCACTCTAATCTCTTTGGGGCTTCTCGAGGTCTGTGGCAAGGTGACCCTCTCTCTCTCTACTTGTATCTTTTGGTGGAAGGCTTAGGTCGGTTGATCAAAAGGAATGTTGACGATGGCATTATTCAAGGTTGGCAATGGGGAGGGGGCCTTCCTATACAATCTCACCTATAGTTTGTGGATGATGCATCTTTGATGGGCATGGCTACTATTAGGGAGGTGTCTAATAAACACAAAGGCTTCATTGCTTACCTTTTTGCCTTAGGATAGGTAATTAATGAGGGTAAGTCTTCAATTTTTTTCTTCAACACTCCACCCTCCATTTAGAGAGGAGTGGCTCATATTCTCAGGTTTCAAATTGGGAGTCTTCCATTGCTATATCTTGGGATTCCTATCTCTGCTAGTCAGCAATCTAAGGTGTTGTGGTAGGTGATTCTAGATAAGTTTTGAGTCAAAGTGAATCATTGGACCCATCAATAGCTATCCTTTGCTGGTCGGGTTGAGTTGATTCAATCAGTGGTGTAGGCTCTTCCTCTCTATAGGTGTATGATCCAGGTGGCACCAATAAGCTTTGTTAGGGACCTCGATTCTTTAGCAAGATAGTTTTTATGGGCTGGTAATTTGTCATCAACCAAGTGGAGCCTTATAAAGTGGGAGGCTGTTTATAGCCCAAAAAGGTTTGGAGGTCTTGGATTATGGCAATAATTGCTATCTGGTACTACTCTAGTAGCCAAATTATACTAGTAATAGTGTGTGAAATAGGACCAGGTGTGGGCTAAAATCTTATCCCATAAGTACTTCTTTGGGATCCCCTAGAAGGATATCCCATAGTATAGCTTGACAGGGAAAGGCTCAGTGATTTGGACTAATCTCAAGAAAGGAGCTACATTAATTAAGAGGGGCCTATTCTAGATTTGCAAGAGTGGGGTAGAGGCACAGTTTTGGCATGAATCTTGAGATAGCTACCCTCCCATAGTTATCGAATATCCTCACTTGAGTATTTTGTCCCAGAGGTTTTGTGAAGTAGGGTGGACTAGGGTGAGTGACTATAAGTCCCTTTCCCTTTAGGGGTAGGTGGCAGACGTAAGATGGAACACCCCAGAGGAGTGGTTGATTCTAGAGGTAGAATGTGCGGAGCTGCATTACATTATTTCCTATCACAACTATAGTGCACTCAGGGATAACGATGCATTAGCCTAGTCCCCTAATCCCAAGGGTAAGTACACTATGTCTTATGGTTATCAGGAGTTGATTTCTCAGTAATATGACGGGGGGTGGAAGTTCATTGGTGGAAAAGAGTCTAAAATAAATTCTCTTGGCTAAAGTGTAATTGCTTTATTTGGACTTTAGTTTGGAATAGATGATTGACTTGGGATAATATTCAGAATAGGGACTTTGCTGGCCCTTCGAGGTGTGTTCTTTGCATTACTAAGGAGGAAGATTCTTTGCACCTATTCTTCTGTTGCCCCTTCAATCTATAATTATGGAATTTTTGGTGGGACATGTAGAGGTGCTAGTGTATTCATGCATCTTCCCTAGCAAATTTTTGGTCAAGATTGGGAAGACCCCCCTCTTTGGCTCCCTTCTTGCAGGACACTTGGTACACTGGACCTATTTTTTTGCTTTGGCAAGTTTGGCTGGAGAGGAACTGCACAATTTTTTGAGATGAAAAATTGGGGTTTCAAGAGGTTTGGATTAGAATTAAAAGAATGATCTAGGAATCTATTAAAGCTAAAAGTGAGATTACTTTGCCGCTGGAGAAAGGTGATGTTGAGATGGTGGATAGGTTTGGCATACAGGGGATATCTCTGGTCTCAACTTACATTAGGAGAGGTAGACAGGCGAAACATAAAGTTCAACGGTTGGGGAAATGGCTGCCCCCACCCTCTGGTCTTTTGAAAATTAATATAGATGGATCTTTCAAGGGTAATCTAGGGTCAGCTAGGATCTATGGGATTGGCAGGGATTCTTCTAGATTAGTGGTTTTTATTTTCTTAACTAATAAGGGAGTTCAAATTATTAATAAGATGGAAGGCTTGGCTATCCTATATGCTTTGAAGCGAGCCTATGCCTTAGGGTGGAGGAGGGTGACTTGTGAAGCTGACTCTCAAGTCCTGATTAATTTGCTCATTGAGAGGAAAATTTTAGATGTGAGCTAGCAATTGTCTATGATAGTGCAGTAGATATTACAAATTAGCTCCTTAATGGATTCAGTATCTTATGCCCATATTCTAAGGGAATGGAATAAGGTAGCTGATTGCCTAGAAAAATTGGTGTCAGAAGATGTAGATTGACATAAGGTTGATGAGTGGGAGCAGATGCCCTATGAGATATGTTAGGAACTGGAGCAAATTCTTGTCGAAGATGTTAGTGGTGTTGGGGTGTGAGGCTCTTGTTATTATTTTTTCTATCGACTATGGTATGTGTTTGCTATGTTGTATTCAGTTGTTCTAAGTTTTAATAAAGTTTTTACCCCTTTTATTTTTTTAAAAAAATAATACTAGTAGAATATTTATTCATCTATTTCTATCTCAATTAAAATAGTACACAACATAGCTCTAGCACTTTGTGTCTACAACACAACAACCCATGGCATAGCTCTATAGGTTGGTGCCTCCACAAAATAAAACAAGGTAAAACTTTACCACAAGACACATTTTTAAAATACAAATATCAAATAAATTTATAACAAGAAATTTTAGTTACTACATTATATAATAATTTGTATGGAATAAAGAACCAAAGTTTCAGTGAAAGAGTGTACCCATACAAACTACAAAAAAGAAAATTAAAGGTGAAAACCCCTTTCAAAAAATGCGTAATTATACAATTTCATACAAGTTTAGAATATATTAATTATCTTTATTTACTTAAACACATTACAATTGAATTTTTCTTCATGGACAGGATATTGTAAAATATAATAAAATATAGACTTGTATCAACTTGGGATTTGGAAGTGTGGTTCATTTTAGAATTATGTAGACTGAATGTGGTTGTATTTACCAATTAAAATGTTTTTTACAAGTTTAATTTACCCATTACAATGTTGTTTATATGTTTAGTTTAACTAGTTTAAAATAACACAATATGTGTTATACTAAATCTTTAATATAATAAATTTTTATGCAAAGTATCCATGATAGTGTTCTTTATCAACAAAAACACAATAAAGTATATTGACATGCTAGAAACAATTATATTTCTATTGATTCAAATAGTTTTTAATTTGATGTGTCTTATTGGAAGTATATGAAGGGGGTTCAACTATTAAGTTGTATTATATTATGATTTTAATTTAGTGATAGTGAACTATAATGGCTTAGAAGAGTAAATCCTAATTTTTTTAGTGATGGGTTGTATAAACATATAAATATGTATTGGTATGCATAAGAGTTAAAATTTATGATTTCATTAGTATTAATATATTAATATATGTTGGTTCATCAATGTTAAATTCTTGTCAATGTTTATGAGAAATGTGTTTTGGCTAAACTAGACTAATTTAGATTATGATACATTCATGGTCAAGTTATAAGGATTCAATATGAACTTTTATACGCATATGTGTGTTACAAAACTATCGATAGAAATGGTACATCCATGTATAATGAGTATTATATATAAAAAGTACCTAAGCATGTACTTATTTTTATATGTATTTATATGAATCTTTATAATATTTAAAGAAATGCCAAAAAAAAAAGAATCAAATTAAATGCATTATATTTTTATGTTACATTAAGAAATGCAAATCAAAATCATATCAATGGCTAGTCTAGTAACATATAAAACATTTTCTTAAAAATTTTCATGATATATCTCTTATAATATAATATTTTTAATAAATGATTCATCTCTTTTTTAACAAATTATAGACAGATCTAAGGAGGAGCTAAAATAGACTTCTGAAAACTATTGATTTTGGGGTTGGATGACTTATTATTTGTTGTGCACAAAACAAAAGATATGCAAATGAATGATATGAGAAAAAAATAAGATTATAAAATTAAAAATATGTTATACTACATTTGAGATCATTCCAACAAAATTTTTAAGGTAACACTATAGTCTTTTTCTCATGTTGGCATTTGGTCAATGATAGAGGAGAATCATTTGAGGATACTAATTCAAGATATGGGTTACACAAGTTTAAATTTCATGTTTTTTTAGGGGAAAAAATATTCTAAGACATTCAATATAAAGATAAAAAAATTGGATGAAGTTATTTTTAAAAGGACCTTCAGAGATTATTTTTCAATTGCCATCACATTGTTCATTGTTTGTAATTCTCAAAATTATGTTACAAATAAAAAATTGAAAATGAGTTATGTTACATCAAGTAGATATACTATAAATTGAAGTCAAATATGAAAAGGATTGGAGAATCAAAATGACATCAATCATCACATTCTTGGGAGAAATTAAAACATTCATACTAATAGCTGTGAACCAATGTTTAGAGAGATGTAACTTTACATGATTCTTTCAAATGTGTTTACTAATTATAAACTATAATTATAGTAATAAACATTATCATCAATTTCATATAAATCAATTCTAAATTATTTCAAAAATAGTTTTGAATTAATTTCAAAATAATTGATTCTAATTTATAATTACTTTGCTTTAGTTATTAGTGTAATTTGATTTATGGTTGGAGATTACCTTAAATTATTTAATTAGTATAGTGACACTTTCTCATTAGAAATATTTAACCAATGAAAAACAAACAAATTATTGCCATTGAGATATTTTATTATGTAGATGAACTAGATTGCTTATTATTTTTTCATCCATAATTTGGCCAATCAAATGGTGGCACATCTCCCAGATATGGAAGCTACTTCAAAGGATCAATGATCAGTATTAAAGCCCAAAAGGGTGCCATGATTTTGAAACATTCCAATCTATTTAAAATGATCTACTCCCAAATGGTTTGAAATAATTTAATTTATTTGGAATATATAAAAGTTACATATTTATGGAGAAAATATTATCCACTCCACTTTAGTCATTATAACTTCAAATTATTTATTATCTATGACTCAATTTAATTGAAATGATGTATGCTCAAATGGTTGGAAGAAATTTAATTTATTTTTAAAAAACAAAATCTATTTTTGGAGAAAATCTTCTTCTGAATCATTGACCAAGTATAGGTCTGAATTATTCAAAATAGCACTATTTACTCAAAATGATCTATGCCCAAATGCTTTGAACTAGTCTAATTTATTTCAAATATAAAAAAATTATTTTTGGAGAAAATTCTCTTCACTCCACCTTAGTGGGTTTAAGTCCATTTTATTTAAAATAAACTAATTTATTGGAATTGATCTATTTCCAAATAGATTTAAACACTCCAATTTATTTAGAGTATATGAAATTTATTTTTTGGAGAAAATTTTAGCTACACCACTTTACTGGGTATAAGTCCACATTCTTCAAAATATTCCAATTCATTCAAAATGATCTATGGCCCAAATGTTTTGAAACAATCCATTTTATTTGGAAAATAAGAAAAGTATTTTGGAGAAAATTTTCTCCACTCAACTTTAGTGGGTTTGAGTCTAAATTATATGAAAGAGTTCTTTTAATCATATCCTAATATTACCTTATCACCTACACCTTGTCCTAAATCCACTTCATTATCTCATCTGATTATACCATCACCTATTCTTCTTATCCCATCTATCATCTCACCTTATTTCAAACCATATACAATTATCATTATCTAATCTCCCTACATCTCAATCATCATTGTTATCCTAATCTAATCCCCTTGAACATAATTTGTTCTATTAGTCTTACCATATCCTAGTCCCACTTGTCATTCATCATCCTCTACCATATCCTAGTCATATCTTGATCCTACCTTAGTTCAATCCATACACGATCACTTATCTTGAGCTTGCCTTTATCACCCATCCAATCATCACGTTATCTTATCCTAGTTGGTTTCTAAGTCACTTATGGTTCTAAATCATCTGCCTCTCATTACCCCTCTATCATTTAAAAATCACACTTATCCTTATTCCATTAATCACCTTCATTACCTAATCCTACCCCATCCTATCTTGAGAAAATTGACCTAAGGTTTTGAGTTATCCCTATCATCCATATCATTCTATAATATTAATCCCCCTATCATCCTATCATCTAATCACCGTCCTTTCATCCTAATCTACTTGGTCAAATCTCATATCACAATCAATAGTTTGTTAGCATATTATAACTCTATCAGTCTTAATCTACCAAAATCATCAAATATCAATTTAATTTAGTCCAATAATCTTGCCTTATTCATTACTAGCATCCATCATATTATCCTCTTGCTAGTTTAAATTTAGGAACCCATCAAAAACCTTCAACCCTTTTTCTAGGTTGACCACTAAACATTTTTGATAGGTTATTCACACCTATTATACTATCAATTTGACATTTGATCATAATATTTAATACCTTAGTCTATCTCATCTCTATCATTACCTATCATCCTAACTCAATGATTTCAAGATATTTTTTTAAATAGCCCTATCCAATCCTTATCCTACCTACAACACCCAACACCTATCAACCATTGTCATAGAACTAGACCCCACCATCATTGACCAATACATAGATGAAAACAAGTATGAGATCCTTTAGTGGCTCATTATGATGTGTGTACCACTTCCCAAAGGTGTTTATCCACTTTCACTCATTGCACCTCCTGTACAAGTCCCATTATGTGAATCTCATACCAATCCTCCATCTACTAGCCATAAACCACTATTTATCTAGTCCCCTACTAGCAAAGGGAATCCAATCTTGGACACCTCAAATCTATCCACAACCATCTGATCATAAGTCTAATGTTGCCATGTCTAAGTCACAACATGAAATGGGTCCTTATACTCCCCTTCCTATATCACTATAAGCCCTTTTCAAACAAATTTTCACCATTAACATGATGGTCTATTCATCTATCTAACATCTTGATCCTATTAATCCTATGCCATTTTTTTATAGTTAAAACCAATATTGTCTATACCATAAAAACTAGGAGAATACCATTAATTGATGTTGATGTTTCCAATATTTTCTCCAAGACCTCATTGACCATGATGAAATAATAATTGATGACAAACTAGATGCATCCACATCCTTGGGTGAATAAAAAGAGGAATGCCAAGACTCCCTTCACAATTATGATCAATATCCTCCCCTTTCAAGCCAAGGTCAAGATACCAGTCGCATTTCTAATAAATCCTCCATCAAAGCTGAGTCTATATCCCATGATCCTAGTCCTCCCACCTCTCATGAACTCTTCCATGATCCTCTCCTTGAATCCATTATCCCTCCATCATACCCCTCTCACCAATCACATCAAATACCCCATGTTGAGAGGTTAAAAGTAGATAATTCTTCTACAAACAATAGCAATATATATTATGCATTAGAGTCAGCTTAAAAGTCAACATATAAGGTCTTACCCTCTAAGGGATCATGTTCAACACCTATATCCAAATCAAAGTTATCATTCAAAACATCATCCCTCATTGATGAGGATAATGCCCATATTTTTTAGGATCCCACTAATCTAGATACCTCCAATCCATCACCAGACATACCTTTGGATCCTAATAAGTATGTTGAATTCATAATAGAATTATTTGTTGAAGATTATCCAAGTTAATCTAATCCTATTCGATATTCCTCTACTATAACTAGTCTTAGTGATCCTTTTACTGATATTAAGGAGATTTTTTCCAATGTCGAAATTGGGTCTCTTAGGAACCCCTATGAAGATTATGTTTCACCATCACCACTCATTGACCTCATCATACCATCTCCACCACCTTCATCTATCATCGATCCTTTTCTTCACATTGATGATATTTTAATCATTTACCTACATAAGTATGAATACGGTCATGCATCATTGGAATCCTTAAGTGATATAATATGTGCCACAAATCCAAAGGTCCAAGATAATATTCCAAAATTCACAAATCATAATCAAGTAATCATTTATCCCATTATCCAAAATCAAGTGAATCAAATCATCAACCTAATACAAAAGAATTTCTCACAATTTAATCCCATAAAATGTCACTAAAGACTCATAAAAGTCTAAATAATCATTTATGAAGTCAAAAAACAATTTCCCTTGATGAAGCCCCAAATTAGGCACTAGGGGGTAGTCAAAATAAAATCCATTCAAATGATCAAAATCATAGATTCAATCATACATCAAATGATCAAATAAAATATGAACCATTAATTCAAAGTTTCTTGGATCTTCTAAATTCTTTTATCACTTGGCACTAATCATATGAAGAATGTGCAATACCTCTAAAGTGTATGTCACTGCTAATCCTAATCCTTCATCACCCATCATTCTACCCTCTCATGATCTTATAATTCATTATCCTCCATCATCCATCATACCATAATATCATAATCTTATCATCCATATAAGTCCCATACATCCCCATCAAGCTCTAATTAAATCCATACACCACATCACTGACTCAGGCAACATTGTCTTTCCTAGGGGTGATGATGATACTTGGTCTAGATATCTGGAGGGGTTACCATCAAGAATAACTAAAGGCCACTAGGACATCCAGGCATCTAACATCCATAATATAACTTATGTTGTCTAAATAATCCATTTAACATTCACACCTTGTATCTTGTCCATCATCTAATAAATCAAGATTCCTAATATACTCCAAAAGGTCAAAAAAAGTCAAAAATGTTAAAAAGGTTAAAAATAAAAATAAAAAATCATTCCTCCAATGGTGAAAACTAGTCCTCTATCACCTTGGGCAAGTACCATGATGAAAACCAATATACAACATCATAATAAAATAATCCATTATCTATATTGTTCCTCAACACTTGGGGGAAATTCCATCCATTTCATATCCCTTGTCAATCCATCCATACTTGTCATATCTCATCAACCTTGTCCATTATCTATAATCATATACCCAATCTTATTATGTACTTTTATTTCTCCTTGTATTTACCTTCATAAAGAAGTGGAAGATGTATTGAGCATTATCTCTACACCATCTTGGAATATCCTCTAATGGACACTCCAAAAAATAATCATCTGGTTCTTTCATGATATGGTCATTGGCTATCTGTAGTCCATTTATCCTTGGTCCCCCATTATTTTCATACTTTTCCACCCCATCCATCATCCCTCCATCCTTCTCTTGGTTGCTAGGTTTGATATTCCCTTTTATAGTAGCCCTAGTTGTACAGTGTATATACATATCCCCAAAATCACTAATTTTTTTAAAATGCCAAAAACCCTAAAAATCATAAAATTTGAAAAATCCAAAATAATCCATCATGTCTTATCTTATTCCTAACCCCCTAGTAGTATCCATCTCCATCCATCTCCTATATTCCTATCCATCCCATATTTGGATACCACATTTAGTCTTCAAACTTGACCTAAAGTGGGTGCCCATGATTTCATCATCCTTTTGGTTAATTATTATTGGCACACATCACCTTCTCAATATTTTAATTTGTTACCCATCACTTCTCTATCAATGAATTTTCATACCTAGCACCCATCAATCATCACTTTGATAGTGTGAAAGGTACTTGATCCCATCACTATCCTTATCATTGCCTCTTCATGTTTATCACCCTTCCAATCACTTTTGCTAGCATGAAAAGTATTTGATCCCATTATCATCTCCTAATCTCCTTGATATATTTAATCCTTTTAGGGCCTTATATAATGGTAATCCTTGGTCCTCATTTGTGTAATCATCTTCCTTGACCACTTTTTGATTTTATTTTGAGACCAAATAAGTATTTAAAGACCTTATCACCCCCATCATGTCATTCATCCTTCCATCCTAAATTAGGGGAAACATCTTATCTTAATTATCTAATCCAATCCAAGTTTATCCTTCATCTCTATCAATTCATGATCATCCAATCCTTCACTCATCCTATCATTAGGTAAGAAATTAGGAAACTACAGGTAGATACTTATGTGTGTGTGTTACTTATTTGTTATGATTATATTGTTTGCATGTCATGTACATATCTTTTTTTACCTCATGTTTATCATGTCTCTTTTTTGTCTAAAGGGAAATGAATGAGGATGCTATGAGGACACCCAAATTTCCCTAGAGGATGTAGGGTTTGATACTTGCCCATGCACTTTGGCATAATTTTCTCTTGGTCATATCCATATCATGGGGAATACTACTAAGTGCTATATTTTTTGGATTACTTAGAATATGATGAGAATTATGGCATTGGGATGTCTTGATCACTCACACCCTTATCATTCCTCTAATCATCTCATCATATTTTTTTCCATTATTAATCTAATCCTATCAATATATCCAAATAACATCCCATATTTTGTTTCCACTCATCATCTACATCATATCCTTCAATCACTAACAAGACTAATCACCCTTATCATAATCATTTTCTAATCACTAATCATCATCATCATCATATCCCAATTAGAACAACATCAGCCTGAGGTCTTCTTAGACTATGTAGGTAGCACTTGGCCACTTTTCAATGGCCAAGGATAGCTCAGCCACTATCTCCTATCTAACTCCCTTACATGTGTCTTTGTGAGGGGAATCATCCCAATCTTTTTGGAAACTTGATCATATCATTATTCTCTATAATCACCCAAATCATATCAATTGATTTAGCTTTGAGCTACACCCATCACTAATCTAATCAAATCATGGCATATCCTAGCTTACAACCCTCCCTTACATGTGTCCTTTCTTGGGATATGTCTAAAGTTTACATCCTATTAATCCTATCATCATCTTGTTTTGGTTGATTCCCCCTTGGGATATGTCTACATCCATGACACCCATCATCTCTATTCCTTATGCATATGTCCTTGCTAGGGGCATCATTATCACTTAGTATCTCATTTTTCATGTTGACCTCATCTTATTCATCTTCTAGCCCACATTTAGCATCCCATCCCCTCATCTATCCATCTCCCCTAACTCATCATTTATTATTTCAAGTGGCCATCCAACTCATTCTTGCCTTCATGTCCCCTTAAGGAGACATCATATCCCTTAACATCATCTAATAACATTCATCCATGACATGGTTTTTATTTAAAATAAAATTAATCCTACTTCATCCACTTGTTATGCCATTTCAAAGAGGAGCAAAATATATGCATCTAAAGTTTCTTTATTCATTACATTCGACTAATATTCCTATTAGTCAACACTAATTCTACTTATCCTATTTTATTCCACTAATTTATCATATTTATAACCTTAAATATAATATCCCTCCAGCAATCGTTCTCCATTTTACTAAACTTAATCAATTAATTCTTTCTAATATCCTATCATCCTAATTTAATTCTAATTATCCATTATATGAATTTAAAATTCCCATAATTTCACCTACCACCTACAAGCCTACTCCCAAACCTTTCCTACATCCCTATGATTCTAATCCTCACCTAATACCCATATAACCTCCCCTTAATCATCATTAACTCCTGAAGAGAGTTCTACAACTCTCTAGATCTAAAAATCTCCTTAACCTAGCCCTCTGCTATAGAAACCTCTAATTCTAGAGGATTCTAAGGAATTTAATATTCCTTGGATAATTATTATCCATTGATCTCATTCTCATAAATTAAAATCCAAGCCCTTGATCTTCCCTTCCTTCCTATATTTAAATAACCCCTCCCTCCATCTTCAAACTAACTCATGAATCCATAACAAAACCATGAAAAAATAAATCTAGCATTCTCATAGCTAATTTATCAAGCATTCATCATCAAAAATCCAACATCAAGAAATATCACTTTGTCAATCTGAGTCTAATCATCCTTTTTCAAATATAAGAAGGAAGTAACATAAAGAAAATGAGTCACTAAGATTATTTATCATTATAATTTTCTTTTATAAATCTTTCCTATTGGTATTTTGCATTTTGAATTTGGATTTAGTGTTTTTACATTCATAGTGAGCTCAAAATCTCTCTATAGTTTATTTTTGTTTTGTTGCTTTATCTTGTTTATCTTTCAAGATTTTTTGTAATCATAAAATATCCCTTAACCTATTTATTAACCATATCAAATAAAAAAATAGTGATTAATAAAGGGACCTACATTTCATTTAGAGATATAGAAACACTTACTTTCATGTTATTTGTTTAAGTGTTTTTCTTTCATTTTTGCTTTCTTGTTTATCTGAAATAATGTTTGGTGTATTATATTCTATTTACCATTTTTGGGATTCTAAGAATCAAAAACAAAATCATCCTTCCAATTTTATTTTCAGTTATGTAAGTGGTGGATTTCATAACCTTATCACAAGTCATTAGGGAGTGGTGATTGGGGGTTGATATCCTAATATTCATTATCAGACTTGTATATTTTATAGGGGATATAAATTATTGGGAGGTATTGTTAGGGAATATAGAAATTAACAATAAAGGGTTTCATGAAATCAAAGGGTTAACTCCATGATGTTAAGCCATTAGACATAACCATCAAGGAATTTAGGGTCTCTTCATTAGGTGATGTATCCCTTGTAAACAACCCAACACTAATAGATCTTATTCGATACATTTTGTGTCTTTTGAGGACCATATTTTAATCCAAAGAAAATTTAGATTAAGATTAATTGGTCATGTAACCTTCAATGATGTAGGGGTGCAAAGGTAACATCCCCTTAATATTACCTATCATGTATAAAATTTGAGAGAGGGTGGGTTTGTCACTTACTTTTACATTTTTAATTAAATTAATACTTAAATTTATCCTATCAAATAGAGTATATTTAAGGCTCATTGATTATGATGCATTCCTGATTTACCATAAAACATAGGACTCATCCTTTATGAATGTCTTATTTTGAGTGTTTTCATAACCTATAATTAACTAAAACCTATAGACATTGAAAAACTACATAGTTTTAGATGTTGAAATGCATTGAACTCTTACCCAACCTAAAGATAGTTGACCACCTAGTTAACTTATCCCATTTATAAATTTAATAACTTGAACCCCCTAACCTAACTCCTCTAACTTAGCTTTCTAATCCACCCTATTTTAACTTATTTTCCTATAGAACCTAAACCATCAACAATTATCCTAACTATTCATGGTCAGCCTGATCATCGATGGTCAGGTCCTCCAATCCTACATTAAAATCATTAACAACTATATGAGATAAGCATGGTTGCATTTATAATCTTTCCTTATTCAATGCTAAAAATATTTAAACAATCGTAAATGGTAACTTTATCCTCCATCATAATTAGCAACTTCCTCCTACACAATTAGTAACTTCATCATATAAAAGGAAAGAGGTAGGAAGTAAAAAGGATCCAAAATCCAACAATCCATGTCTAATATATCTTGCATATAAGTATGAAAAATACCTTTATCAAAAAAGCAACATCAATAGAGACCTAGACCTCTATCAGAATCACTTTCAAATGCTAAAATACTATCACTCAAACCAAATTGCTTTAGCCTTCCACCATCATGTTATAGGTATCTCCTGATTGGTTTATTTGATATATTTCATTTTTAACCTCGCTACCCTATCCATACCTGTATTTATCTTATTTTCCATCCTCTAGATCTATAACATCCCTTTGTTTGACCAAGTACCCAATCTACCATTACTTTTTTGAACATTTCTAGAATTTTACAACCAACTATAGATAGTTATCCCAACCATTGATAGTCACCTAAACTATCGATGGTCATCCAACCACCAATAGTAAGCCTAACCATTGATGGTTCACCCAATTTTTGATGGTCACTATGGCCCAAATATCAGCAAGTTATTTTTAGCCTCTTAACCCCAAACAGATCCTATTTTTTTGTGTTCTTACCTATTCATAGAGCCTACCTAGATTTTTTGAACCAAGCCTCAACTATATTAGCATGAGTATTGACCAAATTTTTATATTTAGTCATTTTGTTTAGCAATAAATTTGCTTTCATCTCATATTACGTGTATTTTATTCTAGTTATTGAATGCAAGTATTATTTATTTTCATTTATATCAATTTAACTATTATAAATAGTGGATTGATAGCCTCCTATCAAACATACACTTCATGGTTCTAGCTTATGCTAGGGATTAGACTCAACCATACATATATAAACCCATTTTCTAGTGTATTTCTTATCTATAGGTTATTCCTTCCAAGCCAAAGAGGAATTCCCATCACTATCTAGATCATGTGCACACTTTATCAGGTATCCCTTTACACACCCTATTACTAGTTTTATTACTTGCTTCTAAATTAAGAAATGAGTAGAAATTAAAAGAAACATTTTGGCATGCCTAATGGGACCTAGCATCCCTTTTTCTTCCTTCATTGCCTGATCATTGAATGAAATCTAAAATTTATTTTTGGCTTAAAATAAATCTTTTACATACATTGATTGCTTGTGTGTCTTAGTTGATCTAGTAACTTAAAGGTAAAGTAATTAATCATAGTCTTCACTCTTATTATCACACACTCATCCAAACCACATAATAAATCAACATCAAAACATACCTGAAACAAGACTCAACTAGGGTTTCGTCACCTAGTGGTAAACTTTACCCTTTCTCAACAATCCCAATTGGAGGTCATTACCAAACGGAGAAGCAACTCAGCTCTCTAGTTGAGTATAAACTTTAAAATTCAATATGTTTTAGCTAATAACTTGACACCCTTATCATTATGGTGTGTAAAGTGAGGGGGTAGGCCCTAATACTAAGATATGTACTGAAGATCAAAATAGATTTCTCTCTTAAACACCTAAACATAACTTGAAACCAACCTTAGATTTCCTCATTAGTACCTAATCTACAAACCAAATTAACTCTTCACACTCTCTAAGGCATAAGCCAAAAGCAATTAAAAATAACCATAGTTTGTTAAACGCACTTTAGTGTATGTTTGATTTCTTTGAGTAATTTTCATTTACTTGCTCTTTATTTGAAGTGTGAGTTTCATAATTGTGTCTCCTATTTCCTCTCATGGTCTTTACTAGATACTAAGGAATCAAACCAACCAAAAACCACCTTCTTCTTTTTATTCCATGGAGTATACCTTTGATGTTGATGGTTCCCCTTATTTTTCTACCCCTCCTACTAGGCCTCCAATTGTTGTTGAGGGTGATCTATATTTCATTACCTTCCTTAATAACAACCCTATGGATTTTAAACATTACCTACACACCTTATCTAACCCTACCCCTTTTTCTTTGGTTCCTCGTATGGATCCTCCATATGGTATGCCTTCCCATATTATGGTGGGTGATACCTCAACCCAACCCATGCTCACCCAAGCCTCTTTTTTTCTAATATACCACCTACTACCACTCCCCAAACTCCATCCAACATCTTGACTAGTAACCAAACACCTACTACCCCAACCAATACTTCCAACATTGGATCAACATTACCTATTATTACCTATACTCCTACCATGGGGGTATCTTCTAACCCTATTTATAACATTACCCTTAGTTTAACCAACCCACCAATTTCTACCCCACTTCATATTTTGGTTCTTTCCATACCTCAAACACTCCAACCTATTGGCACTAGAGTCACTACCTGCAAACAACCAACTAGCACTTTCATACATCCAACCCAATCTACATCTATACCATCATCCACTAACCCAAACCTACCTCTAAAGTAACCCATATCAACCACCCAATAGGTACCCATGACATTTTATCCATATGTTTCTAACCCACAAGGATACATAACACCTTCTACACAACCATTTGTGCCAATCAACTCTTATGTGGAACCATCGCAACATCCTATGACCACCAAGCAATATGTGGATTTATCAACACCCCTATCACTTATCCATGCATTACTTCCACCCAAGCTCAAAAAATCTTATGACCTAATTATGTAGTTTCCCAATCCTAAACATATTTATTTAAGATGTTAATGGACAAAATGACCAACCTAGAGTCATCTATTTTTGGGTCTCATAACCTTTTATCTTATGGTCAAATCTATATTGAACCCATCCATCCATCAATTCCTATCCATGGTTATCCTCCTCAATGGGAATTACCTAAGTTTTCCAAGTTCCAAGGTAAGGAGGACCCCTAACAACATTTGTGATCATTTATTCATTCTTGTTATTTGATTGCATATGATGATAAACTCCTCCTTTATACCTTCCCCATGTCTTTATCAGAACCAACCCTTAATTGGTATAGTGATCTAACCAAGCACTCCATATTTTTTATTCTCCCAACTAGCACAAATATTTTTAGAGCACTTCTCAGTAAATATATTTAAAAAGGTTTCTATTACTGACCTCTATTCTATTAGGTTATTTGGTGATGAATTAATTACTAATTTCATGGCTACATAGAGAGGTCTCATTAATCAAATTTATTTCTCCTTACCCTAACTTGTGTTTATTGAGCTCTTTTCTCAAGGTTCTACCAAACATATTACCCCAATTCTTCATTTTCAAACTTTCAAAACTTTTGATGAGACATTCACCATGACACATAAACTTGAAAACCTATCCATTGATGAAGGGAAATTGAAACTATGAAACAAGAATTATATATTTAATCCAATGTCCTTACCTCCACCAAAACCATTAACCAATCCAACCATACCAATACCAAGACAAAATCATCCACAAACTCAGTTGTCTAAAAAACTACTCCACTACCAACTATCAACCAACCCCATCAAACCAATTCTTTTAACCCTTTATACCTACAAAACTAAAACCAAAACTGAGATCCTCAAAAATAATATACTCCCATAGAGGAGTCTTATGCTTTAATTTTTGACAAATTTATCAAATCTAACCACATCCAACTTCCACCTATCAAACCACCATAATATTTTGATGCTTCTCACCCTGTGCCTAGTTGGTACAATGAGAATGACCATTATGCCTTTCATTGAGTTATTAGACATGACATTAGTAGATGCAATACCTTCAAAAGTCTAGTCTAAAGCTTAATTTATAATAGAGAACTTGCATTTGATAATCCTAATGCACCTCCTAATCAGTCCCTTATCATATTCCATAAACCTTTTCCTAATCATGCTCTTTCTACCCATCACACTAACAACAAACTAGAGTCATCTCACTTCCCTGAGTGACATACGATCAAATTTATGATTAGAGATCCCATTTTTGAGGAGACCATTATCACAACTACCTCTCTTGACATTTCACTCATAAAATTAGTGGACTCACCTTACATTCCTTGAGATACCCAAATGAATGAATGAATCACCCCTCTCTCTTCACCTAATGAGACCTCAACTTTATCTATCTCTCCTTTGATGGAAACACTAAAGGAGACAACCTTTGATTTATCCATTTCTTGTTCATCCACTACATCCATTAAAGTGGTAGAACTTCCCTCCATTTCTTTGGACACCCAAATAAAGGAAGTAGCCATGTCCATTCCTTCACTTGAGGAAACAACACCTACCACCCCCATCATAGAACCATCCATTCCCTCTTTGGAAACCATCCCACAAGAGAAGGTTACCTCATCCAACCAACCACCAACTGGGAACCTTTCATCAAAATAAAGGATGGAGGAACCATTCTCTCTTCTTCACCTAAGGGCTTAATTTTTGAAACTAATGACCAAGGAACCAAACCCATCTACAAACCCATTTTTAGACTAGTTCAAAGTCTAAAATTCACTTCTCAACCCAACTTTAATAGAGCCACCTTTTGTCATTGTCTAGGGATCCTTTACCAAAATAAATTTTAATCTTTAACCTCACTTGAATCCACCCTTAAACCCATTACTACATCTTCATCTAACACCTCTTTCTTCAAAACCATAGGTGAACCATCCCAACTACCTCCATCTAACAGTGAAAAATCTCCATATTCCTCTCTTACCAAACCTACAAGAATCTAATAATTTTTCCCACACATAGTTGAACTCAACCCTCTTTAAATTTGGACTTAACTCCATTTAATCCACCAAATAAACCCAAACCAAACCAATTAAGAAGGTAGAGTTTCCCAAACCTCAACCTCGAACTAGACCCATACCACTTCCTTCCCACTTACCTTTTATTTTATGACCCCATCCTTTTACCATCCCAATTACCTATTTTTCCTCTAGTAAACCATCTCCCTTCTCTCTATCTAAACCTACCCCTACCAAATCATTTTTTTCTCCTTCATTCTTAACTAACCTATCCACCTCTACTTTACCACCTATATCTAACACTTCAACATCTAAATCTTTCAATTTCAAATCATTTACCCTAAAATAAACCATAAATAAGAAATTCCAACCACCATCTAAAACCATTCCACCACCTACAAATTCTAAGGTGAAAACTAATTCTAAGAATGCTCCCATCCCTAAAACTATAAACATATCACCTTCAACACCTTTGAATGAATCATATTCAACCATCCTATAATGTTGTTGCAAAATTATTCCATTAGCTTACCACCTATCAAACTAATCTACCCCTCCAATACCAAACCCTCCTGGTTCAATGATAATTTTTTTATGCATACCATAGGACATCAAAACATAACATAGAGAATTTAAAATCTCTCTAACCACTTGTTCATAGCTTATATGATGAGGATGATTTGTTATTATATGAACATATTTTACCTCCATTACTAATCCAACCATCAACTCAACTTATCCAACATTTATCTACTCTGCCAATCTCACTTGAGAGTGAGGAGCAAGAACTAAAATAACCATCAAAATTTAAAAATCCCTCCATACACACTATTCATATGGTTACTCGATCTTGAGCCCAATATAAGGGCAAGGGGAAATCCAAAGTTTCCATTACTTGGACATACCCTTCAACCCTTTATCCCTCCAACCAAACCCAAATACCTACACCTTCACCTATGCTACCACCAAAACCCAAAGTGTCTATTTTAAGACCCTCTCCTTCCAACCTTACTAAATCCATCTAACATATTGCATTGAAACAAATTTACCAAACATAAATGAAAATAAGCTTTTACGAACTAATCAACACCTCATCTCACCGTCATTAGGTACTGATATATGCTTTACAATCTATAGAGGTTTAACAAGAGGATCCTCGACCTCTAGTACCCTTTATTGGATCCTTCAAACTCTTTGGCCTCATCACCTCTTAGGATTCTAAAATACCTCTTTTTCATCTTGAGGATTCTAATCCTCCCCTATTAATTACCATATACATTAATCACACCTACATCAAAATGGTAATGACTAATAGAAGAGCTAGAATCAACATTATTTCCTCTCATACTTATGACCAACTTTAGCTTCCCAAAAAAATAATGCCAAAAAGCACAATTGTCCTTCATTCCTTTAATGATACCATGGCCACTACCTTGGGGATAGTGTTCCTTCATATCTAGTTGGGACATTGCACCATTATTTAACTATTTTATATTATAGTAGGAGAGTTCTAATATAATATGTTACTTAGATGTCCTTAGATTTGTGCTATGAGTTGTGTCCCTTATACCTTACATCGATGTGTTAAATTTGAACCTGAAGTTCAATTTCATACCAGTAAAGCTAACCCTAGTCCCTTTTCCTCTTGAAATATGACATATGAGCTTAATGATGTTCTTGTTCCTCCTTCATCCACTTCACAATCAACTACTAACAACACTACCTCACCACCAACAAAAGTCAACAACACTTTCACCCATAATAGTGATAAAGCTTCAAATAGTTCATCTATCACTTCTTCTTAAGTCCCTATATAAGACCCTTGAAATGTACATTACATTGCCTCTCACTTGGGGAATAATATATTTTAGCCTTAGATGTTTTCCTTACTTTGAAAGAGTATGGGAACCTAAAGTATGACCGTTCTTATGATCCTAACATTAGAACCATCATCCCTTTTAGCCTCCCTAAAAATCAAACAAATTTCATCTATGGGGGACTTGATCAATCACTTCTCACTTCTACAACTATCTTATCCTTCAATCATTCATCTCCAGCTTCTCTTATCTCAACAAACTAACCTTTACTAAAGCCTATATTTTTAGGTGTGCTTGGAAGGGGTTTGGTCTCAATCTTTATGAACAAGGACCTCATGAGTTACGTATAATCAAAACTCAAAAACCTCATGAGTTATTTAGCCTTATATTTATACCACCAAAATAACCCACCTCACCAAAACACATCACCACCATCAAAGAGGATATTCTAGCTTCACCAACAACATCTTCCTTGAAATCTAAAGACTTTGATATCATCCTATATAACTTCTTTTTATCATTACCATTATTTTTGGCCCGCTAACCTATCAAAAGGATGGAGAAACCAAAACCCTTCCTCTCATCCATCTTGAATGATAGAGAAAGATTTTCCTACCATCAATACCATCCAACATCAAGACAATGATTCTATTCTCACCTACCTTAGTGTAGGGGATTATTCTATCCATAAATCCCTTCCTCCTGAGAAAAAAACCATTGTATATGAATCCACTATAAATGTTAACTTGGGTAATAAGGATACCCCCCATATCATTAAGCTTGGATGATACTTAAATTTTGAGGAAAAATATTATTACCCTTACTTCCTTCATGACAGTAGTATAACATTTTCTTGGTCCTATCAGGATATGACTAAATTGACCCTTCTACTTCCCTTCACAAAATTTTCACCTATCCTAAGGTTAAGCCAGTTCTACAAAAGATTCATAGGATACATCCTTTTATCACCCTTATATTCAAAGAAGAAATTTAGTATCTATTATATGTCGACTTCATTCAGACCATCAACTATCCATAATGGATTTCTAACATCATTCCCATCACCAAAATCACAAGGGGACTTCACCTATTCATCAAATTTTGTGACCTCAATCTTGCTTTCCTAAAGGATGAATTTACTTTGCCAAACATTGATCAAATTATTGATCTTACAACTAGACGTGAGATGTTATCTCTCATGGATGGTTTCTTGAGATATAATCAGATCTTGATTGCCCCCAAAGATCACCATAAAAATTCCTTTATCACCCTATGGGGAACCTTCTATTATAGGGTCATGCCTTTTAGTTTGAATAATGATGGAGTAACCTATCACCATGCCATAACCTATATCTTTCATGATCTCATCCATAAAATTTTAGAGGACTATGTGGATGATCTCCTTGGGAAATCTAAACACTGCAAGGATCACCTAGCCATTCTCACAATAAACTTTAACGACTAATCCATTATCATGTCAAGCTCAACCTTAAGAAATTTATTTTTGGGGTCTTATCTATAAATCTTCTTGGCCTTATCATTTTTATTATAGGAATTGAAATAGACCCCACCAAAGTTAGATCAATCGTGGAGAGGTCTCCTCCTGCTAACCTTAAAAAACTCTATAGCCTATAGGGGAAGCTTCAAACCATCTATCACTTCATCTCTCATCTATCAGATAGATTCCACCCCTTTCACATCTCCTAAAGAAATACACCTATTTTAAGTGGACTAAGGAGTACCTTATTTCTCTACCCATTCTTATTCATCCTAAAGAGGACCAACCCTTCTACCTTTATATATACACCATGGACCATTCCCTATGGGAAATGCTTGCTCATCATGAGGAATGGAACAAAGTGTAAGTTCTATACTACATTAGCCACACACTTATAAAATTTGAGACTTGGTATACTCATCCTAAAAAAAAATTCCTCACATTAGTCTTTACGGCCTCCAAACGTTGTCACTACCTTCTTAATCATAAAACTTATGTCATCACTACACTGACACACTAAAGTACATGCACTATAACAATACTGAAACTTGTGTATGGCTAAGTGGCTCATGGTCTTATCTGATTTTGATCTTGAGTTTATTTATTAAAGGTCCATTAAATGTCAAGTCATCACTGACCAATTAGCTAAATCTCCTCTTCTAGATAATTAACTTCTTCCTCTTTCATTTCCTTATGAGTCCATTATAACACTTTCTTAGGAGAAACCCACCTACCAAATGACCATGTTTGTTGTTACCTTGAAATGCATAGATGGTAAGGGTGTTGGATTTATTCTCATTCCCATTAATGGTGAACCTATTACCCTTTCCTGTAAACTTTAATTTGAATGCACCAATAATGTGGTTGAGTATGAAGCCCTAGTCATAGGTCTCTAAATTGCTTTAACTATAGGAGTTAAAACAATCGATATCTTTGGTGAGTCTCAAGCTATAATCAAATAGGTCAATAGATCTTACCAATGTAAATATTATGTCTTATTTAAGTAAAAATAACTCATAAATATACTCTTAGCATCATTCAATCATTACTTTATCTAGTTAGTTCCTTAATATACCAATAAATTCACAAACATGATGACTTCCCTTACTTCCCAAATACCATTCAAACCTACTGAATCTAAACTATTTATCACCACCCATCATTTTATCACACCCTTATATATTAGTGATGCCCTTCCTCACATTTTCAAAGTGGATCCATCTTCTTCTAAAATTTGGTACAACCAAACATTTAACTACCTTAAACTCAGAATTGTTCCTCTAAACCTTTCAAGGAATGCCTGAAGAGATTTTGTTCATAGTACTTCTCATTACACCATACTAAGGGGAATCATTTACAAAACTAGATTGTACAACTACCTTCTCTATTGTTTTCATAGTCATGATGCTTCCCATGCTATCAAGTAAATGTATGACAAAATCTATGGGGGACACTTTAATGGCCTAGATGTCACTAAATGTATCCTTCAACTTGGTTACTACTGGCCCACCCTTAATTAGGATTGTTGTGATTGTGTAATGAATTGTTTCAAATTTTAACATGCTAACTTACATCATGCACTAACCCATGGCCTTTGGGTATTAAGAGATTATTAGCCCTGTTCATAATGGGGTCTCAATCTCATTGAGGAAATCAATCTTCATTCCTCACAATGACACCAATTTATCATCACCACCACCAAATATGTGGAGACCATTCCTCTTATCTCAACCAAAGGCAAAAAGATTATTGATTTCATTAATCACCATATCGTCTACTGCTTCAGTGTTCTTCATAAGATGATCATTGATAATGAAAAATATTTCAAAAATAAGAAAGTCTAAGGTCTTTGTGATGCTTTTGGAATAAAGTTAAAATTTTCCATGCCCTATCACCCACAATCCATTAGATAGGTGGAAGCTTCTCACAAAATCCTTAATAAAATGTTAAATAAAGTAGTAAGTGATTTAGGTTGAGATTGGCATTTATGCATTCCTTTCACTATATGGGCCTATTTAACTAGAATTCAAACCTCTACAAGTGTTATACCTTTTTCTCTAATTTTTGGAGTAGAGGTATTCTTGCCTCTAGAAGTCTAGATTCCTTATCTTTGCAAATCTTTACATGAGATCCTTTCTAAGAATGATTATCATCAAGAACATCTTGCTTGATTTGAATTCCTTGACAAATGTTTCTTAATAATGCTTAATCATCTTTGTGTCTATCAGGAACAAATCAAGCATGCATACAATAAATACATGAAAGTTTGCAAATTCAATATCAAAGACATCTTTCTTAAAGAACAATAAGAAAATAATATGGAAAAAAGAAAAAAAGGCAAGTTTGCTTTCAATTAGCTTAGACCCTACATCATATCCCATAATTATGGATCACAAGCTTATCATTTATCTTCTCTCAAAGGCAAAGTAGAACTTGAGCGTCTCAGTGATTCACATCTACATCATTTCTATTGTTAAAAAAAGGATCGAACTTGCCTTTGTGTTTAACATAAGCTCATTCATTGCCTTATGATATTTTTACCTTCACCTACCTATCCCTATTCATCTTGAGGAAAATTGATTAAAACATATGACTATGTGATTATCCATAATAGTTATAGCCTCATTCTAAGCATGGATACCATAGATCTACGCATGGAATGGTTCTCATGGAACTTTTCATCTCAAATTAGATGGAATCCCATGATCAGTTGTCTTTCAAACCACTTTTCCACACCCATCATTATCCTTTTGTGCTAAAATTCTTTCCTCCATAAAGATAACCCTCTAATCCTAAATAGACTTGTCCATGCCTAAACCTATCATTCAAAATCAAATTAGGATACCAAAATATCACTTGGGTCCATATCTCTAGCATTATAGACTATTCCCTTAAAGGATAGCTACCCAATAACTACATTTCTTAAATATATACTACTCCCTTGAAAGAAAACTATAAAAATCCAACTTTAGACCACTCCCTTGAAGGATGGCTAAGTTAAGTTTGCCAAAAACAAAAATTTAAAACTTCCCACGTTGATTAGCTTCACCAACCTATCAACAAAATAAAATCAACATGTAACCCTATGTCAAAATTAAATCAAGAAAACCATAATTATCTTTTACATATGGCATTATTAAATTTCCCACATTGATCAATCTACACATTATATTAAGACATGCACTTGTCTATTACAGTTTTTCAGTCACCTATAGAAGGGGCAAGTTAATCCACATTAGGTTACCATATTACCCATTTCCCAATCAACCATCCACACCTATCACTTACTTTCCCTTCTTAAAATCTTTAAAATAAAGGGACTTTGAGCTTTCTTAACACAAAATGATCATGATACCTTATTTTTTGATCAAATCATACTCATGTAAAGAATTCTCTAGGCTTATTTTCATTAACTTGCATCCACCTTTAGTTTTTTTAGACTTTTCTCAATGAACACATCATGCCTTTTTCTTACCCTATCATTATTAGTTCATGAAGACATGTTTCTCATAATTCTTATCCCTTTTCCACGTTTAGTTTTCTATCTACACTTTGTTTATGTGTCTTCATTATATCTGCATTAATCCATATCATATCCAAACATTCAACCCATTAATCATCCACACTAATACATATAATCCTATCTATACACCCAAACATCAATCACACCATCACTCATATCTTAAATCATTCCATCTAAAACCATACTCCTAACCATCCTATCCATGATCATGACCATGAACAAACACATCATCCATAATATCATCACCAAACACTAAAAATATATTAAATTCTAAAACACAAGCACATTTTAACTCCCTCATCTTATCATAACATAAATCTTTGATAATATTTTACATAATATCTATCAAAACACAAAACAAACCATATTATTCAGTAACATGTCATCATGTACCTAAATTACACATCCACACATCACCTTAAAAAACATGGGTCATGAGTATCCTACCATTTCATCATATCAAAACATACACGATGCACATTCTTAAACATTAAAATTAATGTACCATAAATAAAGCATATTAACAAATCATATCAACAAATAAAATAAACCATGACATCTACCATTTTCCATAAACATTACCCATGAGTCACAGCATATCTACCAAATAAAAACCATGTCACATCTATAAATTGTGTCATCATGTCATTTTAAAATGATCATATATACATCATTCATACTATCATCAATCACCTATCCGTAATAATATCATAAGCAACATCTTTGTATGACAATAATCAAAACCATCCATGATCATAGACATATACATATACATATACATATACATATATATATATATATATATCTATATATATACATATATATATATATATATGTATATATACATACATACATACATATATATATATATATATATATATATATATATATATCATATCCATCTAATGAACAAAGCATAAAAATCTATGAATAACAATACCCATAGCCTAATCACATCATCTATAACATATCTATAATAATTTCATAAGTAAAATCATTACTTATTCATAATCATATACATCAAATTCCAAAAACATGCACATCAATACACAACATCACATGCCTAGGTCAACAAGCCAACATCTCATAAGCATTAAGTATTCAACATCTCATTCATAATCCATATCATCCTAACCACATCCTAACAATAATCTCCATATATATTATCATAAAAATAATCAACATCTATATCATCACAAACATAGTCAACATCTATATAATCATGAACATCATACAACATAATAATCATATACATCATCATCTAAGTCATACATGACAATGAAGTATACATCATAGCACAATAAATACATGGAATAACATATATATATATATATATATATATATATATATATATATATATATATCATATACATCTCACATCATCAACATGTAGGTTGGTATCAAAATCAAGAACATATGCATCATATAATCTCCTTTATCAAGCCCCTCAAACACCACCACCACTAGCCACATCTACACTTGCACCTACACTACCATCAAGTGGTGGTCCCTTTGATATCCCTACTTACCCCACTATCGAGTCCCACCATCTTGGAGGAGCTATAGATGGACCACCTATTAAACTAGACCTATACTCTCCATATCTCATCTCTAATGGTAACTAAACTAACACTATCATCTTGTAATATCTTAGCTCCTCAATAGTGGATAAGTACCATGTCCTCTGAACTATGTTAGGTGGTCTCCATACTATTTATAGAACCACTCTTGCCCTTTATCTCAATGAATCTCTCTCTTATGTCACTACCTAAGAGAGATCCTCACCTTCTCTCACTTTCTAGTCAAGATGGCCACCTGACCCTACAAGGTGATGATCTAACCCTATAAAGTGGCCACATATCCCTATAATCTATTAATTTGGGCCTATACTACTACTAGTGTCACTACCACCTATCCATCTTATGTTGATGCCCCAACAGGATCCACATCCATGGGATGCTGACCCTTACCACCCCATCCAAAATCAATTGTTGCATATTAGGCCTAGTATCATGTTGCATAACAATCTAAAATACCTAGATCATTTATCATAGTTCTTGATGGCAGCTCCTTAGGGTCCAAAACAACATCATATGGTTATGGATCTAAGAGAAAGAACTTAACATCCTCTAGCCTGAATCATAGAAAGTATGGTGGGATCCCCTGCATGAGGCCAAACTACCTCTACACTTAGTCAAATGGGATAAACTTGGTCTTTCCATCCCATCTCCCATATATCTAGTAGCAACTCTATAATGATAGTGTGTGGTAGCTATACCCTACCCACCTTGGCCAACTCAAATATGGCCTCCACACTATGTTTCCAACCATAAATCCCTCTGATGCATCCCTAAACAACTCTATGTCCCTAACACCATCACCTACCCCTATCAATGAATAATCTACTCTCTACCTTATGAAACCCATTTTGTAGTCTGTCAGTGCAAAGCCATCCCATGATAGCCCTAGTGGTCTCACAACTCAAATATGATTTTACATCCAATAATGGAGCATGAACCCAATATTGATCACATATCACCTACATGATTTAAATGCCTAGAGTTTCATATATATCTAGACTAATAATACTAGGGCCCACCAAAACATAGTCCTCCCTAAAAACATTTCCACTAGCATCCCTAGTAATAGGTATGGAAATTGACTACTATTTGAATTAGGTAGCATGAAGTAGGACATAAACATCATCATCATCATCATCAGTAGCATCAACAAATAATATTCCTTTAAATCCCTCTAGTATAATGGCCCATAGATAATCCCAACTATATGATACCTAGCCTCAACTCGATCTATTCCATATATCGGATCCATGTTGTATTCCCACTACTCAATCTTTATATGATAAATTGGATCCCCTTGAATGGGTATCCATGTGATCCATTTAATATCCTCAAGAATGATATTCATCTCTCCAGTCAACAACACAATGTGTTTATCGCCAAAAACCATCTCTTAATGATTACCACAATCATTTCCACATCCCATGGCAAGTGATGGTAATGTCTCATGGCCCCTAGGCCAACCCCATTCATGTGTCTCCACTCTTCATTTTTCATCCCATTGTGGACCTCAACAAATATCTTAGGGACTCGATCCCTCATTTGAATCTAGTTGTGGGCTTTTAGTATAATAATATTAGCATACCCATTTAGTTTTCACTCTCAAACTAAATACCAATCTACACTTATCTTTTTCAACTTATTTAAATCTAACCCATTACATATATATTATTTCTATCTAATAATCAACACTAACCTCTACCTTTATTCGTACTAATAATATCATCATCTTAAACACCTAACTACTTCTATCACGAACAAGTAACATAATCTACATAATTTTTAATACACCTATTAAGCCTTCACCCTAAGACTTTATTTCTCTACAACTAAAAATTATCTTACCTCACTCTCTCTACCCACCCTTTTAAACATCCCATCTCATCACGTCTACATGCGACCTTTTCAAATGCCTAAACTTTCAAACAACTTTCAAACATTGGACCATCTTTACAAATTTACTAACTTACTAAAACCTTTTAAAACTTTGAAAAAACCTTTCACCCATTTCCAAATGATTTACACATACATTAAACTATTTTAGCATTTTACATTTTTTAAACTTTAAAATCTTTTAAACACCCTCAACCTTGAAATAACTTAACATAAATCTTACCCAAACTTCATAACCTTCAAATAAAAATGTGACCAAATTCACATTTTAACACAATTTTTCCCAGCTCCTTCAAATTACGATGTTTATTTGAACCATTCATGGTACCTTGGGATCCTTTTACCAATGATTTTGACCATTTATAGTTAGGTTGAACCACTAAAAGTTAATATGTGTGATTGATGGTGGCATAATCCTCAAACCCTATACCTCAAGAACTTTCACAAAGCAACTACCTACCATAATTAACCTACCTAAAACTAATCTACCACCCATTCCAAACCTAAAACACCATCCAAATATCAAATTACTCCACACATTTGCCTACTTCAATGAAACCTAAAACTAGGGCATCATTTCTCCTAAAAATTAGTTCAAAACCCTACTTAGATCATTCACCACTAACTACAATGCACCTAAAACAAAACTAATTACAATATGCCATCATTTTAAAGACAACTCCTACCTCATTTCATGATCACTGACATGGTTAGAGCCCTCATCTTATTACTTGGTTGCACCCTTATCCACCCTTTATTTGGTTAACCCTTAGTTTCCTCACACACATGCTATCAACCAATCACAACAATCAACCTCAGGAAGATCATAAACACAGAAAAAATGCAGAAAATCACCAAAGAAAAAACTACTAGAAGTCAAAATGATTAAAATGATTTCACATTTTTACTTTTATCTTGGCTTTTTAGGGTTTTCCTTGACCTTTGATGGTTAGGGTGATCATCAATGGTCAACCTTGGGGAAAAAAATAATCATCAATGGTTGGGGTCCCACCCTTTTTAACCTTTTTAAAGCACCCCCTAGGTGTTAAAACTTTGGGAGATCACTTAATCTCCACCCAACCATTATTTGAATTTTTTGAGATTACCGTTCTTTGACCAACCAATTTTCCCACATCCACCTCAACATCAGCTTTTTTGACACAAACATTCACATGTTTTGTGATGACCTTTCCTAGGTTATTATGACCACATTATACAACCTTTCCATGTTAAAATTTTACAATTCACATGACCTCATGTGTGACTACACCATTTGTGTTATTTTTTGAGAGCACTTCCTACCCTGGATACCTATGAATAATACTAACCTTATTTAGATAAATTGATAGGAATGACCTGATCAACTATGACCAATGCTTTGGACTAGTTACCCTATAATATATCTCTCTAAAACCTAACCTTATTTCTATCAACATTGGAAACTTTAGTCTTTGCATGATCTTGATTATCACATTTAGTCACATTTTGTGTGTGTGTTTGTATTTCAAATGCCTAACCCTTTTGTGTCACCTACCTCATGACTCATCTAACTTTTATCAAACCCTGACCCAAATTCAATTTTATCTCATTAACTCTAGGTTTTATGGGGAAAACCTCTTCCCATACTTGGGCTAATCAGATCATGACCAAAAATCCATCTACTTTTGTTTTATAGCTTTTAATTCAAAGCTGCATAATAAGAAGGGGTAAAATGTAGACACACAAAAATTTCATAGTTTTATATGTCAAAATGCCTTGAACTCTTATGGAACCCTAAAGCTATTCTACCACCTAGATGACTTATCCCATTTATTAATTTACTAACTTAAACCCCCTAACCTAACTTCTCTAACTGAAATTTTTAATCCACCTCCTTTTAACTTATTTTCCTCTAAAACCTTAACCATCGATAGTCAACCTAACCATCAATTGTTGGTTTGATCCTTGATGATCAGGTCCTTAAATACTACTTTAAAAATATTACTAGCTATATTAGATCAGCATGGATGACTTTAGAAACTTTATTTATGTGATACTAACAAGATTTAAAGCATCATAAGTGGAAACTTTATCCTCCATCATGATTAGCAACTTCTTCCTACATAATTAGTAACTTCATCCTATAAAAGGATAAATGTAAAAAGTGAAAAGGTTCTAGAAATCCAAAAATCTACATCTAAGTTATCTTACATACAAGTATCTAGCATGCCTTTAACAAACAAGTAGCATCAACAAAGACATAAAACTCTATTAGAATCACTTTTCAGTGCCAAATTACTTTCACTCTAGCAAAATTGCTTTAGCCTTCCACAATTAGGTTAATGGTATATTCTATGTGTTTTCTTTTATCTATTTCATTTATAACCTCCCTGCCCTACCCATACCTATCTTTATCTTATTTTCCACCCTCCAGATCCATAACATCCTTTTGTTTGACCAACTACCTAGTCTACCATTACTTTTCTAAACATTTATATAATTTTATAGGCAACCACCAATGGTGAGCCCAATCATTAATGATCACCTCAACCATCAATGATCATCTAACCATTGATGGTTAGCTTAACCATAAATGGTTCACCTAACTATTGATGGTCGTTATGGCCCAAATGGAAACAAGGTATTTTCATCCCCTTAACCCCAATTAGACCCTACTTTCTATGTTCCTACCTATTCATAGATCCTACCTAGATTTTCTAAACCAAACCACAACTATCTTACCATGAGTATTAACCTAATTTTTCTATATTTAGTCATTTTGTTTAACAAGCAATTTACATTCTAGTTATTGAATGCAAGTATTCTTTATTTTCATTTATATCAATTTATATATTATAAACATTAGATTGACAACCTCCTATCAATCATACACTTCTTGTATATAGCTTATGCTAGGTAATCCACTCAACCATCCATCTAAAAACCCCTTTTCTAGTGTCTTTCTTATCTATAGGCTATTCTTTCCCAACCAAAAAGGAGTTACCATCATCATCTAGATCATGCATGCACTTTATTAGGTATCCCTTTATATACCATATTACTAGTTTGATGGAAACCTCTATTTTAAAAGTTTGAACTTGAAGAGTGGGGCCAATATGTTTAGTGTAACCCTGAGAAAAGAGTTCAAAAATTAAAAGAAACACAACCTTTAAACACTATCAACTTGAACCAAATTCACATTCTTATACCATTGTTATATTTCATTCACATGATAAGGCATTACCTTCCACATTTTAAGGCCATATTTATAACCTATTAGCATTACGTTTTTTTATTATACCATTATGGTGTTAATTTAGTACCATTAATTTGTCCAAGTTAAAACTAAATCATGTCCAACTAGTAGCATTATGTTTCCCATTTGTAGTGAGGTCAAAAAATCCTACTTGTTTGAATCAAATCCAAAGTTTAACTCAAATCTAATTTCAAACTAATTATTATTTCAAGACTATTCCAAATTTGATTCCCAATTCAAGGTTAAGATCAGAGTCAAATTTTAATTGAAATTAAAACTTTAAAAAAGATTAATGTCAATAAGGGTTTGGTTTAATCTCAAGCACTTCTTAAATTCTAAAATTCCATATTGAATTAAAGAGTAGAGAATCTTTAATATATTCTCAAATTCTAATGCACAACATGTCCATAATTATCCATAATAACAAGTTGAAAACACACCACCATAAAAAAGTAGTGAGTAATTCATAGCACTTATTTCATAGTTGACAATAATAAACATCTTTTAATTTAAAACAAAAATGGTTTCCTTTGAACTAATAAAATGTTATTTCTATTTATAATAACATATTCCTATGAATCAATAGTAACTCTGATTCATTTCACAATAAGTATTTGTTTATCAACAATAGCCCCTAAAAACCAACAACTCCTTAGAAATCCTCTTCCTAATACAATAAAATGCTAGGTCCCTTATCAACCATATAATCTAGGTAATAGGTTTAAAATACCTAATAGTACCACACAAAATGGGGGTGTATACCAAATTATACTAATCCAAACAAAGCTTATCAATCCTTTAATTAAAAATAAAGGACCCTCCATCAATCACAAAGCACTCCCAACATCTAAGAGTGAAGTGAGATAAAGGAAGTTATTTAGGACATCAAACAAATAAAAAAGGAAAGATGTATAAATTTGATGACCTATGATCTTACATGTTTAACATGAGTTTCATTCAATTAATTTCCCTAACTCACTATGAAATTCATAATTTTGATAAATATAAAAGGAAAAATTATCCAAGGGAGAATTTAAAAGCATTCTCCATTGTATATCAGGAAGTAGATTTTAGTCATATTTACCTACTTTGCTTGTTTCCTTGCAACTTGAGTGCAAAAACCTTGGAGTGGTTCCTCCATTATGAAGAAATAAATTTTGGAGTAGCCTATAATTAAATACTTCATTAAAAAAATACATTTGAGTAAATCATTAAGATTGGGTAAAGATTGAAAATGAACTTGTTGATAAAGTTTCGGTCAATATATACTCCTAGAATAAAACATTTCCTCAACCTCAAGAGAAAACACAAACTCAATTAAACTCTTTTAAAAAAACCCAAAGCCTTAATAAAAATAAGAACTTGGTTGATAATGGAGTCATAGAAATTAGGCATGTTAAAATTGTAGAATTTTCATCTCCCTAAGATCATACACCTAATAAACCACTCACATTTTAAAGGGGACCCCATATAGGGGTCAATATTAGAACATAGTTTTAAGTGACCTCACTGAGCCCATTGAGGTAGTTTTTCAAAACTTGGTTACAACTAATATGATTTTTTTGGCTAATTTAATAGTCATTTAAATAAGGATAACTAAATCATGTATGGTATAGAGACAATGAATATTTTAAGTATCATCATGTTAAAGGCCATGAAATATATAGATGTCTATAACTCAGGCATTTCATTCAAGATCATACTGAAAATGGAGAAATAAAGGTAGATAAAATTACTTCTAATATGAATTATAATGTGGGCGTACGTAAATAAATCACAATAATCAATTATGAAAGAATCATTAGAACTAGGGTCAAAGCCAGAACAAGGACTAGCCTAATCATAATCAATATCATGTTTCCCAAGCCAACCAAGTCATCTATCATAATATATAATATAATTATATAAATGTTATGTGTCTTCTTACTAATAACTATGTGGATACTATTAATATCACTCCATGTCCATAGTCTAACACTCATTAGAGTGTTATCCCTTATATTTTAATGAATCCACCTTCATATTCAAGTAATTACCCATCAATTTAAAATAATGTAGTTTCACCTTAACCTCTATGTATTAGTATTCCTAAACCTTCATCCATTTACTATAAATTAGGTAACTCGCTCCTAACTTGAAATAGCAAAATTAAAACTATACATACACAAGTTACTCTCCACATCTCTGCACCATATTCTAATACCAATCCTATTCAAATATTTGCACCCTCTAAAATAAAACCATCTACCCCTCTTGTTTCAAAGTATTATGATACTGGTGAATAAATGAAATTTTTTTTTGCACATATTGACATCATAGATCTATTACATACATCAAAATTTCATAGGATAATATTAAATTATATTCTCCAACAATTAAGTTACCAAATGACATTGATACTACATGATTATGATTACTTGTGGGAAATTTATCCCTTTCTATGTAACTAACATTATATCAAATCAATATGTTATCCCTTGTTCCTTTACATATTAACCCACTATACATTGAATCCATAATTTATCTCCACAAATTCAAGTGGGTTCTGATAGATAATGGTTTAGGATAAAATATTGTCCAACATTTGGGATATAAATCATTGAATATGTAACTAGACACTATCATTATCAAAGCCTATGAAAATGTAGAGAGAGTTATCAGTACCATTTTTATAGATATCATTAATGGGTATGTCACCCATAATACCATTCTCCATGTATTGAAATTTAATTTACATATAATTTATTTCTTAGTCACCCTTAGATCAACAAAGTACTTGTAGTCCATTCTACACTATACCAATGCATTAAATTACTTCATTTTGGACTAGAGGTCACTATTTAGAGTGATTTATAGCCATACCATATTTTATAAACCTAAAATCCAATTACAGGAGTAAAAATTATTGTATTATCACTAATTTTATAAACACAAAGAATAAGAAAATAGTTCTTGAATATCCTATATCTAATTACATTGACCCAAGTGACATCATGTTCACTTCTTCTAATCCACCCCAATAAATGTCATCCCACTTTACCATTGAAGATAAGGGTCTTGGTACATATATAAAAACTAAGGCATTCCACATTACAAAATTACCAAAATCTCATAAGTCCCATGGTATACCAAATTTTAGAAAAATTATTGGTAGGCCCAATATGGTATGTCAAAACAGGGCTAATTCTCATTAAACAAATCCACTTGTGTTTGAAAAATATACCTCAACAAAACAAGATGAACCCATGAGTTCTCAAGGGTCTTGGCTATAGGGTGATTATTTTACCATTCACTTTCAAAGTGCCAAGTATCCCATTATAAATATAATCATGGAAAATCAAGAATATAAAGGCAAAGGCCTGGTGTAAAATGAACAAGGCATTCTTGAAACTCTACTTGAAATAAAACATGAAGGAAAATGAGGCCTTGGATACACACCACCAAGGGGTGACCACTTATATTTTGAAAATGATATTACTTTACCATTTGATGAGGATACTCCTGATAATGACAAAACATCTAATTATAATATATATGATCATCTTTTCAACACAAACCTATTTGATACTAATGACATTCTGACTATCACAACCCATACTCCCCTATCCCTACATTATCTTGAAATAATCAATTGGGACCCAAAAAAATCTAATATATAATTACATTAATTTTAGAATGAGGATATGATTGCCTCAAATATGGTCTACTAGTCAGTGACCATAATTAGGGTTTTGACCTCACATTTAACCCTACAACCTACTTTAGAAAGAAGGTGAAATTACTTGGTCATAAGTTGAAAAAAATAAAGATTAACTCATGAAAAACTATTTGAGAAACCTTTGTATCAAGAAAAAAATAAACAAAAATAAAAGTCTATTGGTTAAACCTTGTTTTATGCACCAGTGGATTGAGATGTTCACTGTCCTTATTAAGAAGTGCAAATTCATACATGCTCAAGCACTTAAGTCTGATATCAATTCATATGAATAAATAATATTTTATCACATATTTCAAATATTTCCAAAAATATTTGTTAATTAGCCAATGCCTTAATGTATGAGCCTTATGTCTCAAAAAACCACTACAAAACATTATTTCCTTCATTTAAAACTATTTTAGAATGTGGTTCCACACTTCTTGTGGAAGACACAATAAAAGTAAACATTGGCACATATTATGAAAAAAATATATCAAATTAGGCACATATCTCACTACTAAAGAACATGAGTTCATTAATGTTATCTTAAAATAATTGATTGTCATCTTTCCCTAATCCATTGTGGATATGCTAGTGTTGGATCCATCTCTAGTTTTACATTATATTTTTATTCACCCAGATGGTATGCTAGTTTAAAAAAGACTATTGGTAACACATTTTATTATACCACTTGATTACTTATAATGGATTTCAAATATTGTTACCATAAGCAAGAAACCATAAGGGATTCACTGGTGTATTAATTTTTTATATATCTTTAAATATTTCCCCTCAGGATGATTTTATCATACCAAATATTGACATGTTAATTGATTCAACTCCAAGGTATCATATTTTTTCCCGTATGGATGGCTTCATAGGATATAACTAGATAAAATTTACACTTAAACACTAGCACAAAACAATGTTCACCACTCTATGTGGGACATTTTTATATCAATTCATGCCATTTGGCTTGAAGAATGCTGGTGAAAAATAACAACATGCCATTATTATCATCTTTCATTACATGATGCATGATATTGTTTAATATTATGTGGATAACATAATAGTAAATTTAAAGACACATGAAGGACATCCTAAGGTTTTATTAAAAATCCTTGAAAGACTTCATGAATACAAGGAATGCCTTAATCCTAAGAAGTATGTATTTGAAATTAGTTTTAGAAAATTATTAGGATTCATTATATCTAAGAAGAACATTGAATTTTATAATTCAAAGGTTTTTTCCATCATGGGAATGCCCAATCCTTCTAATATACAATAATTTTATAGTTTGTAGGGTAAGATCTAGTCTATTCATTGGTTTACCTCATAACATGCAGATTAATGTGACAAATTCACTTACATTTTGGGAAAAAGGTATCACATTAAAATGTAACACACATTATCAATATGAATTTAAATAATTTAAAACCTATCTATCAAACCCACAGATGCTGACTCCATTGATCCCAAGGAAGTCATTGCTTTTTTACATCTCAATAACTAAAAATGCATTAGGGTAAGTTTTAGCTCAGCATGATGAGAAAGGAAAGGGACATGTAGTTTATTATTTGAATATAACACTCATGAACTATGAACACAATAATATATCAATAGATAAATATTTTTTATAAATGTCATTCACATCCCAAAAGTTGTAGCACTATATGTTGAATAATAAAAACATTGTGATTACTAGTATTTATCCCCTTAAGTATCTACTATCCAGAGTCACTCTAACTAATTGTATAGCCAAGTGTGTAGTGTTATTGATTGATTTTTATGTTAAATATAATAACCAAAAAAAAAATTAATGGGCATATCCTTGTGTTTTAATTTGTTGAATCCCCTCTATTAATGCCAGTTCATTCAATTTTTAGTTCCTAGATGAGTCAATCTTTACTTTAGACAAAGTACCTATGAAATCCAAATATTTTATGCTTTATTTTGATGGTTATATCACATTTCATGGATTTTGGCATGAAATTATTTTTATTACTCCAAAAGGAGATATCATTCCTAAGGAATTTCACATTAGTTTTCGTTACACTAACAATATGGCATAATATGAACCATTCATTATAGGAATTCATCTTGCTATTTAGTGGAAAATTAAGGATTTGATTTTATATAAGGATTCAAAATTGATCATTAATTATGTTACAAACCAATACCAAACCCTATATGAGAAACTATTACACTATGAAGGCAGTGGATAACCTCAAACAAGATTTTTAATCTCTTTAGTTTGATCAAATACTAAAGGGTAAATAATAAATCAACATATGAAATGAAAAAATTTAAATCCATGATATTAATGGTTTGAAATGTCAATGAATTACACATTATTATGAAGAACCTTCCTCAACTAACTCATGTTTAGTTAAATTTTGAGATGGTATATGATATTGATTGTCCTAAATCCCTTTAGTTTTAAAACCTATATGATTATCTAAAAGACTAGATTCTCCCTATTATCATATCATGAAGACAAAACAAATCCTTCATTCATAATGCCTCAAGTTATACCTTAATTGGTGGAATAATCTATTGGAGAGGCTACAATGGAAGGCTAATTCATTGTTTAAATTCAAGAAAAATTAAATTATTGCTTAAATATGTACATAATTATATTTATGGGGCCCACATAAATGAAATTGTCCTTGATAATAAAATAATTCAAATATGATACTATTGGCTAACTATGGAGTTAGACACCTAAAAATATGTGAAAAGATGCCTTGCCTATAAAAAGATGGTGATTTGATTCATGCTCCTTCACAAGCACTTCAATCACAACCCTTTGGAAATTTTCAAAGTGGGTAATTGATATTATAGGAAAGATAAACCCATATTATTTTTATTCCCAAAAATATTTTGTAACTACTACTAAAAAGTCTATTCAATGGGTAGATTTAATCCATCTTACTTACATAACCAAAAAGGAGTGTTGATGCAATTTTTATGCACACCACATATATAATAAGGTAACCTCTCACATTTTAGGACTTTAATGTATATAAAATGCACTCTATGGCATTAGTTTAAGGTATGAATTAAATAATATTGTGTTTAAATAAAATTTTAAACATGCAAGTTATTAACTGAGTGTGAATGGATGATTGAAACCTAAAAGAAACTGAATCCTACTTAACCTAGATGGATGGAATTTTTTTTAGAGTGGGTAGACCTCAAAAAAATATCCAAAAAGGGGTAAAGTTAAAACATAAAATAAGGCTCTAATATATTAAGAGGGATCACCTCTAGAATAGTCTCTTTATGAAAAGTGTATTGAAACCATTGCTTATAGCTAGTAGTTGTTGCTCACATACATACAAACATAGTTAATAAATCAAACAAAAAGATGATACATTAAATTATGAGATATTAACTAAATTTTGATCCTATTTATAGTTTTTATTACACACCCTTATTTATAATATTATATCTTGAATCAAATAAGTATGTAAGGTAGATATTGCTCACTCTTAGGAAACTATACCATAGGAAACACTTATACACACTTAGAGAAGTGAAATAGTCAACCTAATTGTATAAAATCAATTATGTCTACTAATAATACAATATATATTTCACATATTATATGAGCATACACCACTAATAACAATTAGGAATTATTAGTAGCTTTTGCACACTTTGAATTAATAAATAAACAACCAAGAAAATAAAAATAACTAATTACATAGAATTTAAATATAAAGACATCAATGTAGTTGTGTGACAATAAAAAATATTTATTATTATATTTATAATATTTTCCAATCATACCCATCTCTATATAAAAATGAGAGGTTTACAATATAAATGGATTTGGGGAGGGCTCACCTCATCCTCCAAATCCATGAAAAAAATTTAAAATTACATACTAAAGATAATCAGAATGACAGTTCTAATCGATGTAAATTGTGCATGCATATTTAAACTATTCAAAACTATTTCTTCAAAAAAAGTCTTGTTCTAAAAAAAACATGAAATGCTTGCATTTTTACAAAATTTTCAATCAAATTTTACATGTCTTACTACCATTTACCAATTTACATACATAATACATATAAAAAAAACCTATGAAAACTAGGGTTTACTAGATGCTATGGCTAGCATGGTTGAGCTTATAGTAATCAAATGGAATGAACTAGATGGTGGATTTTAACTAAATGATTAAACCATAGCATATTTATTCTCTTCTAAGTCTTTATAATTTTTGTATCTAACACTCTATTTTAACCTGATTATATCCATATTTAAAAGAGAGGGCCTATGTAATCTATTGAATTACACCCATAAACATGTTTTCTCAATCTTTGTGTATCTCTAAACTCTACTCAAAATATTTATACCTTAGTAACTTTCTTCCTCATAAATATTAATTCTTGTTCAATCTCCTCTAGTGTGCACCCTTCAAGACCTTTCTTAAATTTGGTAGATCTGTTCTAGATTAGTTGGTAAAAATTGGCCATATTTATTAGCTTATATAAAGGATATCAAGCCTAAGATAGATTTATCTCATCCAAATTTAATATGACCTACTTTTTATACTCTATTAGATTCAAAATCAAGGCTTACATGTCCAATACCTAGTCTTAGACTTCTTGTGTCTTGATGACTACTAGATTGAGAGCATTGGATGCTTCTAATGGTGTCATCAAACGCAAATGCCTGAAAACCTTATGGGTGGTGTGTAATAAAAGTAAATTTATTTTATTTTCATCACATTTTAAATAATTAAATAATTAAATAATTTATAAGATTTAATAACATGAGGTGATAATTCAACTCTCATAGAACTAATAATATCCAATATATTATAAAATATGTTATCTCAATTTTTATTATCACCTTCAATTACCCTAGGAACATGTACTATATATTATTGCTCTAATACCTACTCTAGATCCTACTATATCTCTTTCCTATATTGCTTAGTCCTTGCATGAAGTTTCAACAAAGCCTCTGTATTTGCCTAAATATAAGCCTTGAGATCCTCATTATATGGAGACTCTTCTAACCTCCTATTATTTCTATTAGATAAAGAGAAAAAATCTTTCCTTTCTTAAAAAATCATACTGATTCAAGATTAATCTTAGATATTCCTTTTCCTAACCCTTTGGATAGTCCATGTTGATTTATAAAAGATGGATCTAATAATGAGCAATTCTATAATCACTAAATTTGGTCTTTGTGTAACTTGGGACTCTAAGTACACTAACCATTATAAAATAAAAAATTATGTAGTATCCATGAGCTTAATGTCTTTAGATGAAGCCTCCAATGAAATATCCCTGAAAGACTGCATTAAGGCCTCCACATGTAGTAGTTTTGGCAATGAAGACAAGATGATTTTTGACCAATCCACATTACTAAACTGGGGCATAGGATGTACTATATAAGTAGCCTTATTATAAATGGTTTTTATAAAGAAATTAAAATAAGTAGCTTGAATAGTAATGGAATAAGGCATAGACAATCCCAATAGAGTGGAAGACACATGAAACTAAGCACTTTCTATGGTGACCACTATTGTCTTAAAGTGAAATTTATTATTCTTAAAAAAGGTGGGGAGAGTTTTAAATGAAGTGGTGACATGATAAGTGGATACTAGAGGGGTCATGAAATAACAATATTTCTAGAATCCAACAAAGATGAGGAAACCACAATAGAACTATAAACAACTGAAACCATAGGGACTAAACAAATCATAGTAGTACTAGAAATAAATTGAACCAAAGGGATTAGATAAACCATAATATTACTAAAAACAATTGGAGATGAAGAAGAAATAGGAACATAGGATATAATAGGAACCATAGGGATCGAAGAGATAATATAAATTCAGGAAATAATTAGAGTAGTGTCTATAGTAGTCATGACCTCAACTAATACTCCAACCTTAAGTGCCATTTTTATTTTTATCTCATAGAGGCATAGGTTTATCTTGATGTATTTTTTCACACCCATCCTCTAGATCAAGATCATTATCTATTGATGGTGATTCAATTATTTAACCTATAGGAGACTTTGCTAATGGAAGAGGGTCCCTAGGATCTCTTGTTTTCCTCTTGTAGTATATTTCTATCTTTTCATCTAAGGGAGGAGTATATTGAGTGGCATAAGGTGAAATATCTAAAATTGTGATAATAATAATTGAGGAAGAGTGAAGAAGACTTGTATCCTCAGAGTTAGAAGAGTCAATGAAAATTGGTTCCTATTATCCTCCCAAATAATTTGTAGGACTTGGCATTTCCTCTACCTCTTGATCTTTCTATAAATCGTTGATTAGAATTGGTTTTGAAGCTTAATAGGGCCCTTACTTTAATTAAATAAATATAATAGGTGATTATTCCATATCCTAATCCTAATTCACAACTATAATCACAATGGGTGGTGGTTTGGTTGATGTTCATTGGTCCAAGGGTTACCAGGTAGGCTGAGAGATCTAGTACTCTATTTTATCCCATTCAATAGGAGGTGGAAGCTTGGTGTGTGCCTATGTAATTTTGGTAGATAAATCCAATTGTATATATCTTTGATAATATTCCATAAAATTAGCTACTTGTTCCCTTTCTAGGACCTAAACATCATCCTTTGTGTTTAACAAAAACAATCATGCTCTTATGGTTTGTGCTAGTAGGGGATGCATAGGCTTGAGATATGATTTTGGATGAGGACATGAGGATCCCAATACCTATGTGGAAAATATGACAATGAGTATAATTCTATAGTTTTACTAACTTGAAGTGCTTCTTGTTGGTGTAGTACATCCAACCAATCATCAGGTAAGACTCATGGAATATGCCTTTTTGTTTCTTCTTCATGTCTTAATATATATTCCACCATAACTAATAATCTATGTAATACTATGTTAATTTGTATGGGATATATTTTTGGAGACATAAAGGTTCAAACTTATGTCCTAACACCATGCTTATAGTATTTTATAGGTATAGCCATTAATACCCCTTGGCTAAAGTGTCTTCCTAATTCTTCCTAATACTTGATCCATGGATTCTTCATGAATTAGCCTTAAAAATTGAAGATAGACATAATTTTTTTTGATTATATTCCTAATGTATGAATAGATGTGGGGGAATGAATAGAATTTACATACCTGATTCTTGACATATAATGGTGCTAGGCTCCAGAGTGTTCTATTGTAAATGTAAATGATGTCCATGACTACATCCAATAGATATGAAATCATGTATAAATGGCCTCCCTTAGGTATTTTATCTTTATTTAACATATAATCTTAGATCCTGGTGTTGATTATCTCTCCCAAGGTGAAAGTGAGATCGAAGGTCATTAATAATTCTAACAATGGTGCCCATTCTAGGTGGAGGAAGTGAATGATGTTGTAACCATAAAATATATTAAGTAGGTACATCCCAATGTGGATTCCCATCTTAAATTTGGTTATTGGAATGTGTACTTTATCCTTGAGGGTGGCTAAATCTCTAAGAGTGATCCATTTCTTTAATTTATTTTCAAATGTGCTTATTTTCTTCCAAATTTCAAATTTGTGTCCATCAAATGTGGCATTTTTAATGGGAAGTTATAGGTATTTTTGGAAAGTAATGAAGATTTAATGACATGATCAAAAGTTCAAAATAAACATTTTTATTAAAATATATGAAGATTTAGAAGATTATAGATTCTAAATACATAAGTTTTGATGAATAACTTTCATGATGCATAGTTTTTTTGACAAACACAAATTGTGAACAAAAGTTATGAACAGATGTTTTGATAAATATTTTTTGTGAATATAAAAGATGAGAAGAATAAAAATGCCAAAGTACACAAATTGAAAAAAACAAGGATTTCAACAAACAATATTTCCAAAGACCAACTTCCCAAAGGGTAAAAGTTTTGAAGGACCAAAATATGCCAAATGCACAAATTGAAAAGTCTAAAATATGTGAGGTACAAAACTTAAGTTTTTTTTTTTTTTTTTTGTAATTCATGTGCATACTTGAAAAACATATATATATGAAAAAATTACAAATACCATTAATAGTTTAGCATGAATAAATCAAAAAGTGAAAACTTGGGTGACAATGGAATCCCCATTATGTTTATACTGATTAACACACATAATTAAAATCACGCACATGAATAATAAGAAATTATTAAAGTTTTGAGCCTATATATGTGCACATATGAATGACAATAAAAAAAGGTTTTCAAAATCATCTTAGGCTTTTCAGAATACATTGTGTCCCTATTTAGAAATTTAATGAATGGGGCGTGTTGAGTAAAAAAAATTGTGACTCATGGTGGGAATACTCCCTAGAATTCAAGAACCCATAATTTTCATTTAGCAATAAAAAATCAAACGTTAATCATACCATAAAATAATAATTGAATCATAAAAAAGAAAACTACCCCTAAGTATTCATGAAACATATTATCCTTGCTCATTAAATTGTTTTTCTTTCACCCTTGTATTGAGGATTTTAGAAAAGACTTGGAATAAATTTTAGGTTTCATTCTAGTTAATTTGAATCATATTAAAATTAAGGAATCTTTGGCATTAGTATACTATTATTCAAGTGTCCATAGACCTAACAGATATACCTTTGATCCCTCCTCTATTTATTCCCTTGTAAACTTGCATGATGCATGATACATTGATCTTATTTCATCATGTGAGTATTTTATCACCATTAGATCATATTTTTGTTTTATTGATCACTCTTTAGGATGCATTAGTACACCTATTTTTTAGAAAATGAATATAATAAGGAAGGCATGAACCATTGCGAGATGGTATGTGTGAAAACTTAATTTATCATAATGTCCATGCCAAATATACCTACATCAATGGTTATTAACAAAAAAAATTATTAATTTGAGAAGTGTATTTGATCTAGGGACATAAGAAAACTTTATAAATTTGTATGGAATAATGAGAGAAACTTTTACAAACCTGATAGAAGTATTCAATTACGATATAACTATGGATAAATTTTCATTGCATAATTGAATGTTGAAAATCCCAGATACAAAGGTGTAAGACCTATTAACAAACCAATTTATGTGCTTCACTTTATGTGATTATGACACATATTATTTCTTTTGGAACCTTCCTCATGGATTCAACATATAAAATCAATCATGCATAAGAGTCTATTAAAATGGATATTATCTTGGTCATACCAAGAGAGGTCAATTAGGTTGTCACAAAATAATGGCATCCATTCTATAAAATAGGTAACTAAAGTAAAGGAAATCAAAATGTTAAAAATGAGAAAGGATAATCTATAAAGAATTAAACTACTCTAAGAAAGAAAATGATACAAAATAATAAACTTAACTATGAAAGTAATGAATCTAACCTAATCTTACCTCTACCAGAACACTTTTTGTTACTCATGGACATGTATAGATGGTACAGCCATGAATTAATACATCATAAACTATGGATTAACTAGATATATTAGTTTATTACCTTAGAGGTACCTTAAATGAAAAACATTATTACCTAAGATCTATGATATCTTTTAAGGTCCAATCCATAAGGGGGTAAAATTTTCATGTTGTCATTTATTTTTATGGGCTTTTTTTCATAGAATCATTAGATTAGATATTGTGAATGCTTTAAACTTTGCTCTTCATTCAAACCACATTTTTAAAAAGTCCCAATGTTTACTAAAATAATGAAAGGCTTCATTAATTTAGTCTTTCATTATATCATATCCAATATTCAAGACTTCACTTTCCCACTTGGTACATATACTCCTACATGAATTGATATGTTACCAATTTGAGCATAATTGGCAATATCAATGGTCATTTATATACTAAAATGTAAGGTGAAGCCATGAGGAAATGATTATATATTTTTGTATCTACCTTGACACATAATTTAGTAGATGATGCCACTCTATGGGTTTTTTGTATCTAACTTTTTAATGGCATCAATCAAGTTATTATTTTTTGATTTAGCCAATTTATGGTTAATTATTGAAAGATGACATAATGGTGATTTGGTTATCGTGGGACCATTTAGTGAAATCAAATGATTGTAACTATTATGGGATCAAATTTTACCCTTTGGAGAAGTTTTGTAGGATTCTTTCGATCGAGCCGTAAAAGGGAACAACCCCAATATATGGGTATCTTGTGATGGGGTTAAACCTCTGGAGTAGGCCAATTCCTATTTAATGCTCATCTAAAACTAAAAATAAGCATGACACTTCATGAGAAAAGGGTTATAATGGGATGATGTATCATAATATAACTAACAAGTGATACACCAAAATTAAATGAGGCTTTTATATGGATGGGGTAAACACTGAAGAAGCATAAGACCATATCGATTCACACAATCTGAAAAAACTAGCTAGCTGAATTAGTATTTTGTAAACTACATTCATGGAGTCATATTTTAAAACTGAGAGGATTTCTAAGACTCACTAAGGATTTGAAATTATGACAAAATTAACACTAACTTAGACTTGAAAATAAATTCAAGACACTTGGAAATGAGCAAGAAAGAAGGACCAAAATCATGGAAAATTCTCCTTCACAATGCAATAATATGAATACTTTGATAAACATGGTTTAAATAGATGAGATAAGTAAATAAAATATTTATTTATTCATTATTTTTTTAATACAATTTAGATATGGATAAGCCTAGTTGACTAAAAGTCTCTACTCCTCTACACCTGAGAGGGAGTCACAATCAGAAGTGAAAGAGTCTACTTCTAAAATCCAAGGGAGAGTAGTTTCTCAAAAATTCTACAAAAATTTGAGAACCCTTACAAAAGGGAAAGAAAGGGGTTATATATAGGTAAGTAAATAGAGACTCCATCCTTTTTCTATGAGCTACTTGAGATCGTTGGTTAAGTGACCACACTTTTATAATAAATGTTCTACTTAATTATTTCTGATTGATACTAAACCATCATGATGAAGGAAACCCTCTAAGAAATTAATGCTCCAACTACTTTGATCCATCAATTCTCCACATTATCCACCAATATGATTCATCATGAGGATAAAAATAGTTAAATATTTAACTTAACAAGGGCATGCCATGTCTATTTGAGTGGTAGTTTCTCAAAGGCATGGCTCAAGATAATCCTTTAATTAATTTCTCATCTACTCTATGCTTTGGATATTAAACCAAATTGAATATAGATAAAAACCAATCCAATAATATTAGTTTTCTTGTATATATATATATATATATATATATATATGGCACCCCTCTCTATGTTAGGTCCTATCTGATCAATCATTTCTTCCTTTGGATCTTCATTTGAGCTTCATCTCATGTTTTCATCAGCTCAGATTGGACTTGAACTTAGTTTACTGATCTTTTACTTCATCTTGGGTTGAGAACTAGCTCACTGACTATCGTTCACAATGCCTTGACCTTGATTTTTCTCATTAGCTATCAAGTACCTATCTAGGTTCTATCAAAAAATTTGGATCATTTCACCCCATTAAATCCAAGATCCAATTACATTCATATCATATATCTTTAGTATTTATTATTTCCAACTTAGTTTCTCATTGGTCCCTTAGATCCATTGATCATTTGACCCTAGTTCACACTGTAGATTTCCTTAGTAGGATGAAATGTGTACTATTTGATTTCTTGGGCCTACTATTTGAATTTTAACTACTTTTAAGAACCTGAAATTGATGTATGTGCAAAAATATTCTCTTTTTGGTCAACTTTAGAAGTCCATGACTCTAAATGCAAGAAACACCATAGTATAAAACTTTTGAATAAATGTTCATTATATCATAAGGGATAAACCCTTTTTATTTGTTGGTCTCAAGTGCTTCTCAAATGTATCAAAAAAATGTTGAATTGAGATCTTATAGATGGTTTTGTGTGATGTCCATATACCTGTCATGGGAAAACAACCTAAAATGCTTAGGGGTTAACTTCACACATTTTTATTTTCTTCTACACTTCATCACATGAGTTGGGACTCAGCATATATGTTTTTGGTATAACCATGAGAAAACCCTTTTAATATCATATCCTACCATTTCTGCTAATGTGTGATGTATCCTTGTTAAGATGTTCACTTGACATTGCCTGGACCTCTTAAAAAATGGCTAAGTATGGGAAATCAATGGAGTTTCATTGAGAGGCAAAATTTGGGTCTCCATAACTTTGGATATGCTCTGGTGGAGAACCTAAAATTTGGAACATATAGGATTGGCACAAAAGTGGACAAAACCATATGACCAATTCTCCATAACTCATCCTTACATGATAATGGTGATATTAGTAAAGTGCTTATTTTTTACTCTCTACCATTAGATCAGAATGTCCAAATGAACATAATGAACTAGATGTATCCCCTACATCCCATGATTTATATAAGTATCCATGACCCCCTATGGACCTCTCCAATTCTAGACCTATCCTTTAAATTTCATGAATTACACTTTAAGTGAAATTAAAGTATTTCAAAGGATTTGCAAGCAACATGGTCCTTTTATTCTCTTATCTTACTCAAAATATTTCTTAGGTTTTCTTTAATCCATGTTTTATTTTTAGGAGAAATCATTGTTTGTAGGCTAAACATTGGCCAACATTTATGGTGACATCCTGGGGTTGCATGCATGCTATGCAAGATACTAGTTGCCTTTAACTAATCCTTTAGGTATATGGAGTTATAGTTTCTCTCTCAACTAGACTGAAATTGATTCAAGTTTGCCCCTTTTATTAAACCTCTCATGAATAAATAAAAAGAAAATAATATCACAAACAAAGTTCCTAGGGAACTAAATGGAAACATGTAATAGAAAAGAAAAGTGCACAACACACTTAGAGGGAGGCATGCAAGCTACTCTAATATGTAAAATATATTATAGGGATGCATATATTTATTAATAGGTATTAAAATGAATGCCATTAATTGGGATGGGTAATACCTCTCAATCCAATTGGTCAAGCTAAAAAACATTGTGTTTCTTGCATCCATGGATCAGATAAGGGCCACTCCATAAGTTGTCAAACTTTGTATGATTTTTTAGTTTGGCTTTATTTGAGTCCCATTTGAGGAATAGGTCCCCTTATTTGAAATTTATTTATATATCTCTTTTTTCAAAGGATTCTTGACCTTAGATTGATGAGATTCCAATGTCTTCATATCAAGGTCTATAGCTTCTTTGAACTACATGAGTTTAGACATCCTCACGCTCATGGGTTCATCTTTCATCAACTCTAGTTGGTCCACTAATTCTAATGTAGGTAGATAAAGGTAGATAGGAAATTTGTCTTCCCTTCCATACATAAAGATGTATGGAAAATTATTTGTGGTAGTTTTAGGATTCATTTTGTTAGCCCATAGGGCTATGTTTAGCTTAGTATTCCACATTTTATGAATCTCTTCCATAGTTCTCATAACGATTATTATAAAATTCCTTTTTGTGAACTCTACCATTCCATTTCCTTGAGGATAATAGTTTCAATATCTTTTGAGGTAAATTCCCATTTTGAGATCCCACTTTATTGTCTTCATGCCAAGGAATGCAAATGCAATATCAAGAATAATGGTGGCTGGGACACCAAACTTGGTCACAATATTGTCATAGAAATCTAATACTATAGCCTTATTAGTATTTTTTTAAGGTAATGTCTTATACCCATCTAGTGAAATAACTAGTTGTAGTGAGAACCCATTTATGCCCTACACTTGATGGTGGATTAATAATTCCTATGAAGTCCAACCCCATTTCATGAACGGTTTCTCCACAAGAATTGGATTCAATGGAAGGACTATTAGGTTATACTTTCTTATGAAGAGGGAAAATGTATGTAATTTTCTAACCCACACATGGGCATCTTTAAATAGGCTAGGCTAGTAATAACTAACCCTTATTATCTTTATTGTTATTGTCCTAGGTGTAAAGTGACCTCTTGTAGGTCTATTGTAGAACTAATTTAAGAGTTTGCTCACCTAACCATCATATATATAGTAAAAGAGTACTTCATTGAGGTCTTTCCTAAAAATACACTATTAATAAATTAATAGGGTATGGATTAGAGCCTAAAATATTGTATTTTATTTCTATCCAATCCTTGGGGGCAATCTCTTGTTGCTAATAAGCAAGCCATGTATTGGAGCTATTTTTTTGAAGGTGGGGGTGCTTCTATTTGAAGGTTGTCTTAGGTCACCAAAATATTTTATTTATCTTCATAGAGGTCCTATACCATGTGCTCACATAAGCCTTTACCCTTGAGCAACTTGGTGACCTTGATCTCTATGTCATAGTCCATGACCTTGGTGAACTAACTTGTTTTTTTCTCACTCAAATCTTTATTAAAAAAGAAATCCCTAACTCTAGAGTGAAATACCATAAGTTTAATCCTAATATTGGAGAGCATTGGTATGAAATTCTTGAGGATTCTCAAGGATTTGAGTACTTATTTTTCAATAAAACTATACCTCACCTCTTATCCCTCCAACCCTAAACTTAAAAAAGTAAATGGTTGTTCAGGTCCATCGTTATTCTTTTGCATTAGCATAGTTGATATGTTATCAACATTGGCAAAGGTATACATCATAAAATCCTTTGATTAGTTAGGATTTATGAGTGAGGGTACTTTGGAAATGGCTTGCTTGATGGCTTCAAATTCTTCTTTCCCTTATTTTAACCAAGTAAATGCTTGGCTTTTCCTTAGAATAGTAGTGATGGGTTTGATTAATTTAGAAAAACTTGGTATGAACCTTCTTATAAAACTAATCTTCTTAAGGAATCTTTGGATCCATTTCTTATGTTTTGGCAAAGATAAGGCTAAGATATCACTCACTCTATTAGGGTCACTAGATAACCTATTTCAAAATGTTATGACCTAACAACTTGCCTTCATGTATGGAGAATAAATATTTTTGGGGGTTAAAAGATATCCCATACTCTTTTCACCTTTGAAAAATCATCCTTAGATGATCCATATGCTCACTAATATTCTTGGAGAAAATAGCGATTTCATCTAGGTAGACCAAGACTATTTTATTTAACAACCTTTGAAAGGCCATATCTATGGATCTTTGGAAGGTTAATCCTACATTGGACAACCCAAAAGGAATATTTTGATAGGCATATGTGATTTTCTTGGTATTGAAGATTGTCTTATATCAATGCTCTTCTCTTATCAATAATTAAGTCTAACCCAAATAACTATCTAAAAGAGAGAAACATTATGAACCTACAACTATGTGAAGAAGTTATTTCATGGATGGCATAGGGATGTGCTTATTTAAGGAGACCTTGTTTAGATACCTAAAATCTATGTTTATCCTTATCTCCCTACTCTTTTTACTTATAGGTACCAAATTTTCCACCCATGATGAATTCTTGATGGGAAAGATGATCTTGGATTCAATCAACTTAATCAACTATCTCCTTATTAGCTCTTATATTCTACGGTTAATGGGCATTTGATTTTGTCTTATAGGCTTGGTGTTATCCTCTAGTTATATAGTATGCTATGTTAGCTTTAGATCAAAAACTTTGAGGTCACCATACTCCCAAATAGAAACATCTAGATATTCTTTGTATAGTTATACAAAATTTTATCTCTCAGCCTTATTACTTACCTTGCCAAGCTTGAGAAGTTTGTCTTTGATGATGAGAACCCTTTCATAGGTATCCTCATGGGTTGACATTATTGATTTATCCTTCCTCACATATTATTCTTCATAAACGAGACCTTTGGGCATGACCAACCCTTTGGGGAGTTTGATGGACCTCAATTACACTATTGACTCTCTGTATTGGTGTTGGAATCTGTATTAGTTGTTAGAGGAGAACTCAGCTTCCTACTATAAGAAACATGAAATCTATTCATCATTTTAAAAGACCTACCAATGGGTTTAATTATTTTAAATTGATGCTCTTACTAATACTTTTACATGTTGTTGCATCTTGTTTCTTTTTAGTTCAATGGGGATATTAAATTGGTCCCCAATAACTACTAGTCTATTAACATGTTGATTTTGGCATTTTGGTATAGTTTGAATGTCAAAAGCTTCAAAATACTCAATTAGGTCCCACACTCTATGCTTGTAAGACTTCATTAAAGGATTCTTCATGATGCTCTTACTCATGACTTAGTTTACTATGAGTTCATTGTCTCCATATAGTTTTAGTTATTTGATCATTCCTTGATTGGCCCATTGAAGGCCATGAATGAGACCTTAATATTCTGTTGCATTTCAGAAACAATTGAACTAAAACCTATTAGAAGAGAAATAATTCCTTCTTAAAGGGGAAAATAGCATTACACCTTGACCTAACCCATGCTTTCTCCTTGAGACATCAAAAAACAACTTCCATAGACCATTGGGGTCTTCCTAATGTTCGACAAGGGATGGCATGAGTTGATCTTCCTCATGCAGCAAAAAGACACCCATGTCTCTTTCTTTGACATCTTATAAAGGGTTAAAGAATTAATTGTCAGCCCAAAATTCATCTAAGAACATGTCTAAAATTTCTTCAAGATGAGTGTTCATATCCTTCATGATCATGAATTCACCCTCATCTAGGATGGTGTAGTTTAGTTTTACACTATCTAGTCAATAAGGCTTGATGTGAAACTGTGTAATGGGTTTAGCCTCGATAGACACTTTGGTTCCATACTTTGCCCTGAAATCCATTTAAGACTTGTCTTCTACAATAAAGCCTCCTATTTTCATGATGAGTTCCCTAAATAAACATAAGGAAAAGTGAAGGGAACATAAAAAATTAATATATCTTATTCCACTAATACACTTGGGTAAGCATGCAAGGCTAAGCTTAAATTCTTGATGATGCTAGATGGCTTGGTAAAAGTTCTATCAAGATGTATAACTCCATTAGTCTATATATTTTACTTAAGGTTGAGTTTGTCAGCCATGGCCTTTGATATTACTAATGTGTTAGCCCCACTATATACCAAATATTTGTGCACTAAAGAGCTGCCAATGATTACTGAGATATAATAAGTAGGAGGTTTGATTACCTTACCTAATTATTCTCTAATATATCCTTTAGCTAAATGTGTGAGAAATTCATTCACCTTATTTGATTATTGGTTAGTGGTTGTATTAATATTCATTTTGGATAAGCCTTCTTGAAGAATATTCACCTAACTAGGCATGGAGAGTATGTCCCATATCGACATAATCATGGTAGATTTATTCATATATTCAACAATGTTGATGGGTGAACCACCAACCTTTGATTATGCCTTAAGAGTGACCACTATCATTTATTAAACTTGTGATCTTTATAGGACTGAGATGTCTCTTTGATTCTAGTTCTTTTAAATCACTAGGGCCTTTGGTAAGGGAGCAAGTACAATTGGCTAAGAAATTAAAGGAGTAGTGATAGGAGGTTCCATACTTGGTTCCTAACTATCACCCATAGTCCTTCTTTTGAATATTTTGTTTGTATCCACTAGAACATAAGCCTAGTTACAATTAGACTATTTATTAAATACATAACACTCTTCTTGCTCATTATTTACCATTGTGACACCTGATTGGTTTAGTCTTTGATCAGGGTTCTGATCTGGTTGAGACTCATCTAGTCTAGTTATCATGGGTACATCTACAATTTGGGCCATGAGAGCTTGATTATACCTAAAATTTGTAGCTTTCTACCATTGATCATTAAAATCTTGGTTGAAATTAATGGTTGGGACTAAAATTTTCCCAAAATATTGATTCCAAGGCACAATACCATTAGCTTCTTGAGCCATGTTATTTTGAACTGGGACCAAGGTAATAGAAGCATTCACAACATTAGGAATGTAAATATTCTATCTATTGTGACCATATTGTCCTTGTCCTTGATTTTGACCTTAACCTTGGATTTGGTATTTCCCTCTATATGTTATTTTATTTCCTTGGAAATCCTATTATTGGGATTGATGTGAATCCTGATAAGGCCTATTATATTGGGAATGATGCCTTTTCAAATTGACTAGTTCATTTCCAAAGGATTAAAACATGTTCGTAAGCTCTTAGATTTCCTTATTTTTTGAGGGATTACCATAACCAATAGTGCAAGCCTCTTATTCCTGTAGTGAAGGTATATAAGAAATTGTTGGTGTGGGGATAAAAACATCCAATATGGGAATTGTGATAGGAGATGCTCTAATATCTAGAAATAGAGGCATTAAGGAGCTAGGAGTAAGATTTCTAGTTTGGACTAGACAATTTTATACCTTAATAACCACCTCGTAAGCATCTAAAAATATAATTCCCCCCATGGATTGGATCATCACAACTATGCCATTATTTAAAGCCTTTAAACAGTACAAAAATTCAAAGTCAGGGGTTGGTCTAATAGAAACTAGGATTCTATCCTAGTTTTTTTAGAATCTCATGTTGAAGTCTTGCATGACTTCATGAGGATCCCTTTTGATTGTGATCAACTACTAAATGAGTGATAAATGGTCACTCTTATCCCTAGATATCTTACACAAATATTCTCTTAGCTAGTCAAAGGTTTGTATAGAATTGGGAGTTAAGCCTCTATAATAGTCTAAAGCTTTACCTTTAAGTGAGACAACTAGCATTCTAATGGATATATTTTTCATCATGAAATTATGGATATTATAGATATATCTATGTCCATGAGATGCTCATTAGTACTTTTAGCTTGGTCTTCGGTGAAATAAGGAACACTTTTAAGGGTTACTATTGGCATAAGGTCATATTATGGTAAGTTTAAAAGGATTTGGACATTAAATAATACAAAAGTTATTGGGATCATTATGTTAAGAGGGGTTATCAATGGTCTATTTTCAAATTTATACTTGGGGTTTGGTCTAGGGAAAAGGTTTCCCATGTATAGTAAATTATTAGGAAACCTTAACTTCTTAGCTAAATTTAAAGGGAGTTCAATAAATTTAGAGGCAGAACCTTTAGAAGTTGACCTTGTGGTTAGATTTGGCATGAAATAAAAACTAATTGTCTAATACTAGATTGATTTCTTAGAGTCCTCATTGTTTGGAGTCTCCAGATACCATCATATATAGATGTCACCACTACAAACCTAATAAAAAAACTAACAATAAATCTGAGCAATATTTTTTAATACAATTGAGACTTAGGTCCCACTAGGCATGCTATAAGTCATTACAGGATCAGCTCGTACCTTTGGGAGAAGTTCTTCCTGATTCCCCTAGTCAATCCATAAAATGGAAACAACCCTAGGCTATGGGTATCCAATGATGGGGCTGATCCTTTAGAGTAGGTCACTTCCTCTTTGATGATTATTTAGAACTAGAACTAAACCTAAAACTTCATGAGAAAAGGGTCATAAGGTGATGAGGGATCTTAAGAGAACTAATAGGTGATATACCAAAATTAAACTAGGCATTCATTTGCATGGGGAAAACACTAAAGAAGCATAAGATCATATTGGTTCACATAATCTCACAACACTAGCTAGTTGCATTAGTTTTTCATGAACTAGGTTCATGGAGTAATATTTGAAAAATAAGATGAGTTTGAAGACTCACTAAAGGTTTGAATTTTAGACAAAATGAAAACTAACTTATACCTACAACTAGATTTAAGACACTTGACAATGAGCAAGAAAGAAGGACCAAAAGCCTGGAAGATTCTCCTTCACAATGCAATATTAAGCATACTTTTCTAAACACAATTTAAAGAGATGAGATAGGTAAGGAAAATATTTATTAATTGAAGAGGTTTTCTATACAATTTAGATAGGAGTTAGTATGGTTGACTAAAAGTCTCTACTCCTCCAGAATTGAGAGAGAGTAATAATCAAAAGTGAAAGAGTCTAGTTCTAAAATTTGACAGAGAGTGGTTTCTCAAAAAAATTACAAAAATATGACAACCATTACAAAAGGGAAAGAAAGGGGTTATATAAAGGAAAGGAAAGAGAGGTTGTATCCTTTGTCCATGAGCTACCTGAGATCATTGGTTGAGCTTCAACCCCTTTTCTAATGAATGTTCTATTTAAATTTTTCCAATTGATACTAATCCATCTTGAAAAATTTGCCTTGTGGTAATCTTAGTGATCTTGAATATTTTTATTGGCATGCAGGTGACAATAGAAGATAATATTTTTTTTGCATGATGATGTACCATGATTTATGTTGATGAAGGAAAACCTTTAAGAAATGAATGCTCTAACTACTTTGATCCCATCCATTCTCCACAACATTCCCCACTCTACTTCATCATGAGGACAAAAGTCTTCAAATATTTAATGTAACTAGGACATGTCATGTATATTTGAGTGGTGTTTTGTGAAAGACATGGCTCAAGATGATCCATTCATTAACTATGTCTATGGTGGAACAGTATATAGTTTCATTGGCATGGTAGAGATTTTTTTGGCACCCCTACCCCCACCCCCCATAAAGAGATTTAGCCATATAGAGTTGAGTTTAATGGGGCCCCCAGGCCATGCCATAGAAGTTGAGTTCCCTCTATATATATATGGGAGTTGAGTTAGTTTCCTATATAGAGAGAGGGGAGAGGGGCTCTATATATTGGGGGGCTGCCAGATAGATCTCGAGCACATGGGTCAAGCCCTATTGGTCCCTATCAGTCAAGGCACCCTATATAGATCAACCCCCTATATAGATAGGGCCTTCAGTGATTTATAGGTGTTTAATCGCCATAGTTCAGATAGGGAACCATGAACCAGATTGAATAGAGGGGCCCCCATAGATAATCTATAGAGAGGGGGTATGGATTGTAAGCACTGCAAGGTGTTCAACGAGATTTGATGAGAGACTGTAGGCTATCTAGATATGGCTATGATCTAGAGGGCTCAACCTGTGCTTAGCATATAGATTAGAGAGTCTCTAGTAGCATAAACCACATTACATCTCAAGCTGGTTTGGCCAGGGATGACTACTAGTGGTACTATCACTTGGTTTGGTTGCCCACTCTGACCCCCCTAAACTATATGGCTTTTTATCTTACTCTACATAGCTAAGCTATATGGCTGACAGGACTCTATCTAGTTTGGGATATGGGCTAAGGCACTCCCCCACCCCCCCTCTCTACTAGATCTTTAGGCCTCCCCCACCCCCTAAACTATCTATTTCCCCTATATAGAGAAGGGGGGCCTCCCCCGACTACCGACTCAGGTCACCTCATGATGCCCCAGTCTAACAATCCCATATATAGAGTGGGGGATCTCGATGAATGAAACTCTCCCTCCCCCTCCCCCTCCCCCTCCCCCTCTATAGTCTATAGTCAGTCAAGGGTGGCTAGGCAATAGTCAATAGTCCCAATCCCAATCTGAAAGGAGCGATATATAGAGTTCATCCAGCTGAATAGAAGCTTGTCTAGAGTTAGTTTAGTTATCTACATAGAGGGTGAGAGGGCCTCCAGCCCAGGGATAACATGAGAGGACATGTCCCCTCTAGATCTCTCTATGGTCTATGGGCCTCCCCTCAATTGACCCTGAAATATCTATCTGAGAGTACCCCATTTCCCCATAGTTTAGAGAGGGGGGTCCTCACCCTTAAACTATAGAGGGGCGCCATATCTAAATGTTCAGGTTGCCCCCTATCCCATATAGAATAGAGGAGGGGCCTTGGATCTGTATATAGAGATGGGGATTGGGGTAACGGCTAGGGAGTGTAATAGAAGATTCTATAGGGTGGTTGTGGGTATAGACTGAGGGGGCCCTCTCCCAGCGGTTCACCCTAATATACATAGGATAAGGGCCTTAGGTTTGAAGTCTCTTATATGTGGAAGATATGTTGATGCTCCCTCCTCCCCCCTATAGATAGATTATTATATGAATTAGATATGGAGATATGGTGACCCCCTATCTATCTTTCTCCTTGATGTGAGAATCACTCATGTCACAGTAGGTCATATGCTTGATGCAAACATCCTATCTATTATGGGCCCCTATATATAGGCAATCACTCATATCACATATATAATAGACATAGACAGAGGTTGTATGTATGTATGTATGAGAGTTGGAACTAGAGCCCTATATACCTATCTGGCGAGGGGTTTGCCCCTAGATATAGTTGGCTCGACCTTCTCACTCTATGAATGAAGAACTCTATATGGCAACGGGAGAGCCCTATATATATAACTGCCACCCCTATATATCCCTATCCTTATCCCTATCCCAAGATAGGGTTTTTTTGGCCTATCCTTATCTAAATAGAGGGAGAGGGGGGCAATAGCCCTATCTATATATATGGCTCTCATCTGTACTTTATAGTCTAGTCCACCCCCTATAGAGAATAAGCTAATGGCCCTATCTATATATATGGCTCTCTAGAGTTCACCCTCGACCCATATATAGTCTAGGGGGTCTATGGAATGGATAGGGTTGCACCCTATAGATCCCCTATCTAAACAGAGGGCAACCCCCTCCTCCCTCTATAACTATGTCTATGGGGCCAAGGGCAGCTATGGATATATAAAGTTCCCCTACCCTTATATTATATCTCTGGCTCTAAAGGGGGAGGCACCCTAGACCTAGTTATAGATAGATATGGCACCCCTAGAGATATATAGGGCTGGCTATATCTAGAGGTCGAAGCCCCTATCTTTACTCTATATGGGGTGGGGGGGGACTCAATTGATTTCTATTCTCAATCCACTGACCGGCACCTCTCTATACTATACACCTCAGCCTTCTGAGAAAATTAGAGATTGAATGGGGTGCATTCTGAGTGGAGCTATATAGAGAGTCTCATGAGCCATATATAGATTTGATAGATAGGGTGGGTCCCCCTTCAGTTTGGAGCCATGAGCCATATATATAGATAGGGGGAGTCGAGCACCCCCTATATATCTATCCACCCCCCACCCACATATATTAGGCATCCATTAGTCGGTATCTACTGCCCCACCCCCTATCTATACCCCAAATAGATATGTAAATTGACCCAGCACCAAACATCGAACACCGGTCACTGAGAACAAGAACACTAGTCTCACCACTGAGCCCTATATTCTATATGGTAGTCTATAAGCTGAGAACATGATTTGAATTAAATCAAAGTCGATTGTAGATTCAGGGCCCCCACACCAGTTAAATCAAAGTGTCAATTGATCCATCTCCCCCTAGATAGATAGATTCATAGCCTTGCCATATAGATCAAAGATCTAGGCTAGGCACCCCAACCTTTAGGGTAGGGGTACAATGGCGTATAGTAGCATCATGCTGTATATAGTACTCATCTCTATGGCCTATATATCATATCCATCTAGGAGTACCCCTATCTATCTAACTATATACATACGATGAGTTAAGTTCTAGTTATCCCTCGACCCCCCTCTCTATATATGCATATGGGGGATAGAGGGCGTCGATTGAGTGCTCTGACTCTATCTAGGGGTGCTCGATAGGTATATAAGTAAAAATCAATCGAGTGCCCCTATCTATCTAACTATATACATACTACTCATGCCATATAATATATAAGGGATCCTGTTAGTCGGGCCTCCCCTAGATAGAGTGGGGTGGGGGACTGCCCCATAGTTTAGATAGGGTCAACTAGAACTAGGACTAGGACTAGATACCTGAAGATAGTCCCCTCCCCCTCCTTATCCCATATAGAAGTGAATTCGGTGCGAGGGCTCCCCCTATCTCTATGTATGGGGGCACTCGATTCATAAGAAATTTATGAATCGAGTCAAGGCTCTCCCCTCCAGATCCAGATCCAGATCTATATAGATGGGGATGGGGATGGGCCCATAGACATAGTTAGAGAGGGGGGCCTACCTCTATATAGATAGTCTTTCTCTATAGTGGAGGCTGTCGAGCCCCTATCTATAGAGAATATATATATGGGGGGAGATAGTTCTTTATCGCCCCAGCTATATATAGATCCTCCCCTCCCGAGCCTAGATATAGATACTAAGCCTAGATCTAGATAGTCCCATCAGCCATATCTATTCTATATATAGGGTTCCCTCTCCCTCAGCCTCCCTGAGCCCTTATAAATAGCTACTAAGCTCTTTGTGCCATCACCGGTTGAGAGATGCCCCCTCTAGACCACCACTATATGGGGGGGCAGTTGGTTGATCAATGAGATGCCATATATCTCTATAGGCTTGATGATCTGTGGATCTTAACTATCTCTCTCACCACTTCTCTCTTTTATCTCTCTCATTAGTTGCTCCACCCATCAATTTCCCATCTCCCACTCCATAATCTATGGATATCTATCGCTCACCCCTCCCCCCCTCTCTATAGGGTCTAGCCCATTCAATCTATAGGGTGGACCCCCTCTCTATATATATGTCTCGAGTTAGAGGGGTCCTCCCCCCTCTCTCTATATAGGGTCAAGTTCCCATATATAGAGATAGGGCCCTCTTTTATAACTAGAACTATAACTAGAACTAAACTCTATCTAACTCTCCATATATAGAGTCTAGTCTAGTCTAGTCTAGTCTAGTCTAGTCTAGTCTATAAGAGTCTAGTCTAGTCTACTCTAGTCTAGTCTAGTCTAGTCTAGTCTATATATAGGGAGGGGAGCCTATATATCCCATATCTATCTAGAATTCCATATAGATATAGACAGGGGGTGGGGATTGGATAGATATATAGGCTCCCTATCTCCAGATGGATGCCCATCTATATATATAGAGGGCTACGCCCATAGAGTTAGATATCCACTCACCACTCACCCTAGATAGAATAGATATATAGGCAACCCTCTATATATCTATCCAATCCCCACCCCTTATCTATATAGATCTAATTAATAGAGATAGGGGGCCAATATAGAGAGTAGATCAGATTTATATAGGGGGCCTCTCTATAGGTTCTCTGTTGATGGGCAACGGCATAGATGGACATAGATGGGGATGGGGCATCAACCCCTATATATAAAGAGGAGAAGCGCCCCCCCTCTCTATATATGGGGAGCCCAATATAGAGAGTTTTTTTGGCTCCCCTTTATATCTAAACTCCCAACTATATCTAGAGGGTTCCATATAGATATATATAGAGGGTCAACTCAACTTAACTTAACTTCACTTTATATGGTTGGGGGTTGCCCCCCTCCCCCCTCTATATAAACAGGGCCCATTAAATCTATATGGTGGCCTCCCCCCTCTATATAAATAGAGTTGGCCTCCCCCCTCTATATAAACATAGTTTTTTTGGCCTTCCCCCCTCCCCCCTCCCCCCCTTCTCTATATAGATGGGGATCTGATCTACTCTATATTGGTAAGGGCTAGATAGATATATATATAGGGTGGGGATTTGGCCCTATCTCTATACAGGATCATGGGTTGAAGTCGGTTGAGTGACTCAGCCAACCTCCAACCCAACCATTTAATCTAATCACCTCGCCAATCAAAGGAATCTCCTTCCCTAAACTCTACTCTATATATACACTCAAACTCTATATAGAATTAGAATAGAAACTCAAGGACTATCTCCACTCGACTCTTGGTGCATAACTCCACTCACTATCATTGACACAGAACCAGGAATGCTGAACTGCAAGGAATGAAAATGCAAAATCAAGGAATCCATCATGGAATTGGATATGAATCCCCACCCAGCATCCCAATCTATCTCAGCTCGGTGCTCAGCCCCCTTCCCATTGTTTTGGTCACCCTATAGATCTAGATAGTGGCCATCTCGTGAATGTTGTCTTAGAGTCTTACTATTACTAATGAGTACATTAGAGTAATATGATTGATTGAATTGATGGGTTCACTATCATCATGCTGATGTTGGGCCCTTATCTCCTAAGATATATAGATGGGGGTGGGGAATGAACCAATCCCAAACCAGAGGTGAGAAGAGAACAAGAGATTGATCATTGATCGGAGCTGATCTCACCTCACTGAAGTGGATCAATTTTGGCATTATATAGATAGGGCTCAAGCTCCAATAGGGCTACCTAACCCAAGCTTTTCTAGCATTCTATTATATAGATAGGGGCCTACCCCCATATATATATAGATGGAGTAGCAAATATTTAATTTAATAGATACGCATAGTGAATATTTAATAGATACACTCATCTGTAGGGACTCTATTTCTCTATGGTTCTAAAACGAGCGAAGTAAGTCTAGTAAGATAAGATAAGATGGATGGTTTATTTCTCCTCTCCCCCCTCTCTATTCTAGATGCTCCCCAACTATAGCCCATCTATATAGAGAGGGGGGAGCCCTATCTAATCTTGGGATGGTTGGTGTCATCGCTTAGAGGAGCCCTATTTCTAGAGTTGTCCGTGATATGATGATCCCACCTTCAAAATAAAGAGTTCTATATCTATCTAGTTAGTCTTCAGTTTTAGCCTGGTCTTTGATATAAATATATAGGCACCCAATTCTAGTCTAGTCTAGTCTAGTGTAGTCAAACCCATCCTTGAATCAGAGAGGGTGTTTTGTCCAGATGGGAATATGTCTTGTCCCCCTGTTCTTTACACATGCATGAATGAATGAACACTGAGGGGGTGTTGAGACCCCTAGATTAGTTAGGAAGGAAACCTGTCTGAACCCTATCGAACACTCTAGATGTGTAGCAGTAGGCACTTCTGAGGCCCCTTCCCAGTCGGTACTACAGGCCCTCTGCCATCCATTAAGAGCTATCCAATGAGCGGGTGCCCCCTCTAGATAGATATGATCCCATCTAGATCACTAGAAAGAAATACGAATCATGATGTGCCCTGTGTTACTCTATCAGTCGAGGGCCCAACTATATATCTAGTTGGGTAGGGGTGAGAGATAGTCTATATAGTTTAATTGGCACTCAATCGATAGGCCCTATCTATACATGGGGGAGTGAGCGATAGTCTATATATATAGGGCACTCAACTAATAGGACCTATCTATACATAAGGGAGGGAGAGGGACTCATCCGATAGGATGAGGAGGGGAGAGGGCCCCTATATATATATATCTGGGGGTCCCCAAATCCTTAATTTGGTTTGGCTGGCACTGGGCCCAGAAAGTGCAGCCATGGACTACTTGGTCCGAATGGTGGCATGACACTCTTTTCCCTGCACTCGTTCCTCATGTGCTTCACATGCCATTCATTGGTGAATATCCATCTATATGGATCTCCTCTTATTCATTGATTTTGGATGGACTTCACCATTATTCCCTAACAGGAAAAGTCTCACATCGATATGTCGATTTGTTCCCTATCCTTGAGAAGATGGGTAATCCCTCTATCCATCCCTCCTTCTTGACTCAACCTATCACGTACATCAGTTGAGGTCAACTATCTAGAGTATACACTCAACAGGTGCAGCCTCGATGTCAGGGACTCTAGTCTAGTCCCACAATCCCCCAATCATATAGAACTCACTCGACCAGTGCGATGACTCTCTATTCTATAGTCGGGTACTTAACTTCCACTAGTGGAGTGGATAGTATCTAGTCTAGTCCATTCATACCCCCCCAATCACCTCTAGATAGATGGGGTGGGTGGTGGTTGCATATTTATATGGCCAATGGATGGTTGAGCTGGCTAGCTCACATCATCTCGACAACTAGTGGGGAACACCTCGGTATACGATCGTGTGCTATAACTAGGAATCTTATCACACCCAAGGCCAAATTCGATTCACCAAACCTAGGTTCATCTTGTGTAGTGTCTCATGGAATTACAGATGGATATGGTTGGTTCATGATCTATTACATGCAAGATATGTTAGTTGATCCCACCCAATTCACTAGATTAGATATGTCAGGTCGGTTGATCCCACCCAATTCACTGTGTCACAACTTCTGGTAAGATATGTGTCTAGTGCACAGATGTAGAACTACCACTCCAGGCAACCTTTTAGCTACCCAATGACCTATAATGCTAGTCACTACTCCCATCAAGGCTGGTAAGTGAGCCCCATAACTCAGAGTGGTAGAGGATGAATATGGGGGTATTCCTGCGTATGGGGACATAGTGATGGAAGATGTAATAGCCAAAATAGGATTCATCCCATCTTGAGTGCTTAGATCTGCTATATATTTGACGCGAGTTCACCATAATGCCAGGACTATGGTAGATGCACCTATCATCATTGGTACATGGATGAAGATACCAATTAGTAGTGATTGAATTCCTCCTATGGTTCCACATGAAAAACTGGTATGAATATAACCCACATGTCCAATCAGTCTATGAGCTAAAGGTATTTTGACTTTCATCTGGGCCATGGTGGCCAGTGCTCCTGGGATCATGGCAGCAATTTTGTGGGGGAAGAAGATTTGTTGTGATGTAGTTCCATAGAAACTATGGATAGAAACACGTAACATATTCACAGGAATAGAAATTTTGGGTGTGATAGAGAAGAATGCTACAACCAGGGTGGGTGAACCCTCATGGATATTAGGTGCCCACATATAGAGGTTCAAGAGAGATATGGAGTCTAGGGGGGTGTCACTGCCTTCTCTTCTGGATCTTGAATTCATTCAATTTGCAGAAGTGCCACACGAGGGAGAATGAGGACTATAGATAGTCATCATCTACAAGAAAAGTGCTCCTTGGATAGAATGTGAAAGCTTTTCCCATCATATGGCTTCGGTTATCTACTCTCAACTTGGATTAGATATCCAAAAGTGCCAGGTCTACTTTGGTTTCACTCATGGATCTATAGTAGATGTCTGCTCTCATTATGGTTAGACCCCTCTCTGTTGTTGCCAGCGCTTTCTCAGGCTGGAAAGAGTGGGGATTCTTCCCTATCGTAGAGAGAAAGAAAGCTCATGGCGATATCGCTTACTACACCCCCTCCCCCTTCTATATAGACTCTCTATCCCTATGCCTATCCCTATCCCTACTTAAATACAGGGGGGTAACCACCCTATCCTATCTATCTATGGCACTCAACTGACAGGTTGAGCCTAGATAGTTACCCCCCTCTGCCAATGCCAATGCTAATGCCAATGCCAATGTTTAGATAGGGATAGGGATCAGATCTATAGGGGAGGGCCCCTCAAGCCCTATATATCTATTCTATTTGGGCCTATCTAATCTATCTATGGCAGATCTAGATCTATCTAGGGGGCCCTTAGATAGATATAACCCCCTCCCCCTCCCCCCCTCTATATAGATATAGATATTGATGTTGATATTAATATTGATATGGGATAGATAGGGATTGGGGGGGCTCTCTATATATAGATTCTAGCCCATTCAATCCACTTTATAGGGTTCGGGGTGGCCCCAAATATCTAGCCCATTAAATCTATAGGGTGGCCAAGCCCTATCTATTTGGGTTAGATCAGATCTATATAGGGGGGAGGGGGGGCCAAGATAGGGTTTTTTTGGCCCTCTATATAAACTAAACTAACTCTATCTAACTCTAATCTATAGAGAGAGGGGGGCCACCCCCAACTATATAGAGTTTTTTTGGCAACCCCCCAACCCCAAATATCTAATCTAGCCCATTCAATCCCATATATCTATATAGAGGCACTTCACTTAACTTGGTTGGGGGTTGCCAAAAAAAACTCTATACAGTTGCCCCCCCTCCCCCCTCTATATAGATTGATTAACTCTATCCCATCTATATAGAGAGGGGGGCCACTATCTATAGTTTTTTGGCAACCCCCAACCATATAAAGTGCCTCTCTATCTATATAGATGGGGAGTTTAATGGGCTCTATCTCTATCTATTGGGGGTGGCCCCCCTCTCTCTATAGATTAGGGTTAGATAGAGTTAGAGGTGCCCCCTCTCTACATATATGTCTCAAGTTAGTTGAGGGGCCCTCCCCTCCCCCTCTATATAAACTAAACTAAACTAAACTAAAGTAAACCAAACTAAACTAAACTCTATATGGGAGTTCCCTATATATATATTAGTTTCTATGGGACCCTCTATATATATATATATATATATATATATATATATATATATATATATGGGAGTTTAGATATAAAGGGGAGGGGCTCCCCATAGACATAGTTATAGAGAGGGGGCCAAAAGAACAAGATATTTGGCCACCCCCAACCCCTCTCATCTAATAATATAGGCTTTCCTATAGTTTTTTATATACATGGCATGATCCGTAAACTACACTAATAAACTCAAAGTGAAGTTTTAAAACTATGGATTCTAAATTTCTCAAACTTAACAAACTCTCAAAAATACTCAAAATAACTTGAAATTCTTTTGGAAAAAGTTTTCTTAGTTTTTGAATTGGATTGGAATCATCACAAGACTTTTAACTTCCACTCACCAGTTAAACTAGTTTTTGTTTTAAATCAAATGTCATAAATTGTCAATTTTCTAAACTTTGCATGCATTTATAATTAAAAATCAGAAAACTAAATTAAAACATGCAATCAAATGATAGTTTATCATCTGACATTGATAACAGAGTGTAGCATATCTTTCCTACATCTTTGGGTCCACCTAATAGTGAGGACCATTTATATTAAATTTGTGCAAAAAATGGCTTACAATTTCTTTGAAATGATGCACAACTTCCCTCAAGTCTGATCTCTATCCAAGAATTCCACCTATGCTGATAAACTCAAGTTTGATCACATGAAATCCTTCCTTAGTCTTCAATCCCCTTCCAAAATTGCTTTGGTCCCTTCACTCAAACTATTGGTCTATCTAAATAATAATAAAAACATTCTCTTTTCAATTACAAAACATAACTAAAAGGCTTACCCTATGTGTATCAGGTCAGATATTGGAGAAAATCCCTTTTGCTAGTTATCTCCAATCTTCCTTCTAGCTCTCAGCCTCCTAAAATAATAATACAGTCCTGTAAAGCTTAAATTCAAGTAAATTTTCACTCCTTATAAACCACTTGCAAACCCATGGCTCAAGCAATCAAGACTTATCCATTTTACATGGGATATCATGATTTCAAGTCTTCAGGCTTCTATTTAGGTGCTTTGCTTATCTTTTTTAATCCCACATTGGGAAATGGCTTCAAGTCATCACCCTAGGCTTTTGTTTCATGGGTTATCTTTAGTCCCACATTGTTTATATCTAAAATAACTCAAACTTTTAATAGCTCAACTCTCCACTATAATATTCACTGATGCCTTTTAGCTAAGGCATATGTCATGTCTGATCATTTGGGCAGTGTGTTTGGTCCTTGATCTTGGCAATGGTGTTACGTGGCTTCTCAACGTGGGTGCAAAGGCTCAAAGCACATTCTTAACTCAACTCAAATGCTAATCTTAGCATGGAATATGGCTTTGTCTTTAATCTTAAGCTTGACTCAGTGTGGAAATTGTGGTTCTCCCATGTGACTTAATGGGGTGTGGTAATTTATGGTTTTTCCCATGTGATGTAATGGGGCTTGGTAATAGTAAGGTTTAAAGAATTACCAAGGAATAATTACAAGGCCTTAAAAACTTATAATTGATTTATCCCACATGCATCTGATGGACACAAAATGATATTTTTAAAAGCAAATGCAAATACATAACATTGTGATATGGAGACCAAGGCACCCCTCCTTAATCAAGTGTGTCAACCCTCGCTGAGGGCCCCCAGTGAACCAATAGCGGGGTCAACGGTTCTCCATATGACTATTGTCTAAGACTAGAGGCTGAAACCAAAACAAACACCAACCAATTTTTTTCATGAATGTATAAAATTTACTACCATGTGTCAACCTTTGATTGGTCCACTTGGTATGTCCACATTGCACCACGCCATCTTGCAACACTTCCTTATTTTGCCTATCACAAAATAACTTTAGTAGCCTATAACTTGGGCATACTGTGTCCATTTTACAAACTACAAAAAGTGATAGAAATCTCTTGACAAGATATACATTGTGCTATAGGTTTCATCATGACTTGGAAATTTTTTCCAAACTAAACTCTGGATCACACCTCCTTATAAAAGAGGCTTTTAGTCTCCAAAAGTCTACTATCTCCTAAAAAACTGATAATTGGTCTATTGCATCACATCACATAGAATCGAATCATAGCAAGAGATAAACATTAGAAAAATAAATGACTCACAACTCAACTAAAAATTCCTACACATGTCATGAGTAAAGGAATATGCAACTACCAATAAACTGATCACAACTGTCTGCACATGTCACATCCTATAAAGTGGTGAACTATAAATAAATTGAAACATTCCCAATGTAACTGTAAAATAAGTTTGTTTATGTTGACAAGATATAATAAATGTTATAGACATGTTACAATACAATGCCTTGGTATGGGACTTATATTCTAAGCAAATGCAAATAACACAGAGTGTATATTTCCTAACATCCAAACATGCCCATAGGGTCTTACAATGCATCTATGCATCCATTTGCCAAAAATAGATACATTCTAAAAATAGCAGTCAAACATGAGACAAGTGTTGTAAGGAATTAACTCAACCTATAAAATGCATTCTGCTATCATCTCCAACTGATCAAATGAGTTCATTTCCTCTAGACAACTCACACAACATAAATAGGAGATTCCATAGAGCTATTAAACATAAGGTGAGAATTGAAATACTTTGAATGATGAACCTATCTCAAAGTGTTCTCACACACTCTTCTAATGTATCATCAAAGCTTGTTCTTTCCCTTAGTATAATTCTTAACAATGCTTTGACAAATACGTGCATTATTAATCCACTTAATCAAATTTTCTACCTAGTTAACTTGATTTTCTTAGTGGATTCCTTAACATCATTCTAGATTGATTTAACGTCATTGACCTTATTAATAGGTTGATAAATCATCTTAGTTTTACCATGTTTAGTATGAGAAGATTATTTAAGTTTTAGACATTGATCATTCTGATGTCCACTCATATTGCAATGAGTGCAAACAACCTTTTTAGGTGAGGTCTCCCTTTTACCTCTTCTCACTTTTCCATGACACGAATGGCCTTTAACACCTATAGTCTACTTAAGTAAAGCATGTCTCTTCCAAAAATAATGCAACATTGTGGTTATGCATTCCACAAAAAGTACAAAGAAATTATTGCATCATCTTTTAAATGTTAAATCCAAAAAATTTAAACATATAAAGTGGATCAAAAGATTTAGTGCTAACTCTATTGTAGGAACTAGTAGGTGGAATCTCAATACCTCATTTACCTATTCTCTTACACTGCACATGCTCTACTAGTGGCCTGGATCCTTTGCTATTAGAAGCTTGTGTTCCTTTAGCCATGGAGGAAGTTTCTCCAATTTCCACATGCTCACTAGTGTAACCCAAACCTACATGAAGAGATCTATGCTCTACTTGTACTGGGTTAATAATTCCTTGGCCATCTCGACCAAGACCTCTTCCATTAAATCTGATTTTCTTCAACAATTTAGGTCTTATACCCTTAGTGTGTTGTTCAAAACTACCAAAAACATCATTACTTGAATCTAAATCTAAATGAAAAGAAGTAAATGAATTATGTGGCGAATAAATTACAATACACTCAGTCATAGCCTCTGCATCTAAAGTAGAAGGTATGGACTTCTTTGGTTCACCACACTATAATTTGATCAAGAGCTCATCCTTAGATTCAAGCTCTGATTTCAAACTTGCAATCTCCTCATCCAAGGAATACAATCAAGCTCTCAAGATTGCATTCTCATCTTGAATCTTGGTGTTGATGGCTTCAAGCTCTTCCATCTTGGCTTTATGTGACAAATTTCCCATGGCTTCTTGCAAACATGCACTAATTCCACAACTACACACTATAATCTAATCAAGTGATATTGATAACCAATAAACTAAAAGCAACTGTCAAATCACAATCAGAAGCTATCCTTACTTTCTAACTACTCTGATACCAAAATTTGATACTAAAAGTGAAGTTTTAAAATTATGAATTTTGAATTTCTCAAACATAAAAAATTCTCAAAAATACTCAAAAGAACTTGCAAATTGTTTGGAAAAAGTGTTCTCAGTTTTTGAATTGGATTGGAACCATCATAAGACTTTTTGTTTTAAATTAAATTTCATAAATTATCTGTTTTAAAAAATTTTCATGCATTTATAATTAAAAATAAAAAAACTAAATTAAAATGTGCAATCAAATGACAAATTACCATCTGACATTGATAATGGAGTTCGGCATATCTTTCCTACATCTGTAGGTCTGCCCAATAGTGAGGACCATTTCTATTAAATTTGTGAAATAAATGGCTTACAAATTCTTTGAAACATTGCATAACTTTCCTCAGGTCTGATCTCTATCCAAGAATTCCACCTACATTGATAAACTCAAGCTCAATCACTTAGAATCCTTCCTCAGTCTTCAATCCCCTTCCAAAATTGCTTTGGTCCCTTCACTCAAACTATTGGTCTATCCAAATAATAGTAAAAACATTTTCTTTTCAATTACAAAACATAATTAAAAGGCTTACCCTGTGTATATCATGTTGAATATTGGATAAAATCCCATTTTCTAGTTATCTCCAAGCTTCCTTCTAGCTCTCGGCCTCTTAAAATAATAATAAATAGTCCTACAAAGCTTAAATTGAAATAAAAGTTTGTTCCTTATAAAATACTTGAAAACTCATGGCTCAAGCAGTCAAGAGTTATCCCTTTTGCATAAGAGGCCATGATTTCAAGTCTTCGGCCTTCTATTTAGGTTCTTTTGTTATCTTTTTTAATCCCACATTGGCAAACAGCTTCAAGTCATTAGCCTAGGCTTTTGTTTCATGGGTTATCTTTGGTCCCACATTATATATATCCAAACCAACTCAAAATTTTAATAGCTCGACTCTCCACCATAATAGTCATCGATGCCTTTTAGCTAAGGCATATGCCACATCTGATCATTTGGGTGGTGTGTTAGGTCACTAATATTGGCAATGGTGTTATGTGGCTCCTCCAAGTGGGTGAAAAAGCTCAAAGCACATTCTTAACTTGGCTTAAATGCTAATATTAGCATGAAATATGGCTTGGTATTCAATATCAAGCTTGACTCGATGTGGAAACTGTTGTTCTCCCATGTGACTTAATGGGGTGTGGTAATTACTAGTTTCTCCCATGTGATGTAATGGGGATTGGTAATAGTAAGGTTTAAAGAATTACCAAGGAATAATTACAAGGCTTTAAAAACTTATAATTGATCTATCCCACATGCATCTGATGGGCACAAAATGATAGTTTTAAAAGTAAATGCAAATACATAACATTATGAGATGGAGGCCAAGGCACCCCTCCTTAATCAAGTGTGTTAACCCTCACTGAGTGCCCTCAACGAGCCAATAGCAGGGCCCACGGTTCTCCATATGACTATTGTTAAAGACTAGAGGCTAAAACCAAAACAAACATTGACCAAATGTTTTGTGTGAATGTACAAAATTAACTACCATGTGTCAGCCTATGATTGGTCCACTTTATGTGTCCACATTACACCACATCATCTTGTGACACCTCCTTATTTTTACTATCACAAAGTAACTTCAGTAGCCTATAACTTGGGCATACGGTGTCCATTTTATAAACTATGAAAAGTGTTGTAAATCTCTTGACAACCTCTATGTTATGATATAGGTTTCATCATGACTTGGAAACTTTTTTTGAACTAAACTCTAGATCATGGCATCCCACTTAATGTCAAGTCCTATCTAATCTATATTTTTTACTTTTGTATCTTCATTCGAGCTTGATTTCATGTATCCATCAACTTAGGTTAGACCTAAACTTGTCTCATTGCTCTTCTACTTCATCCCAAGTTGAGAAATAGATCATGAACATTCATAAATAATGCCTTAAACTCACTTCTGCTCATTGGTTGTTAACAATCTACGTTAGTTCTATTGAATTATTAAATCATTTCCAAATATCAAATCTAAGATACAATTGCATGTAAATCATAAATATTCAATATTTATTCCTTCGATTTTAGCTTCTCATTGGTCCCCTAGATCCACTAACCATTTGACCTTGGTTCACACTATAGATGTTCTTGGTATGATGAAACATGCATCATTTTATTGCCTAGGCTTACTGTTTGAATTTCAATGACTACTTATAGGAACCTAAAATTGACATTTGTATGAAAAATTTCCCTTTTTTGGTTAAATTTTCAAGTCCATAACTTGAAATATATGAAACACCATGACATTAAACTAATCAATAAATACTCCTTATACCACAAGGGATAACCCTTTTGATCCATTGGTATTGTGCACTTCTCAAATGTATCCATAAAATGTTGAAGTGAGCTTTTTTGAATGGGTTTTTATGATTCCCATATATCTGTGATGGGTAAATGACCTAAACTACTTTGGGATCAACTTCACACATTTATATTTTATTTTATACTTTATTTCATGAGCTATGAATCTATGCATATGTTCTTAGTATAACCATGAATAAACCCTTTTAATCTACTATCTTGCTATTACTGCTCATGTGAGATATAGCCTTATCAATATGTTCACTCAACATTGCTTTAACCTTTTAAAAAATGACTAAGTATGGGAAAACAATGGAGTTTGGATGAGAGGCCAATTTTAGGTCTCCATAACTTTAGATGCACTCTAGTGGGGAACCTAAAACTTGGCACAATAGGATTGACACAAGAGTGAACAAACCCATATGAAAAAAATTCCCTAAATCATCCTCACATGGTAATGGTGGTGTTATCAAAGTGTTTGTTTTGAACTCCCTTCCATTAGACCAAAATGTCCAGATGAACATAATGAAGAACTAGACAGATCCCCTACATCCTATGCTTGATCTAAGTATCCATAGCCCCCTATGTCCCTCTAAAAATTTTAACATGTCTTTTGAATTTGATGAACTAAACCTTACGTGAACTTAAAGTGTTTCAAAGGTTTTTCAAGTAACACGGTCATTTTATTCTCTTATCTTACTTAGAATCTTGCTCAGGTTTTATTTAATCCATGCTTGATTTTTAGGATAAAAATCTATATGCAGGACAAATATTGGACAATAGTAATATTGTCCCATTATCACAAACTAATTAAATTGGTGTACCAAACCTATTTTTAATTTTTTCATCAATAAAAATGATTACATTTTATGCTCTAAAATATTTTTTATGCATTGCTTCAATCCATTCAATGAAATAATCTGTATCTATGATAAATTTTATTAGCCATATAAAGAATTAGGGTTGATAACACCAATGAAATCCAAGCCCCATTATGAAAATTTAATTCCTTCAACAATAGGTTATAATGGCACTATTGCATGTAATATCTCTTTATTAATGCCAAACATTCATGACATATTGCTACATGGGAATGTCTATCTTTGAAAACTATTTCCAATAGTAGCCCATTTTGAGAATATTATTTGTTGTGGTGTTTTTATATGGATGACTATTGCCTATATTATGGTTTAGGTTTTTTTTTATCTCCTAAGCATCTTATTATGATATTCATTTTAGATATATGCCTTCATAATTTATTTTATATATAATCCCTTTCTTGATCATGTAGTAAAAAGCTTTGAGCCTCGAATCTCTCTTTTTTTCTCTACTAAGTTTTGGGGATAAGTACTATTGAGTATATATTGAATGATATCATCAAACCAATATCCTCTACATACATGGGTATCATAAACCTCCTCAATGGATGTGTAGGTTAGGCTCAATCATAAGATGAATGATGCATTGTCTTATGATAATTTTAGTAGGCTTTATTTCTATGTCAAACTCCTATAATTTTTCCATGCATTTTCATTTACACTCTCCAAATCATTCTATCCCAAATTGAGTTTGACATCAAGGTTTGGCATAATAGTGATAGTATTATTTATCAATATGTAATACCTATATATATTTACCACTTTACAAGGAGCAAATATCTATTTGTCTATTAAAGAGTATTTGAGCTTTTCTTCCTTTAATTTCATGCTCATAAATGTGATAGGATATTAACTTTCATCCTTCTTTTGGGTAAACACAATAGTAATTGTATCCTTTGAATCATAAAAATATAATAGAAATTTCTTATTGATGTCTAATCTTCCTAACATGGGGGCCTAAGATATTTTGTATTTGATATCTTTAAAATGCATTTGATCCTCTAGTGTTGATTATACTTTGGTGTCTTTCTTAATAATTACATTCAAAGGTTTAATAATATCTTCAAAACCTAAGATAAAGATCCTCAAAAAATTTATCTTTTCAAAGAAAGACTTGAGCTCTTTCTTATTATTTTTGAATGCAATCTTAGAAGTCCATTTAGCTTGACTTAGATCAATGGTGATCCATTCCTTAGTGATAATTTTCCCCAATAATTTTCCCTTAGTAACACCAAATATTCTCTTTTGGGTTTATTGAGATGTCTAACCTTTTGCATCTCTCAAATATTGATTATAGAAGGACTACATGACCATTATGTTTTTTGATAAAATAATATAATAATATAATTAAATGATTACACACTAACCTTTTAACCATTGAAATGAATTATCTATTGCCTATTGAAAGTTATTTCATGAATTAATTAGGAAAAATTCATCCTCCTTATGTATAAGTACCTAAATTTATGGTAAATGTAGTCTTCATCCTATCTTCAGATTGTACCAACACCTAGTTATATCCCAAAAAAGTCCAAAAAGGACATCATTATATAACTACTGACTATATTTATCACCCCATCCAAGAAAGGTAGAGGGTAGTTATCTTTCTTAGAAGCCTTATTTAGTTTTCTGAAATTAAAATAAAACTTGATCTCCCTACTCTTTTTCTTGAATGGAACCAAGTTGGCAACCCAAGTTGAGTGTTTGATATGGAACATTATCTTAGCATTTAACAACTTCTCTACCTAATTTTAGATCAGTGGTTCCTAAATGGGATTTAACAACCTCTATCTTTGCCTAAATAGCTTGTGGTCTAGATTTAGCAGGATTATATGGGTGATGACTCTAGGATTGTAAACCTTCAAGTCTTTATAGCTCCATGAAATCACATGTTTATATTAGATGAGAAAATATTTCACCCTTTGTACTTCTTATAGGGTGAAATTAAGATCAATGTTGACATAGCATGGAAAAATCTCATCCCCAAGTTCTCTTTTTTTAACTTAAATTCATTAACTTTGGGATGCCTTTGCTATTGGGCTTTAGGATCCATATCAAATAATCTCTCCAAATAAGCCATACCTAAAAGAAGATTATTTTATTTGAGTTAAATGAATTTTTACTCTCTAAAATCCCCTTGGCATAAGTAATTGATTTATTTATCATTAATGATTTGAGATTCATATTTCCCTAAATTAGGTAAGAACTAGACATTGTATTGATCATCATCCAACACCTTGAAATTTTATAAATTGTTTGGTACCAATGAGTATGGTATGAGTTCCATAGATAACCTTTTCAATTTGGAATCCTATAATGGTTCCAAGTTTGTAATTGAAGTATATAGTAATTTAGTAGCTTGGTTATATTCGCTAGGAATAATAACTATATTAAATGCCTAAAATAACTCAATCAAATCGTAGGCCTAGTATTTGTATCTATTAAAATAAGACAATTTGCACTAGTGTTTATTTCTAACCTGATTAATCACCATCTCTAAATTTATATGTATTATAACATTCTTTACATTATTTTTGAGAGAGAATTATAACCCTAAAAGTAGTGCATCACATTTTTCTTTGTTATTGGTGCATGAAAATTGTAACTTATATGTTATTAGGTACTTCTTACTTATCAATTCAATTAGTTCATTACCAACACCTAATCCTTACTTAGATATTTCACCATCAAAATAGAGAGTCCAAAATTGGAAATGTCCTTGCACTTATATCCCTTACACCTCATACTTCATGGTAAAGATATAGATCTAAATATTAAGATATTTATAACTTACTTATTCATTCTTAACATTATATTCAATGATGGGATTCTTCATTATAAACTCCCAATCAATTCAAATATGATTTGGAATACCTCTCAAGGGTAGTCAAATTTGAGATAAATTTATTTCTACATACATGTTTAGTATCTTTAACCAATACCTACTTAGTAGTAGTTCATATCCCTCTAGTATATCTATCGAAATTGCATCTATAGTCATATACACGTGTTTTAGATGCAACATTAATTCATATATCATTTAATTATCCAAACATAGACACTAATATTTTATCTAATTGTGAAATTATCCTCTTGGATGGGATTGGATTTAATCCTAGGTTTTGACAAATAGAAGTTGGCACTACAATGGTTGAAGCTCTAAAGTCAACTAATAAATTATGTACATTCTTAGAAAATTTCTGATAGTAAAAAAGAAAGGAGTAACTTATGGTTTAGTATTGTATATGACATTCATATGAGTGGGTTTTGGCTTCTCTATAGCATATTTTCCTTTAATGGACCTCCATAGGAATTCCTTTTATTCAGTAATCTGAGCCAATTCATGAAGAGTGATGTTTGATTTTATCTTCTTCATGTGCTCAACAATGTTTTATCTTCCTTTTATATATTCTTCCTCTTTTATGGGTTGATAATTCCATTTTGGGGGTGGGTAGACTATTATCAACAATAAAATTCAATAAAATAGTTATATTAATTGAAGGATTAGATGTAGTGAAGGTTTGGTTGTTCCTCAAATTGTAATTTTATCTCTAAATTTATTGGAAATAATGTACCTCATCCTATATGTCTTTTGGCACATTGTCATCTTTTTTTGGGAAAGAAAAATCATGATTTTATAATACAATAGTTGTAATTAAAGAACTAGAATCATGTGGGAACTCAAATGTATTATTCATTAAATATTACCTCACCATTTCTCTCTATAAAATATGTTACACAAGTATCAACACAATCAAGTTCACCATGTTGTGAGGTGTTATGAACCATAAACCAATTGGGTAAAGATATCTCCACTATGTTTATCTATGTAAACTTATTAGCTTGTTAATATTTCACATTATTTATAGGCTTGTAGAAAGGCATATTACATCTTTCAAACATAAAACTATTATTATTATTTTAACTAGTAGCATTACCTTTCTTTCTTTGCATGCCCAATAATTCATCACTTTTATTTTGAACCATCCTATATATAGAGTATAATTATGCTTTGGTAAAATACACTCCCTAGGAAATTATGGCATTGGATGGGAGTGAATGCTGACTCTACTGGAAACCATTCATTTATGAATGTTTTTTCAATAAACCATAGTTATGATTTGGTGTAAGTTTCATCACATGAGGTAGTGTATACAAATAATTATTGTTGAGTGCAGGAACATTCTAATTCACATGAGGCATTTGATTTAGAGAAGGGAAATTAGTATTAAGGTTGGAAGTGCCTACTATCTCAAGATTTAGAGGCCTATCAATATTGATTTATTCTTCATAATTTAATGATAGAGTGTTAGTAGTAGTGGTTCCTCATAGAAATACGATAGTAATTATATCAAAGGCATTATTATAAATTTAAAGTCATAGATGATATTGTGGTTTATATGAATCCCTCAGCTAAGTGGACATATTTTGAAACCTCATGTTAAAATCATATATTAGCTCATTGAGATTGATCTTCATAATATAAAGTGTTGATACACCAAAATTGTACTAGTAACCTATTTGAATTGAGCAAGAAAAGTGTTTTGACACTAGTCCCATGAAGTAAAGGAGTTATCTTGAAAGTTGAAGAATCACTCAAAAGTAACATCCTATAATTTTAATGGGAAGAGACTATATGTAACATAACCATTTATGATGTTCATCAATGTTAAAGCATATATGAAATAATTGATATGCTCCTCCACATTATTCCTCTAGAGGCGGAGAAAGAAGGTAGATAATTTTTTGTATTTATGACAAAATTATGCACATCCCTTAGGATCACAATAAAATATCTAAATAAACAAGGATAATCCATAAGATTACTAATGGGCTGGAGGTTTCTTAGTAGGTAAGGTGTCCTGACTTGAGGTATTATGGGAACACCTACTATAGATCTAAGACTTTGATGTATCGACAAAGGTGAAATAAAATATTAGTTTGGTATATAGGCCTAGTTACTCTCTTGGTTATCTCTAAATCAAATAAAATATATGGAATAACCTCTTATAGTTAATGGCATATAATGGTTTTGTCCCTCCTAGCACCAACTTTCTCCTATTGATGTAGTTGTTATGCATGCCATATATTTAAGGGTGTAATATCCAATGTTTTAGGACCTCAACAGAGATAAAATACACTCTAGTGAATGAGTTTTAGGTATGGGTTGAATAATCAAGTGGTGTAATAGTAGGCTGATCATATAGGTTGTTAATCAAGTGTGAATGGATAATTGCAGCCTATAAGAAACTAAATCTTTCCCGTGTTGGATGGATGGACTTTACTTTAAACTAGGTAGACCTAATTAGAGAAAAAATAAGGCTATGTGATCTTAAGATGGATTACCTCTAGGATGGTCTCTTTGTGGATAATTGTTTTTAAACCAATGCTTACAACTAGCATCTATTTATCAAATACATATAAACATAGTAAATGAGCCAAAGAAAACATGATATAGTAAATTTTGATATTTCAAATAAATGTTTCTCTTATTTATAGTTTTATTTACAAACCCTTATTCATAATATTATATCTCATATCAAAAAATTATCTAAGATAAATCTACACCTCACTCCTAAGAAATAATACCATGGGAAACACTTCTACATAACTAGAGAAATGAAATAGTCAACATAATTATATAAAATCAATGATGTTTATTAATCATCCAATAGTTATTTCATAGCTTGGGAAGGCCCTTCTTGTCATAAGTTTTATGTAATATGTTATTCTTCCATACCTTGACATTAATTCATAATTTTCATCATAATGGGTCATGGTTGGGATGATGTTCCTTATTCCAAGGGTTATTGGGTAGGTTGGGAGGTATAGTATTCTATTATATACCATCCATCAGGAAGTGGAATCCTAGTTTGCACATCTATTAGTGTGATGGATGGATACATTTTTATATATATTAGATGATATTCTATCAACCCAACCACTCGTACCATTTTTATGATCTTAGCATCATCTTTTGCATTCAATAAAACAAAATGATGATAATATTGTTTGTGCTAGTAGGGGATGCCTAAACCTAAGATATGCTTTTATATAAGGCCATGAGGATCCCAATAATTGTGTTTAAAATATTCCAATTAATATAATTCTTTAGGTTTTTCAACTTCCCTAATATTCTTCTTGTTGGTGTAGCACAACTGACCAATCATAAGGGAAGACCTATGGAATATGCCCTTTTATTTCTTCTTCATATCTTCATTTGTACTCCACCATGAATGATAAGATATTTATTGTTCTACTAATTTGTCTGGGACATATTTTGGGATACATAAAGAGCAAAATTTATGTCCTCCTACCATGATTATATTATAATTTGGTTATAGCCAATAATCTCCCCTTAGATAGAGTGTCTTCCTGACACTTTTTGATACTTGGTCTGTAGGTTCTTCACGAATTTCCTTCCACACTTGTGGATGTACATTTTCAAATATTATAAAAATATTCTTCATGTATGAATTGATGTGGGGGAATGAATATAAGTACATATAGATGATTTTTGATGTAGTTTAGGGGTAGGATCTATAATGATCTATTATGAATTTAAATGGTGGCTATGACTACATAAAATAGATATATAATGTATAGTAATGGATGGTCATGGGTCTCTTATCCTTATTTAATATTTATTCATGGATCTTGGTGTTGATTATCTCTCCTAAGGTGAAAATGAGCTCTTAAGTCATCAATAAGTCCAATAATGGTACCCATTCTAGGTGAAGGAAGAGAATGTTATTATAACCATAAATTATATTTATTACAAAAATACCCATGTAGATTATCATCATAAAATGGCTTATTAGCATAGTGTCATTGGCATTTTGAGTGATTCATTCTTTGGGAGCAATCCATTAACTATTTTTTAATTGTGTTTGTTTTCTTACATTATTTGACTCTATGTCCATCGAATATGGTGTTAGCTATCTAGATTGCACTATATTTGAAAGGAGGAATGTTCAAGTCTTGATTTCAAACATAGAATAACATGGGAAAGGTCTAAGACTTTGGGTCACCTATATCTAGACCAAACCTCTAGGATTTGTTTTATTAGACTACCTCCTTAGATTTTACAATTTAGACCTTTTATTTTAAATATAAGACTCTTTGGGGTGGAAAGGGGCAAGAAGTTTTCATAAAACAAAACCTATTCTAAGCTGTGGTGATGCACCAAGAATTTATCAAATCCACTCGTAAGCTCGGAATCCTTAACACGTGAATGAGCCATGAAATAAAATAATGCAATGCTTACTATGATTATATGAAATAGTATTTTGTATAGAGGTCTATTTGATGCACTCAGACTAGGGAGCAATAAAATTAAGGTCTAGTTAAAGATGCTTAAGTTTAGGTGTCCGCTATATTTTTGAAATATCAATGCTGAAACACACTATATGACTTACAAATAAGATTTATATCACTTAAATTGAGTTTGGACATACAAAAGTAAGTTCAAATTCAAATTTCCATATTAAACAAATATAGAACACTAAATACATATTAGCAAAATGACTACAAAATACTCTATTCACTACTCCAAGAGGTGTTGAATATAATTTTGGTAGAGTCTAGTTATACCAACCTAAGGGAAGAAAAATAATATCTAAAAGGTTATATTTATAGTATAAGGAAATCAAGAGAGAGAGAATTTTGATGTTTAAAAAGGGATCAAACAAATTCAAATCCATTTGAAAATCTATTATAACTACCTCTAAAAAAAAGCTCACTCAAACCCTTCTTGATTGATCCAAGTCACTCCAATCAGTTACATCATTAAAATATCTTATTTATAATGATCTATTGTGGATACAATAACAAGATCAATTAATTTTCATTTTGTCCTAATGTAAACCTACTTATGACTAATTTGTTGATGTCTTCCCAAGTGCAGAGAAGGGTCATTTTCATGTAGCTAAATTTGGAAATGTTTTTTGAAGTCTACATGTCTACCTATATCAGTTTTCAATGGTGCCATACAATCACAAAATATCCACTCCTAACTCAAACTAAATATTGTTCAAGGTTGGCTCCACTTAGGTTAATTTACCTTGGTAAAAAATTAACTCTTCAACCTTCATCTAAGACATTCAGGATTATCTACATTTGATTGGTTATTAGGATCTAGCTTAGATCCATAATTCATTAACCCTCACTTGTGTACCATTAATTTTGAATCCATGATTAAACTCACACCATTGATATGATTTGAGCCCTTCATCCTTTCTTTGTATGCTTGCTATTAAATTTAGATGCTCAATAAAATACGAATCATTGATCTATCAGGGCCCATCATTTGAAAGCCAATGGCTATTTCATGATCATAAAATTCAAATCCTCACTCCCATATAATTCCATTTGAGTGACCTTATTTGGTGGTCACATGGACATCAATTTTAATCTTAATGATATTTGTCTAACTTTGTGTTTAAATTTTACATCCCGTTGACCATCATTTTTCATCCTACAAAACAAAAATGATGTCTCATGGATCATCAAATTTAAGAAAAGATATAGTTTTTTTTCCTAAGTTCTATTTTGACATTCATGCAAATGTCTTTAGATTTTCAAATAAAAATGGATATTTATAGGGGCCCAAACTTGACATCCACACAACCATATTGAGGTATTTAAACCTCAATGATCATTTTACAGGGCTTGAATTTGACATCTATGGGGCCATCCTAGACTTTTTGAAATCAAATGACTATTTCTAGAGGCCCAAACTTGACATTGGTATAGCTGACTAGATTATAAAATTTGTTGGATATTTCTTTCACACCTTTTGGATAATTTTTTTGGGCTTTGTGTCCTAGCCACTTTTCCTGAAGGAATTTATTTACCTTATCTTTGAGTTAAACAATTATTGTAGACAAAATGTTTAGAAGAATTCATGTCTTGGTCTTTTGTCTTCTAAAGAGTGACCTTCAAAACTTTGTCTTGGTCTACCTTATCTTTGACTTAAACAATTATTGTAGACAAAATGTTTAGAATAATTCATGTCTTGTCCTTTTGTCTTCTAAAGAGTGACCTTCAAAACTTTGTCTTGGTCCACTTTGCTTAAGAAGATATCCTTTGAGCTTTTGCTTTTAGACCTCTTTCCTGAGAAATGTGTCCTTAAAAAAAAGTGCAATGGACCACTTCCTTGTAGGATGACCCTTTAGGAAAATTGTTTGAATAATTTTCTTAAAAGAAATAACTCTTGTATTTTGCTTTAGACATTTTTTCAGAAAGAGTACTATCTTTAGTAAAATTGTCTTGGATAATTTTCCTAAAATAAATAACCTTAAAATGGCCCTTCCACCCCTTTAAATAGTCTTTTGCCTTAGGAAAATTTTAATTTTGAAATTTTAAAAGTTCCATTTTCAAAATAAAAGTGCCACTTTTCTAAAAAGTGCCCTTTTAAAACCTTGAAGTGGATTCTTTGGCAAAGAAAACTGCCCTTCAAAAGAATTACTTGGGACAATTTTAGCAAAGCAAAGTTCCCTTCAGGATTTAGATTTTGGACCAAATCCTTGAAAATATAACCTTGAAAACTTCTAAAAAAGGACCCTCTTCTAATAAATGACTCTTCAGAGAAATTGTATCAAATAAAATGTCTAAAATAATTTTTGACACTCCAACAAAAATCCTAAAATTAAAGTCCCAAAATAAAATAAACACTTAGCCAAATGAGGTGGGAAAAAACTCCTAAAATATTTAGGCCTTCCAATTTTGTCGTGGGATTTTTGTGGAATAGTTACTTTAAATGAATTATAAATGTTATACTTGGCCAAAATTTGAAAAAGTTTTAACCTAGGTTTTTCTTGGATCTATTTCTGTAACTATTTAACACCATTAAATCCTTCTTGGATCTTTCCATTTCCATGTTGAGCCTACTTCTAAGCCACCTAATCCATTCATTAATTGGGACTCTATTAATCTATTTAAACTAGGTAGAAGCCTTGTATGTGGGATAAAATGGCCAACAATTATGGGGACTCAACTAGCTTGACCAACCTGTTGGTCATGGAAACTAAACCTTGATCATTCTTACTCAAATGAAAAGCTACATACAAATAGACTTTGCTTGACTTATAAAAACAATTTATAGAGTAATGGGGAGGGATAAAAATAAAAAATAAAAAAATAAATAGAGAAACAACCTAAAATACAAATAGACTAACTAAAAATAGAAATGTGAAAAATCACTTAGAGGAAAAGAACATACATATCTACTAATGTACAAGGGACAAGATATTAGACTAGTAGTAGAACTTAAGATATCTACCATTAATATGGATAGGAATGTATTATCCATTCAATTTTTTAATCTCAAAATAATTTCTCTCTTTATATCTTATGATGACATCAAGTCCACTACAAAGGTTGTCAAACTTATAGTGTTTTCCTGGATTTACATAGTCCTCATCCCACTTGAGAACTATGTCATCTTGATAGAATGTCTCAAATAATTTCTTTTATAGAAGTTCATATTGAACTATTATTTGTTAGACCACATGGAATTCATGGAATCATTCCTTATTTACTCAAACTCTCCTAGTTCATTCATTCTAACCTCCATTGCATCACTTTCTAGAAGCTCTAGTTGGTGTGTAAGCTCTAGAGCTAAAATCTCCAATAAAATCAGAAGCCTTGCTTCTCTTCCATAGACTAATAGATAAGGTGAGTTACCAATGGAATTATTAGAGATGAATATATAAACCCATAGCGTAGTCTTTAGCTTTGTATGCTAGGATCTCTGATTATCTTCCATTATTATCTTAATGATCTGAATCATGTTTTTATTAGTGGACTTAGCTAGTCCATTACCTTATAGATAATAATTATATGAAGATGTCATATATATACCTTGAAAAATATCCCACTAACATATATTTATGATACTAAATTCTAAATCATTTTATGATATTATGGTAGATGGTGTTCTAAAATGGGTGATTAGGCTCTCATAAAATATAAGAACAAAGTTCTCATTTGCTTCATTCAAGGGGACTACTTCCACCCACCTAGTAAATTAGTTTGTGGCTATCAATAACCACTTATGGACATTACTAGATGGAGGATTAATCATGTAAATTAAGTATAAACCCCATTTCATGAAAGTTTGTTCAAATTGAATAGGCTTCAGTGACATAATAACTAGTTTTTGTTTCCCTATAACCATGACACATTTTGAACACTTCCTCACCCATGAATGTGCATATATAAATAAATTGGGCCAAAATTAGCTATATCTAATGATTTTTTTATATGTGGTCTTGTATTAAAAATGACCTCCCTTAGGACTATCATGAAATTTCCTTAGAAGCTTATCAAATTGGTTAATTTCAACACATCTTAAGAGCATACCTCCAATGTCCTTGTGGAATATCAGTCCGTCAATCAGAATATATGGCACTAATTTCAGCCTAAAGTGTCTTCTTTATGATGTGTTTAAACCCATTTCATACTCTCTCATTTGGATAAATTTAACAATATCCTATGTTCAACTAGATGGAAGAGTGTCTTCATTTTCTTGTTGAGTGTCTTGGATTACCAAGTTTATCTCTTTTTCTTCTCTCACATCTTCATGAAGATGTTAACATAATCCCTTTACTCAAACTAACATTGTGGTCCTAACTTCAATGTAATACTCCATACAATTGGTAACCCATCCATCTCTCTTTTCATTCAAGTCTCTGTTGAGGATAAAATCTTTCACACTTGGATGAACCACCATTAGTATGACCTTACTATTTGAAACTAGATGGCTAAATTTCTTCAAATATCTTACAACAAGCATATTTTTTTCAAAAAAGATATATATTTATTCACACCCTTCCAAAACTTGGTTAAAGAAAGCAATGGGCTACTTCAGACCTTAATTATTATGCTACATGAGCATATCTCAAATTTCATCTAATGTATAAAAATCATATAGATAGTACTCCTTATTGAAATATAGATTTAGTAGAGTGAGGGCATGAGATATGGCCTCCTTCATGGCCTCAGAGATATTATTACCTTCTCTTTTCCATGTGAAATCTTTAACTTTTCTTAGCATATGAGTGAAAGGCTTGACCATTTTTGAAAATCTTGGAATAAACCTCCTAATGAATTTGATCTTTCCCAAGAATATCTACAAACCTTTCTTGTGTTTGGGTAGCGATAGAGCAAGGATTGCTTCTATCCTTTCTATATCAATAGAAAGACTAGATCTAGACACCACATGTCTTAAAAGTCTTCCCTCGTGCAATAAAAGAATACATTTATCTAGATTCAAAGAAATTCCAAAGTGTTTACATCTATAAAAAGTATATCTCAAATGTGTTAGATGATCATTAGGATTCTTTGAGAAAATTGTTATATCATCAAGGTAAACTAAAACCATATCATTAAAAAGACCATGAAAAGCAACATACATTGCTATTTAGAAGGTGGCCACAGCATTAGAGAGTCTAAAAGGCATTTTATAATATGTATAGGTTCCCTATTTTGTAGTGAAGGTAGTCTTATGCCTATCCTCTTATTTCACCATGATCTGATTATAGCTAGGATAGCCATCCAACAATGAGAATCTTTGATAACCTACCACCTTTTTTAGAATTTGATCCATGGAGGGTAGTGTGTGATGATCCTTTAGGGACACTTTATTGAAGTCCGTGAACTCAACACATAACTAAATCTATCCATTATTTTTCCTTACTAGCATAAGGTTTTCCACCTAAAAGGAATTTTTAATTATAAATATTATCCTAGATTCAATCAATTTATAGAGTTATCTTCTCATGAGTTCCTCCACTCTTGGGTTTAAAAGCCTCTATTTATACTTGACTATATTGACATTAATTTCTAATTCAGTGGTGTGTTATGTAAGTTTAGGGTCAAACCTTTTCAAGTATTTGTAATCATAAGCAAATATATCAGAAATACAACTCTTTCCTCACTATATTGACCTTTCCTAGCTTTAATAGCTTTCCCTTAAATATCTCTATATTTTTTTAGTGCTTCTCCTTGGATGAAATGCATGATTTACCTTTCCTTACTTGGGAATCTTCATTGAATATGATTTATAATTTCACAATTCCTTTGGGAAGCTTATTAGATCTCAGCTACACTATTTGATAATTATATTGATTATATAACCTACCTTAGTTCCTATGGTAGAATTATGCCTCTTTCATTAGAAAACATATGATTTTATCATCATTATCAAATACTTGCCAAATCACATCATTGTAAATTATAGCTGGTCTATTTATAATATTTACCTTATCATGGCCTTGGCTACCTTTTACTCTTTTTTATATCTCATATTAGCCACCAATGTCCATAAGCCTATTTGTATGTTGGTTTGTTTCTCTCAATATGGACTGGATATCAAATTCTAATAAATCCTCCATGAGGTCCTCTAGTTAATGTTTATATGATTTCAAATGGTGACTCTTGACTGCACTTAGGCCTCTCACCTATTTCACTAGAAGTTCACTATCACCCTTGACTTTAAGGAGCTAGATACCTCTCTTTCTTGCTTCTTGTCACCCATACAAAAAAGCTTCATATTTGGTTCTATTTGATATACAACTAAATTAGAATGTTGTAGAAGAATGGTAATTTTAACATCAAGGTAAAATCAATATGGCTCTCAATCCACTTCCATTATTTGACTTTGAGCCATCAAGGATAAAAGTCCATTTACCATCCCCTTCTTGAGTAGTGTTAGTTAAGGAAGGTATTGCAACACCTTCATCATGTATACAATACATTCGCAAGTCTATCTCTTCAATGTTGATATATGGATCAAATCCATGGTTTTAAATTATCCACTCATCCAAGTACAAATCTAAGATGCCTTCAAGATTACTATGGGGTTCTTGTTTAATAATCTCTTTAACCTCTTCAAATATGGCATAGTTGGTATTTGCAAGATTGGGCATGTAGGCTTCTAGGTGAAACTTGGAGATAGGCTAAGACCTTATGGTGACTCTAGTTCCATAGCTAGTTCAAAAAACATTATATGACAAGTAAGATGACAAATATACCCCAACCTTAGTAGTAAAGTCCTTACACAAGCATAGGATAAAATATGGAGGTATGTCCACCACCGTTACATCTTGCTCAACAAAAAAACTTTGATAGGTAGCTAATGTAATTTATAAATCTTTCAATATGACTATTATAATATTATGGGTGTCATCCAATTGGAGAACACCTTTTTCATTAGGCACATATTTGAGCCCAAGCTTGTTTTGTATGGCTTTAGGCATTACTGAGCTAAAGAACCTAAATCAATCATGTAATTATGTATTAAACAATCCCCTATAATGAATAATATATAAAATTAGGGGGTTTAATGACCTTATAAGTATGAAAAAGATTTTTATATTAACATGTGCTTAGAAATTGATTAGGAACTTGTCCAGGGGCTTGATTAGGGGCTTGGCTAAGCTAACTATTATTGATGAAAATAGAGTTCACTTTATCAACCATCTCATCCACTTAAGAAAGTTTGGAGAGATTTTGATGGAGAATATATTTTTACCTTGGAATATATAGATCATCATAAATTTACATAGTTACATTATCCTTATTCAAATGATCGATAATATTAAAGGGGAGACTAGTAACCTTGGATTACACCTTGTAAGAAGAAGCATCACTTGGCACTTGAGTAACATGAGGAAATGAAGGGGGACCTTTAATGATATACATGAGGATTGGACACTTATTGATTTTTAGTATCCTTAGAAGCTACATTTGAATAAGTTACTGACTAGTTTGTGGATATGATGCATAAATCATAGATTTCCCTAAGTTATTATCCAAAATCCACTTCTTGGCCTTAATCTAAGCTATAACTAGTTCATTTGTCTTTTGTAAAACTTATAAAATATTAGTTACTACATGCTTAAATACATATTCCCCTTCTTTTAAATTCATGCATGTGGTATAAGTTGGTGTTCCACTTATGTTCCCTTATTGCTAGCTTTGAGTTTCTGATCATGACATGGAATGCATGTTGTCTTGAATCATTTTGGGGCCTTATGGTGGAAGAGGAATCATGTCATGAATCTAAAATGAAAGATCATGTTGCAAACCAAGGTCTTGATAAATGTCTCTAGTAGTGGACATCACCATTTCATTAGACTACCCCTCTAATTACTAAGGACTTTTTTAAGCATAGTTTTTATAAGTTGTCACACCTCTAGAATTCCTTATAAAATTAGGATTATATTTCCTTAACTAAGGATTTTACCCTTATCCTTTTTGAATGGGTTTAAAGGGTGGCCTATTATATTATAAATTATGATTATTCTTGCAGTATGGCCTATATGGTGGAGCCTGTTACCTCTCCACTAAAACTAAATTATTGTTATGGGATTTGAGAAGACTCTTTATCTTCCCTAGTGTATAAAATTTATCACCTTCTATTTGATAAAACTTCATTGAATCTAGAACTAGGGTAATAGTTAGGGTGGGAGGATGTATCTGTAGGAAGAGAGGTATTAGTGGCATGAGAGCCAACTTGCCTACTTGTATAAGGCAATTTTTAGCCCTAATTTATACTTAAAAATCTCTAGATAGGGTACTCCCTCCCATGGATTGAATAATTATAGATACATTCAAGTTGATAGCCTTCAAATAGTACAAAAAAAACATAGTTGGGCATAGGATTAATCACCACAATAATTATGTCCCAGGTCTTCTAGAATCTATAGATGAAATCCACCATGAACTCATGAGGGGATATCTTGATTTTTGTAAGTTTTTATACAAGTGAAAGGTTATCACTCTTGTCCTCAAATTTCTTGCACTAAACTTTTCCAAACATGTCCCAGCTACTAATTGATGTAGGGGCCAATGCCCTATAGCATTGAAGTGCTTTCCCTTTGAAAGAGGTTGCTAACAAGCTCATTGTTACATTTTATTGAGTTACATGATGCACTAAACAAAGGTTAGTAACATCTAAAATATGGTCTATAGGATTAACTAGATTTTATCCTATATAATATGTAATAACCTGTAGACTGAAGAATGGGATATCATCCCATTGAGTAATATTCAAAGGACTACCACCATTAAATGGGAAAAATTCTTGCCTTTTAGGAATAGACATCTAAGGTATGGGATTTGTAATAGTGTTTGGCTAAATAATATCAGATTCAATAAGAGGATTTTTGGAAACAAGAAGGGAAATAAGAGGGGGTGTAGGTTTTGGCTGGGAGGCTTTCTTCTTTGTTGGCTAGAATGGTAGCTTAGAGAGATCTACTTCCTTCCCTTTTTTACAATATCTTATCATAACTATGGGGGAATGAAACATTATGCAAATCTAGAAATGAAAATTTAAAATTAACTACTATACTTAGATATTCAAAATTAGTGTTCCCATTGGGTGTTCCAAAACTCTTAGCTATCTAGATTGCACACTTGCTAAAAGGAGGAATGTTCAATTATTGCTTTCAAACCTGGACTAACATGGGAATGATCTAAGGCTATGTGTCACATATATCTAGACCATACCTCTACATTTTTTATGAGGCTAGCTCCATAGACATTATAATTTATACCTTTGCTTTTAAATTTAAGACTGGATAGGGTGAAAATGGGTAAGAAGTTTGCATAAAACAAAACCTATTCTAAGTTGTGGTGATGCACTAATAATTTATCAAATCCAATCCTAAGCTTGGAATCCTCAACACACTAATGAACCATGAAATAAAATAATGTGATCCTTACTATGATTCTGTGCAACAATATTTTGTATATAGTTGTATTTAATGCACTTAAACTAGGGATCAGTGAAAGTAAGTTCTGGTTAAAGACACTAAAGTTTTGTTGTCCACTATAACTTCAAGAGATTAATGCTAAGACATACTTTATGACTTGTAAAGAATATTTTTAGCACTTAGGTTGAGTTTTGACATACAAAAGGAAGATAACATTCATATTTTTATATTAAATACAAAACACTAAATACAAATTATAAGAATGATTGCAAAAATAATCTATTTACTAATCCAATAGGTGTCAAATATAATTTTGGTAGATTCTAGTCATACCATCTTGCGAGATGCAAAATAATAGCTTGAAGGATATATTTATGGTATAAGGGAAGCAAGAGAGAGGGAATTCTAGTGTTCAAAAGGGGATGAAATGAATTTAAATCCATTTTAAATTTTTTTACAACTACCTCCATGAAACAAGATCACTCAAACCCTTCTTGGTTGATCTAGGTCACTCTAATCTATTTTAATATTACAATATCTTATCTTTTATACTCCATGGTGGATGTAATGGTAGGAACAAGTCATTTTCATTTTTTATTAATGCAAAATTACTTATGACATGTTTTTTGATGCCTACCCAAGTGGGGAGAAGGGTCATTTTTATGTAGTTAGCTTTAGTGATGGTCATTAAAGTCTATGTTTACCTCTATAGGTTCTCAATGGCATAGTTAGATCCCAAAATATCCACTCCTATCTCAAACTAATTTTTTCCTAAGCTTAGTTCCACTCATATCAGTTTACCTTGGTCAAAAACTAACTCTTCAACCTCTATCCATGACATTTGGGTTTGCCTTTATTTGATTGGTCATTGGGAACTAACTCAGATCCATGAATCCTTGACCCTCACTCATGTGTCATTTATCTTGAATCTATGATTTAACATGAATTATTGATCTAATATGGGCCTCTCATCCTATCTTTACATGCTCACTATTAAATCTAGATGTTTGATTAAATGCCAACTATTGATTTGTTTGGACCCATCATTTGAAAGCCAATAGTTAGTTCATGATCCTAAAATTGACATCCTCATTCCCATAAAATTTTATTCATAGGACCATCTTTGGTTTTATTATGACCATCAAATTTAATCACAATAATATTCATCTTTTTTATGTATAAATTTGACATCTTATCTACCATCATTTTTCATCTCATTGAACGAAAATGATGTCCAATAAACCATCAATATTTTTAAAAAATAGATTTTTTTCCTTGATATCTATTTTTATTTTTGTGTGAACATATTTAGATTTTTAAATCCAAATATATATTTACAACCAACCAAAATTGACATCCATACAACCTTAGTAAGGTATTAAAACCTCAACAGTCACTTGTCAAGGTTTGAATTTGACATCTCTGGGGCCGTCTTGGAATTTTTGAAATTAAATAGCTATTTATTGAGCCCAAACTTGATGTTTAAATACTTTTATAAATCAAAAAAATTTCATGCTATTTATTTTTTACCTTTTGGATAATTATTTTAGGTTTTGTGTTCTAGCCACTTTTCCTAAAGGAATTCATTTTCCTTATCTTTTCCTTGAACAATTATTGAAAACAAAATGTCTGAAAGAATTCATGTCTTAGTCCTTTCCCTTCTTAAAATTTCCCTTTAGAACTTTGTTTTGGTCCACTTTGCTAAATAAAATATCCTTCAATATTTTTCTTTCAAACCTTTTCCCAAGAAAAGTACCCTTCATATAAAGTACAACAGACCACTTCCCTATACGATGACCCTTCAAGAAAATTATTTACATAATTTTCCTAAAATAAATAACCCTTGTCTTTTGATTCAAACATTTTTTCCAAAATAATACTACATTCATGAAAATTGTTTTGTAAAATTTTCCCAAATGAAATAACCTTATAATGACCTTTCATCCCTTTGAAATAGTCACTTGCCTTTTTAAAAGTACCCTTCAAAACTTTGAAAGGTGCCCTTTTCAAAAGAATAGTACCCTTAAAAAACCTTGAAGTGGACCATTTTATCGAGAAATGACCATTTAGGGAAATTACATTGGACTCTTTGCTGAATAAAAGTTTCCTTCAAAAAAATTACTTGGGACACTTTTGGTAAAGCAAAGTGCCTTTTAGGATTTTTGTTTTGGATCAACTCCAATAGATATCCTTTGGAACTTCTGAAAAAGGACCCTCTTTAAAGAAAATACCCTTTGAGGAAATTATTTTAGAAAAAATATTCAAACAATTCCAGACTCTTTAAAAAAAATTCCAAAAGAAAATTCCCAAAAGAAAATAAATAATTAACTAAATAAGGTAGGACAAACTTATGAAATAATTAAGCCTTATACTTTTATTACAGGATTTGTGCAGAACATTTCCTTTGAAGGAATTTTGAATGTTATACTTGGTAAAAATTTAATAAAGTTGTAACCTAGGATTCTCTTAGACTTATTTTTGCAATCGTTAAGCACCATGAAATCCTAATTAGATCCCTCCATTTCCATGTTGACCATGGTTCTAAACCACCTAATCCATTCATCAATTAGGACCCTCCTCATCTATTTAAACTAAGTAGAAGCTTAGTATGTGGGCCAACATGACCAACATGTGGAATTTATGATGGGTAGTCATAATTATCTTTGGAAATAATCCCTTGAGATATAGGTGAAAACTATCTTATTGTTCAAATCATGAAGAAAACCACCAATCACCTTCCCTATGAGCAACTAGTCTCAAAGTAGGTTGATACATATTACCACTTCAAGCTTGGTAATTGTAAAGTGTAGTTTTTAGTGATTTAGTGGTATTAAGTAAACTATCAATTACTTATACTCTACCATTATATTTTACTCATGTGAGTGGGTTTATATGTTTTCTATTATGTCCCATAGAGCTGTGTAATTATAAAATTCATCCTTGAACGTTGTTGGGCTAAAGATAGTTTCTATGCATTCTATGGAGTACTTGATAGATAAATTCAATGATGGTAATAATCCTATGAACACCTTAAATGATGAATCCACTCTTTATATATTTTCTCATATAACATTCATCTTCGATTCAACTATTTTCTTTCTTACTAGACATATTTTATAACTAAACATAGATATCTAGGGCTTCAAATTTTATTTTGAGTGTAAATTCACTTGAGATTATTAGAAATCAATAGGCATGATATCTCTTCTTAGTTCACTTATATAGCTTTGAGTATTATATTTTAATTATAGTTCATGCACCTCATTTAATTTTAACTTTTCCACTTACTTTGGTCAGTATGGCATTTAGAATTTATATACATTCATATAAATTCCACATTTTAACCTTTAAAAATGTCACCCTATATTAATTCCATATAAAATGAGGTTTTCCATGTGGCATTCCTTCATAAGTTAGGTGTTATAATTTTTATTGAGATTGGGCTAGCCAAATATCGTGATGCTCTACATAAATGAAACACAAAGAGGAAAGTTACAAAGAATGAATCTCTCAATCAAAAGTTTCAAAAAAAAATTCAAAGAAAATTTGTGAAAACCTAAAAGCTTAGATTTGTCAAACACAAAATTTGTGATGAACAAGATTTGTGATGCACAAAATTTATGAAAAACATAAGTTCTAAATAAAAGTTATAATGAACAATTTTTGTGAAGATAAATGATGTAAAGAAGAAATTTTTTGAGCTACATGACTTTTGAAAACCGAACATTCTTACAAAAGAAGTTCCAAATATCAACATTTTGACGAGCAAAAGTTTTAAATTACCAAAATATTTGAAATGCACAAACTATGAAGTGGAAAATATGCAAAGTCTAAAACTTAGGATTGTAGTTATATTTTTTATGTGTGCGTGCACACGCGTGCATGCGCATGCACACACGCGCACGCACACACACACACACACACACAAACACACACACACACACACACACACACACACACACACACACACACACACACACACACACACACACACACACACACACACACACACACACACACACACACACACACACACACACACACACACACACACACAAACAACATGCAAAACTCGTGAAGACCATTAATAGGTTAGTCCTAAAAAGTTAGAAACTTAAAACCTACATGATGAGGGGGAAATGCCCATTATTTTTATACTGATAAACACACATAAAAAAAATAATCCATGTGAAGAATAAGAACTTTAAAAAATTTTAAGCCTAGCTAGGTGCATATAAAATGTCAATGAAAACTATTTTAAAAATAGACCTACAATTTTTAGACTACATTGGGTCCATATTCAAAAATTTAAAAATGGGGTGTGTTAAGTATAATAAGGAAATTTATATGTTAATTATTATTCACCTCATATACTTCTATGTAATTACTTCCACTATTATATTTTATAATGGAATATCATTAAAAAATAAAGATGTAAAATCCCTTTATGGCTACTTCCACATTAAGCATAAATGATTGACAACGTATTTCGATCAAGGTAATGGCCAAACTGAGGTGCTTAATAAAATAATTTACAAAATTATTAATAATATTTTCAATTATTTTGGATATTATTGTCACTTCATATTATTCCCAAACTTGTGTACTTACCATACTATTACCTACACACCTTCAAGTGCCACACCATATTCCTTAGCCTTTCACTGTAATGTTATCCTTCTTATAGATATTGATTTTCATTCCATGAAAATATCAATGTAAAATATAATTGATGAGGAGAACTATAGAGTCACCAAACTATAAGAGATGGAAGTATTAGATGAGAAATGGTTAGTTACATTAGAATGTTTAAAAGCCTCTCAAAATAGGCTATGTTGTAGTTACAACAAGTGTATTATTCCTAGAGAGTTTGTAGTTGGAAAGTGCTAGAGGAAAATTATAAAAATATCAACATGGATAATAAAAATAAAGTTAATTTTGAGTCCAACATGTATATATTATTAAAATAAACTATGGTTCTAGGACATATAGGTTGGCTACACCATATGGGAAAGAGAAAGAGGATCCCATTAATATACACATCTCAAGAAATTATATTCTTGATTTATTCAAACATTATCTAAGATGACCCTTACTTGTGGGAATCCATTTTTCATCCATTCATGTCTCCACTTATTTCATATTTTATTCCCTATTCAATTTTTATCCTTTATCTCATTTCATATTACCATCGAATGTATATTTAGAGTGCATTTTAAAAGTCATTTTATGTTGGTCAACATTAGTAAATATTTACATACAATTGAATCAATGTACTTTAGTATGGTTTTACTACTTAGTAGTTACTTGAATTAACTTGTTTTCAATACTTATAATTAGTTCCAATTTACATGCCTTCCTATTCCAATATGGTATTTTATGGTATTCCATTCACTTTAGGATTTGTTGTTGGTTCATGGCATTACCATTGTAGCTTATTTTTCTATTGTTTAAGACCCTACACAAGATTTTTTTTTTCCTTTTATATATGATTCCTTATAATTTTTTGAGTATTCCTTTGAATTAATTATTTCAAAAAAATGATTTTTTTTTAAAGTTATTAAAATCATTAAAAAAATAAAATATTTTGGTAAAGTCATTATATCTCCACAAGAGATAAAAAGGCCTCTTTTATATAATTCATCATACTATCCACTAGTGTAGTTTCCCCTTGGTTGTATTTAGGGTGGTGTTATTTATAATATGGTGGATAACCATCCCATCATGGATCTTCCTTATTAGATTTTATTTTTTACACTCCAATTTCCTGGGATAACTACATTATCCTAAGGTCTAGATGGACTATGTAAGAAACACTTGGATACATGGGGTATCATAGGATAGCTTGGCCACTATTATCATTCCTCTCATTAATACTTGATTACGTGAGGATAGAAACATTTAAGAGTATCAATTGAGTGAACACTCATTTTTTATTTTTATTTCTCTTTTAGTTTTATCATTCTTTCTCAACATTATCTTCCTCTCTCAACATTTTGTGATTAACATTATCTTATGCTTTGATTATTTTACAATAAACATTATCTGACAATCTCACCATTTTTTTTGAGTAATGTCATCTTATGCTCTCACCATTTGCATATAAACATTCATTATTTTCCTATATAATCCATCTTATCTACTTATCATCATTTTTTTCTTTCAATATTCCTAGAAGACCTAGAGTTGGCTTAAATTCCACATGAACTATGTAGTTAGTGTCTACTTGAATGGTTAATTTTGAGTAAACTTTACCACCCATTCATTATTATTTTATTCCACAGATGACTAAGGGATCACATAATTAGATCTAATTTCTTTCCATGCCCATTTTTCCTCTAAAAACAAGCATGGCACAACATAAAACCAAATAAAACATATACAATTATGGATATATATCAATATACATTAAATCATAAAAAACATAACTTACCACTAACTTGAGGATTTAATAGACACAAGCCAATGATTTGGAAGCCCACAATCCTAATTAATTTGACCAATATTCAAGATAATTTGATGATCTTAATTGAAAGAGGAGAAACATTATTGACAAGAAGATAACCATCAAATTCCTACTTGGTAGTTTCTTAAGTCAGTCGATTCCACATTTCTACCTCTGGTCTACTCAAGCCTAAGATTTTGGTATATCAATTGATGTGACTTGGTAGTTATATACATCATCATAACTATGGGCATACTAGGGTATTTCCCCCATTAGATAATCATTATATGCCTCAGGCCTTTTGATCACCCAATCTGATCATCTTTGGGTTTTCAAGTTTCCAAGATGATGTCATGTGGTAATATCTTAATTTTCCCACTAGCCCAAAGGTTTTACACTCTACATAGTATTTTTTGGGTTAATGAGTTATTATGATGATGTCATGTGGCAACATCACACTCACCTACTAGCCTGAAACTAATCATACAACTGACCATGTTGAAATCAATCTCAAGTTAGCAGGATGGTGACACATGGCTTCCTCTAAACCATTTTTCAAAGTCATAAAAATTCTATAAGGAAAACAAAGTAAAGGGATCCAAACTAAAATTCACATTCCTTTAGGTCATTAAACTACTTAGATATGTGCAATGTGGAGGAATTGGGGTATTAACCCCAATGACTTTGTCCCTTTAAGCTTCTACGTTCTTAGATATTTCCACTTGGTAGTTCTTCAAAGCTATAGTAAATTATAGGCTTATCATTTTAGATAATCCTTTAGGATACTAGGATGATTCCACATGGAATCATTTGTCCAACTTTTTAAAAATTCCAAAATTTGGCTGAGGCAAAATCTGAAATAAACTTGAAGCAAAATACACTAAGGTAAGACATCAAATTAGTCAATAAGGAAAATAACTTAGGCAAAAAGGCATCAAGAGCTCATAAATTGGCTAAGTCATGATCTAAATAATATACAAGGATGGCTATGTAATTGGAAATGCACCAAAGTAAAAATATACATGCATACATTGTTGCTACTAAGTCCAAAAAGAAGTAAAAGCTTAATTGTGTGAAGAACATGATTCTAGATCAATAAACTCATTAGTTTAGTTGATTTTTCAAATGAATGCAAGGAATGTTTTCTCAAGATAACATATCTAAAATAATGGCTCCCTAAAAACATGTTAAATATATAAGCTTAATAAAACACCATCAATTTTATTAAATGACCTAGTTGTTGGGAAATCATAAAACAAGAAACAACTCAACTATAAAATCTTCATGGATTCTTTAACACAAATAATTATAGTCTACAACAAAATAAAAAATGTTAAACATACTATTTTTATTATTATTTAAAATAACAATACATAACTTAGAAATTGCATTCTATTCATCCTTACATAAGCTAGATACAGATAGTGTAAACCATAATCAATTTAAAAGGAGAGACTTGTGTATATAAAGAGATTATTCTTAGCAATATTTAATAAAAAAAATCCTATTCTTTTATTAGTAAATTCATAAATCAAAATGGAACTTTACTTTAAAAAATGACTCCTTCCCAAGGTTTGAATGCAAATGGTTATAAAAAATTATGAATCCTTTTCTAAAATGTTTTGACACAAGGAAAAAATAAGTCTTTATTCATTACTAGTATAATTATACCAAAAAACACTAGTGTTTAATTATTTTCAATAGGATGAATTATCATTTTCAATAAAAATATCATAGATATTTATCTAAGTTACACTTATTTTTATATAAGTTTAATTCCACTAACCCTTTTCATTTAGATAAATAAACATGCATAATTCCTAACAAACTCATCACTCATGATAAGATATATGGAAATCAATCTGTTTAGTCATTCGAAAGTGCCTCAAGGGCTAAAGACTTTGATACATATAGGACTCTTCCCAATATCCTATAAATAAAGTATTCATAATTAAATTACATCTCATATTAGCACTAAGGTTTTAATAAATAAAAGTAGATATATTATTCCATATTTATAATAACATCCAAACTCTATCTTTAATAATAATATTACAAGTAGGCTAGCTACTCCAACATTAGTAGTATAATAAATTCCTTCATTTTTTTTAATAACAAATGAGATATAATTAATTATGTTTAGTCAAGAAAAAAAGAGATAAGAATTTTTCAATGGCATTTCACATCCACTCCCTAGCATCTATTGGCCATTAGAAGGAAGGACCACCACCCAACCTTTTTTAATCATGAATTTGTTCCTCTAGACACCCCTGAGCTTGAGACTCCCAAATTTGAGCATGTTGATATCACTTGGTAAAGGCAAGGGTGGATATCTAAAAATAATTTTTTGACATAAGTGAAATACCATGCACCACTTACAATACCATTTTGATTCTACCTAAGGATAATTCTAACCCTAAATAAAAAGAAAATAAGCATTAAAATGATCATATAAGTGAAGCAAATAATTCAAAAATATAAAAATAGTATGTAACATTGCATGGCATAACAAGGATTTCTAAAATATTAGAGGAACAAGAGTATATTTCACTCTATTGATTCCTTCCAATGGTCATGGGAGAGTTGAAAAACCTACCACCATACCCAGTATAAGATTAATTCAAGTGATACCACTATGATGTTCAATTAAGGGTCTAAAAAACTACCACCATGCCTAACACAAGATTAATTTACATGTTACTATTAGGACATGCATTGGAATATCAAACAACCTTCCACCATACCCAATATATGAGGACTTTGATATGCTACCAACATGAGGATGTTGATCATAGAACACCATCACTTATTGTCACAACAACATAAATTTATTCACACTAGAAGGCAAAAATCCTTCCATTCAACCAAGGAGGAACAATATTTCCAAGGCCCTAAAATGGGCAAGCACTACATGAAGGCCAATGCTCAACCATGAGAAAAAAATAAACTATGTAGAATAAACTAAGTGGTCTTATTCCCCTAAAAATAAGAAGAAAAAACAAATAATATATCATTTCATTCCAAATGAAATTAAAAAACAATATTTTAAAAGAAACCCACATATCAACCTTCAAACTACATCGACACTATCCTCTAGCTATCTAGACTCACCTATCCTAACTAGTTGATTCTATATGTCGCTTCTCCTTCTCCTATGCCAATATTAATTCTTTTTAAATTGGGGAAAAATTCAAAACTAGTAGATTTTGAGTCCTACATATAGTCATTTCATAATCAGTGAACTAGTAGCCACTTTCAAACCCATGCCTCATTAAATGATGTTCTTTTCCATTTTTAATTAAGGTGCATGTTGGGTCTTATAGGATTCTATGGTTAATTCATGGACTCACTTACTTATTTTCCCACTTGATTCTAGTCTAAGGTAATAAATGGTAGATATGTTAGTAAGACATTAGATAGATTGGACATTGTTTACAAGGTCTAAAGGCTAGATGACAATAATTTTCATGAACCAAGATTAAAGGCTATACACTTAATTAAATATTATGTTAATAAGGTAGTAGCCTAAGCAACTAATTACTTAACATAGGGCTAAGATAGTTTAAAGTTATTCCAGTTATATAACCTTGTTTCGTATAGTCTCTTTCCTTCATTGGCCTTCTTTCTTGTTCAAACACACTTCATACACACATTAAATTCCTCTAACCTAATAGCCAAAGGTACTGAATTTAGTCAAACAAGGAAATTTTAACTAGTTATTCAAAGTCAATCCTTCATGGAAAATCAACACACACATAAATAGTTTCATATAATTTAATGTATAAGTATTCTCCATTTCATAAGTAGACATTGTATAAAAATTTAAACATCATTATTTCATAATTAATCAATCAAAACATGATCAATAATATATATTTGTTATGGTTCCCAACACATGAGAGTATTCATGAAAACCTTGCATGTCTTATCTATACATGACTTAATCACATAATTTAATTATCAAAACATATAAATCATAATTTCATAGTCATCTTACCAAATATGTGTAATATGAAAAATGGGGCCTTACATCCCCCTCCACTTGTGAAAAATTCCTCCTATAAGTCACTAAAAGTGGTGAGGATGCTAAACCCTAAAAGTTACATCATATTCTCAAGTTGTTGATGATTCATCATATTTACCCCAATAAACATTGGCATGATCCATGTATCTACTTCAAAGTTACAACACCATGTGTGTTAAACTCTTGATGGGCTCTAAAATCATAGCTCCATCAGTCTCAACCTACAAGGCCATCTATTCCAAAACATGAGCAATGTGAGAAACATACTGACATAAAGCATAGACATGAAATACATCAAGCACATGAGATAGGCTATGTGGAAATGCCAATCTATAAGCTACTAAACTAATTATCTCCAAGTCCTCAAATCATCTTTAAAATTGAGGTGACAACTTCACCCCTTTTCCATGATCGATGAGGTTCTTTCTGAGTCTCACCCTAAATAAAACTTTATCACCAACATTAAAATGTGGATCAATTATTTTCACATTAAAATACTTCTTCTATCTATCTTTGGAAGTATCTAGGTACTATTGTACCTGAGTCACTTCTCACTCTAAATATTATAACATGATAGGGCTAATCATGACTCTATCCTCAAGTCATTCATAGCTCAGTGGGGTTATACTAGCTCAACCATACAAAGCCTTAAAAGGTTACATCTTAATTTAACTATGGTGGATATTATTTTAAGCAAAATCTTACAAGATACAAATAGTTTTCCATTAGAGAGTACTAATCCATAACACATATGTGTAACTAGTCTTATAAGACATGATTGAGTCTCTCAGTCTACCCATTACTCTTGGGATGGTAGGAAGTGATAAAATTGAGTTGTGTTCCAAATTAAATCTACAAGTAAGTCTAGAAGTGAGAAGTAAAGATTATATATTGATCTAAAATAATCTTACAAGGAATTCTATATAATCTTATAATGTCATCCAGAAAGACCTTCGCCATTAAATTCACATTAAAAGTGGTCTTTCTAGGAGAAAATTGAGACACTTTGGTCAAATTATCCACTATGACTTTGATCACATCATGATTATATGTTGAGGTAGGAAATCTTATAATAAAATCCATGGAAATAGTGTCTCAGTTACATTCTAGAATATCATGAGGATATAATAATCTTGATGGATGTTGATACTCAACTATTACCATTTGGTACTCTATATGATGAGATATGAAATTAATATTGTGACACCATAAAATGGCCCAATGATATGATTGACTTAGTTTATCATGTATTTTATTAACTTCAGGGTGCACTTGGTAAGGATATTTATGACACCTTGATAGAATTAGTTCATGCAATCCACCTATTAAGGGAACATAAATAGACCCCTTAAAGAGAAACAAACCATCAAGATTAAGAGAATAACTGTGAAAATTAACTTTTATATTCATACTAGAATCCAACAACTACATTAGTTATTTATAAATGTTGTCCTCTAGAATATTCCTCAAAATTTGACTTCTCAAGTTAGTTAATAAACTAATTATTACCAACTCATGCCATCTTCTACTCTAGGCATAAACAACTACATTTTCCTTTCCATTGGTACATAAAAAATGTCAAAGTAATATTTACACAATACTTACGTATAATTCCATTGATGCTCATTGAGGTTAGGCTAACTAAGTATATGTTACAAACTTAAGTGGTTAGTTTTAAAATAAAATGATGACCAATCAAGAAGTGTTGTCACATTAAACAAGAATGAATGATAGATGAAAATTCCATATCATAAATGGTGTATATTATCTTCTAATCCTTGAGTTTCCAAGATTCATATGGAATAATTTTTCCTTCTTGCATGATTATAACTCCTAATCCCTCCATTGATGCATCAGTGCAAACAAGGAATTATTGTATAAGATTAGGCACAACCAAAATTACTGTACTAGTGAGTCTATACTTTAGAAGATAAAAATCTTCCTCACAACTTTTTTTCCAAACAAATTTCCTTCCCTTATTCTAAAGTGAAGTGATGGGATTCATAATGTTAGATAAATTATCAACAAAGAACTTATAATATCTTTCCAATCACACAAAGCTATGAACTTCAGTAATGCTAGAGGGTGATGGACATTCCATAATGGTAAAAATATTGGTAGGGTAAACTAAGATTCCTTCTCCTAAAATGATGTTCTCAAAGTATTTCACCACAAACAACATAATGGTTCACTTCTCCATGTTTTTAAATAATTGGTTTTATTCAAAACCTATAGAACTTGCCTCAAGTGGTCCTCATACTCTTACTAATTCTATGAGTAGATTATAATGTCATCAAGAAAAACTAGAAAAAATTGGTCTAGGAAGGTGTAAAACACTCCATTCATAAGGATCATGAATACTACTAGGGCATTGATCAATTTAAAGGGTACCATTATAGATTCATAGTGCCCATATTGTGTTCAAAATGCAGTCTTATGAATATCTAGCTCTATGATACGCAACTAATGATATCTAGATTTTAATTCGATCTTGAAAAACACCTTGGCTCCCCACATTGGATAAAATAAGTCATGAATTTTAGGAAAGGGGTAATTCTTCTTGATTGTAACCTTATTTAATTGTAAATAATCTATGCAAAATCAAAGGGATCCATCCTTTTCTTCATGAAGATGACTAATGCTCCCCATGGAGACACAGTTGGATGAATTAGACCCTTTTCCAAAATATTCTAAATCTATAATCTGAGTTCACATACCTTAGGGGTTGTCATATAATATATTACTTTTGAGATGGTCTCTGCATAGGTATAAAATCAATCTATAAATAAATCTCCCTTGGAGGGGACATACATGGTAACCCATCGAGAAACACATTAGGAAATTACCACAAAATAGGATGGTCATCCAAAGAAGCCTTCTTTGACTCATCTGACATATCACTCACCATAATAAAAAATAATTGGAAAAAAATTATTATATTCTTCTTGATCTTCATCACAATGATCACACAAAGGGATACATTTCTCTTGACCCTTGATATTACCATATTCTTCTTGAGGTCATCTTCATATTTGATAACCTTGTGATGACAATCTAACTTAGATTTATGAGACACAATATAATACATACACAAGACCATATCATATGTGCCAAAAGGAATAATGTGTAAGTCCATTATAGTGAATAAGGCAAGAAGGTATAATATATAACTAGTCATTAGGGAACTAATAGACATCTTAACCCTAGAGGCCAATTCAACTGTCCCACTTTCTGATTGCCTAATTACCACCAACCCATAATGATCAGCTATATAAGGATAAATAAAGGAGTCTGAACCTTTAGAATCAACAAAATATGAAATTAATATTCTCTAAATCATACATATGATCTCAATTACCATAGATAGGTGTTCATCTTCATGGTCATCCACCACTATATAAATCCTATGTGCTCGACACACATCACCCACTATCTTCTCTAGTGCTAGGGCCTTCCTTCTGCTTATTAGATGTTGATGGTCCAATAGGAAAATATCACACACAATGATCCATATATCAACATATGATACAAGAACTCTTTAATGAGTCTTTCCTTGAAGGGTTTCAAGTTATTATAGGTCTAAAATAATTAGTCAACCTTGATGTTCTTTCTTTCTTGTACTGTTGGGTTTGCATAGTCCCAGACTATTGATACTCCTGAGGTCTTACATCACCTCACCTTCATAAATATTTCTCTAATCAGTTCCTACTCTAATTATGTCTATAATGGTTAGATTAAATTTTTTTGTTTAGGGGGAATAAATTTGTATTGAGTTACTTTCCAAGTTCCCCTAGGTGTAGGATACACACCTTATGACCTTGAGTCATGATGAGATTTTAATTCACCATGAAACTACTCTCATGCATATTGAGTCTTTCCATACAACTCTTTAGAAAAGTAAGAATTTAAATTTTATTTCCATGATTTTAGGATCTAAAATATGTATTGTGCTATCCATCTCTAAATTTAGGGCTCAAATGAATCTATTAACTTGGATTGATTCATCTATGTAACCTTACACATATCTAATCAAATCTAGAAAACAACACCTGTATTATGTAAAAGTATCAATCTGCTACTATAGGTCATGAAATTCATCTAACTTATTTTAAAAATATTTAGGGGATAAGTAGAGTTCCTAATATTGCTCCAAAATTAATTCTCACATGAGGGAAATTAGCATCAAATGGATATTTTGCACTTCTCCTTCCCACCACATCTTGTCTGCATCTCTAGCAAGATGAGTAACCAACTATGACTTCACATTAGAGTCATAATAATATAAGGTGAAACATCCTCTCATGCTTTCCAAATAATATTCTACTAAAAATCCTTCCTAAATCTCATTGAAAGTAAGAGGATGCATCCTAAATAAATCCTTCACTAAGTCACTAGGTTTAGGTCTATGAGGTGTTATGGTGTGGAACTAAAAGCTTCAACTGTTTGCAGACACAAGAGGAAGGATGCTGAAGAACTAGAGCCACCGACATTGGCAGTATGACCGACGTCAGTTAGATGCAGTGGAGAAGGAGACTGGCGATGACAGGGAGTCAGCCAGATGTCGGCAGCACTAGACCAGCAGGGACCGGCATCGGTCGCCTGTGTATTTTTAGAACTGCTATTGACGAACAGTCAGTTAAGTGAAGTGAGTGTTTGTATGTTAAGCAACTAATTATAGTCACGAGCTGCGTGTCTAATTATTGTAACTAGAGTTCTATTTTTGTAAGCATGGGATCTTATTTATAGACCCATAAGGCATGTATTGTAATTAAGCAAGAAGGCAAGTAAAGGCATTGAAGCTAGCAAGGTCAAGGAGATCAACTGAAGCATTCAAGGAGGGATAACAACTTAGGCTTTAGATTTGTTGTGTTGAGCAAGAGAGAGAGAGGGAAGAAGTTCTTGAGGTGTGTCAAGCCTTTGAGGTGGAGGAAGAAGTGGCATCTTCCTTATTGTATTTTCTTCTAGTAGTATTTAATACAAGAGTGTGTATTGTCTCTCAAATTTTTTGTTGTCTCAAGTTTCTAGCTACTTTATCATTCTGGTATAATTCTATGTTTAATTGCATATAAGAAAGTAATCAATTGTGCTCTAATTGGTAGAGCTTGAGATCCCCTGACAAGTGGTATCAAAACTACAGTTTGCAGGAAGCAGGGTATTATTTTTTGATTACAGGTCATTCACAGGGTTTTTTGATTGAGTGGGAGTTCAGCAATGGCAGAAGAAAGTAGGCTATGAATGGAGAAGTTTAACGTCAAGAATTATCAACATTAGAGGATGCAGATTGAGGACTATCTGTATCGAAAGGATTTGTACTTACCGTTGGGTGGGGTTACATGCAAGCCCACAGATATGAAGGATGAAGAATGGAATGTTCTTGATCGGAAAGCTCTCGGTTCCATAAGGTTGAGCCTTGCATCATCTGTGATTTCCAGCTTATCACAGTGCAAGACAATGGAAGAGTTGATAAAGTCCTTGTCAAATTTATACGAAAAGCCCTCGGCTTCTAATAAGTTATATCTTATGAAGCAGCTATTTACTTTGCAAATGTAGGAAGGTGGATCGGTACATACTCATCTCAGTGATTTCCATGGTTTGGTAAACCAATTAGCTTCAGTCAATATTGTTTTTGATGATGAGGTAAAGGCTCTCTTGATTTTATGTTCTTTGCCTGAAAGTTGGGATGGTATGGTTATGGCAGTAAGTAATTTTTCATCTGCTTCTAAAATCTTAAAAGTTGATGATGTTGTGAGTGTGATCTTGAATGAAGAAATACGCAGGAGAAGCACAGGTGAATCATCAGGGAATGCTCTAAGTGTAGAAAGTAGGGAAAGGTAAAGGGAAAAGAGTGAGCAAGGGAAATCAAGGTCGGGAAGGAGATCCAAGTCCAAAGGTATTACCTGCTAGTTTTGTGGAAAGAAAGGACATACAAAGAAGGAGTGTTGGTTGAGAGATAAAGAGAATCAACATGCAGGTATGGAAGAAGCAAAGGATGTAAATATTGTGATGTAGGATGCTCTCATACTTTCTTTGGATAGTCAGGTAGGATCATGGATTTTAGATTCTAGTTCATCTTTTCATGCATCCCCAAATAGAGATTTGTTCTACGAGTATGAACAGGGAGATTTTGGAGTTCTTTATTTAGGGGATGGTACGCCTTGTCAGATAGTTGGCAAAGGGAAAGTGTAGCTGAGATTGCAGATTGAAAACACATGGGTGTTGAAAGAGGTCATGCATGTTCTGATTCTGAAGCAGATTCTGATTTTTGTAGGAAGGTTGGGAGATGAGGGATGCACAATAACCCTCACAGCAGACTCTTGGAAGGTTACCAAGGGAACACTTGTTCTAGCAAGAGGTAAGAAAGTAGATACTCTTTATCTATCTACTTGTATTACTGATTCTACTTCTGGTGTAGATTCAAAGATGTGGCCTAATAGGCTTGGGCACAAGAATAGGAAGGGAATGGAAGTTCTTGATTCAAAAGGTATGCATTCAAATTTGGAAAGCATAAATACAGTTCATTACAGAAAGAGGAAATTTGATGCTTTTGATAGGAACAAAGAAGCCTTGGTGTTTATGGAGGAGATGAAGGATAGAGATCAGTCATAGGGGCTAAATAAGTCTGAGCAGGGCAGCATGGATAGAGGTTTGATCCAAGAAGAGCTCATGGATGAAAATTTCATCACTTACAGGAACACCCAGACACCGATGTCGGTAGCTTGGCACCGACGTCAATCATCCAGATACCGACATCGGTCATGTGCAGACCAACAGGGTCAGTAGGTCAGACAGGAGAAGTTTGACGTTGGTCATAAGGACTGACGTTGGTAGGAGGGACACTGGCGTTGGCCAGGGAAATGATGTCGACAGTCAGGGTCAGTGCAGGGAACCAACATCGGTCAGGATCAGACTGGGAGATAGCCTATATCGGTCACTGGAACAGATGTTGGGTGAATCAATAAGTCTCAAACACCCATATAAAGGTCAAGAAAGGTATGTGAACCTCATATTCATTGTTCACCTTCTTTATATTGCTTACTGATAGTCATGAACTAGGAAGATGGAAGAAGCAATGCAGGTAGAATCCAAAAATAGTGGGAGCTTGGCATGGATGAGGAGTGTGAGTCCTTGGAGAACCAAACAGGTATTTGTTGGTAGTGTTGTCAGTTGGAAGAAAGCACTGGATAGAGGGATGGATTCCCATTTTAGAGAAGAGAGTGGATGGACACATGAGAAAGAAGGCTATGGTATATGGTCTTGATTATGCTGCAGAACAATGGAGGTTTGACCATTGTATTTTATCTTTACCAGGTTGGATAATATTAGCTACATTATCCTGTTACTATATTGTGTTACTTGTTGCAGGGTTTCATATATAGGGAGCTTTTTGAGCTAAGGGTAGAGTTGGTTTAGAAGTATGTCATGGAGAATTTGGGAGCAGCAAAATTCTTGTGGCATAAGAGACAAGTATGACATCACAGGTTTACATGGTGGTTGGTCTTCAAGAGTGACATTGAAGAGGGATACAGAGCCTAAGGAACAAAATAGATGGTTTATAGGTACAGGTACAAGTTGCAGTTGTTTATCTAAAAGTGGGAGATTGTTGTGGTGTGGAGCTAAAAGCTTTAACTATTTGCAGACACAAGAGGAAGGATGTTGAAAAACTAGAGCCACCGGCGTCGATAGTATGACCGACGTCAGTCAGATGCAGTGGAAAAGGAGACCGGCGACGGCAGGGAGTCGACCGACGTCGGCAGCACCAGACCAGCAGGGACCGGCGTCGGTCACCTGTGTATTTTTGGAACTGCTGTTGATGAATAGTCAGTTAAGTGAAGCGAGTGTTTGCATGTTAAGTGACTAATTATAGTCACGAGCTGCGTGTCTAATTATTGTAACTAGAGTTCTATTTTTGTAATCATGGGATCTTATTTATAGACCCATAAGGCATGTATTGTAATTAAGCAAGAAGGCAAGTAAAGGCATTAAAGCTAGCAAGGTTAAGGAGATCAGCTAAAGCATTCAAGGAGGGATAATAACTTAGGCTTTAGAGTTGTTGTGTTGAGCAAGAGAGAGAGAGGGAAGAAGTTCTTGAGGTGTGGCAAGCCTTTGAGGTGGAGGAAGAAGTGGCATCTTCCTTATTGTATTTTCTTCTAGTAGTATTTAATACAAGAGTGTGTATTGTCTCTCAAATTCTTTGTTGTCTCAAGCTTTTAACTACTTTATCATTCTGGTATAATTCCGTGTTTAATTTCATATAAGAAAGTAATCAATTGTGCTCTAATTGGTAGAGCTTGAGATCCCCTGACATGATGATGGTCTAAATCTCTTGTCTCTCATTGCCCACCATGGAAATGTAATTCAAATTTTATATCTTTGAAATTTTTATTGGGAATACTCCTATACTTTCCCATTTCTCTTTCAACTAAATCTTCATATCCTATAAATGTCATGGAGAGAGAATTTCTCCCTCATACTGAACCATAGGCAATATTTCATGTATATGTCCTACATTTATTACATGACTAAGAGGATTTGTGGTATAATTTTATTTAATATCTAATAATTATGAGGATATTTCTCATCAAGGGCATCCTCATCATGACATTTTCACTTTCCTCCTCTCATTCTACACATCAACAAGTAAGACATCAAAATACATGTAGAAACTATAACACTAGAAGTAATTAAACTACTCACATCTCTTAGTGTTGTAAATTGGGCTCTACTATAAAAATTTCATGCCCATTTTTTCACTAAAAATAATAATGACATAACATAAATCTAAACATAATACTTGTCATTATGGATAGATACCAATATTGTATAATTCATAACTTATAACTACCATGAGACTTTCATAGATGTAGTCCAATAATTTAGAAGCCCACATTCCTGATTCATTTGGATAATACTCAAGATAGTTTCATGAGCTTAATTCAAAGAGGATCAACATTAATTATGTGAATATGACCATCAATGTCCTACTTGGTAATTAACTAGGTTAGTAGATTCCACAAGTCTACCTTGGGTTTTCTCAAGCCTAAACTTCTAATGAATTGCATGATTCCACTTGTTATTTCTGTATGTCATTATAAATATGAAGTTAAGGGGTTATTACCCCCTATTGGATAATACTTCCATGTGTCAGGCCTTCTCATCACCCTGTGTCGTTATCTCTAGTTTTCAAGTTGTTAGGATGATGCCACATGTTAACATCTAACTCACCCACTAGCCCTAAGGATTTTCACAATATAAACTATTTTTCAAGTTTGTGGGTTGATAGGATGATTCCATATCTCAACATATAACTTGACCACTATCTTGACACCAATAGTACAATTGACCATGTTTATGTCACTCTTGAGTTAGGTGGATGGTGACATATGGCTTCCTTTAAACCATTCATCAAAATCATAAAAACTAACAAAGGAAAAAATAAAGGAGAGGTGCCTAAACTCAAAGGCACAATAATTTAGGTCATTGACCTACTTAGATATTTGAAACATGTAGGCATTATAGTATTAACCCCAATGACTTAGTCCCTTCAATTTTCTACATCACTAAACATTACCACTTGGTAGTTATGCATAACTCTAGGGAATTAGAGGATTTCCCTTCTAGCTAATCCTTAAATCTATCAAGATTATTCCACATGTCATTATTCATACAAATTTAAAAATACCAAAATTTGTCTAAGGAAAAAGTTAAAATAAAATCAAAGCAAAAATGGGTAAGGTAAGACATCAAATTAATTGATAAGGGAAATGACTAAGGCAAAAGGCCATCAAGAGCTCATAAATTGGCTAAAGCATGATCTGAATAAAACACAAAGGCATGTCTATAACTAGAAACATAAAAAGGTAAAAATATACATGCCTACATTATCACTACTAAGTCCATAAGGAAGCAAAAGCTTATTTGAGTGAAGAACATGATTCCATACTAATAAATTCATTAGTTTACTTGATTTGTCAAAAGAAAGCAAGGCATGTTTGCTCAAGCCAATGTATATAAAATAATGGCTCACTAAAACCAAACCAAATATATAATATTAATAAATCTTCACTTGTTTTATTAAATGGCATAGTTATTGGGAAGGCATAAATAGGCAATAACTAAACTATAAAATCATAAGGGATTCTTTCATAGAAATCATTCCAGTCCACAACACCAAAAAGTTTAAAAAACTATTTCTATTTTTATTCTAAATAAAAATCCATAGCTTAGCAATCATTTTTGTTTCATCCATACATAAGGTAGATGCAGAAAATTTAAACCGTAATCAATTTTAAAAATAGAGGCACATGTATAATAAAGAGACTATTCTCAACAAACTTTAACCAAACAAATCTTATTCATTTATTAGTAAATTCATAAAGAAAAATGGAACTTTCCTCTAAAAAATTACTCCTTCCCAAGGTCTGAATCTAAATGGCCATAACTAGTTATGGATCCTTTTCTAAAATGTTTTGACATAAGGATAACATTAGTCTTTGCTCATTACTGGCATAATTATACCAAAAAGCACTAGTGTTTAATTATTTTCAATAGGCTAATTTTTTATTCCTAATAACAATCTCATAGTTATTTATCTAAGTATCACTTATTTTTATATAATCTTAATTCGACTAACCTTATCATTTAGATAAACATAAATGCACAATTATTAACAACCCACTCACTCATGACAAGATATAAAAAAGGAAATCAATTTTTTTAGTCATTTTAAAATGCCTCAAGGGCTAAAGAATTTGATAAATGCAAGTTTCTTCCCAAGATCCTATAAATCAATCATTCATAGTTAATTTACATATCAAATTGAGACTAAGGTTTACATAAATAAAAGTAGGTGTCTTATTCCATAGTTTTAATATCATCCAAACTCCATCTTTAATAACAGTATTACAAATAAGCTGATTGCTCTCAAATTAGTAGTAAAAAAAATTAATTCATATTTTATCACAAATGAGAGACTTCTTTCTATTTGGTCAAGAAAAAAAGAGATAAGTAGTATTTAATGGTGTTTCACATCCATTATTGATCTTATGTTGGGAATTAGAAGGAATTCTGATGACCCAAAATTTTGTCACCATCAAGATACTACTTTAGACACCCCCAATCTTAACACTCCTAGATCTAATCATGTTCATACTACTTAGTAAATGTAAGTGCGCATATCTAAGCATGGGTTTTTGACACAAGGTAAATACCATGCACCACCTATAGTCCCATTATATTTATACACAACTAAATTTCTAGCTAAAAATATGAGTAAAAAAATCATTCAAATTATCATACAAGTGAAGCTAATTTTTCAAAAATATAAAACAAGTAGGCAAGCTTTCATGGCATGACAAGGCCCATTGAAATTTTAGAGTAAAAAAAGTATGTTTCACTATATTGATTCATTCTAATGGTCATCATAGATTTGAAAAACCTACCATCATGCCCACCATATAACTTCAACTTCTACCACTATGATGTCTAATTATGGGTCAAACAACCTACCACCATGCCCAACATAAGAGGAATTGACACATTACTATTAATACATTCATGCGAGGATCACACATCCTTCCACCATGCCCACCACAAGATAAATTTGATATTCTACCAATATGAGGATGATTATCACATACCACCATCACTTATTGTCTCAATAACATAAATATATTCACACAAGAAGGAAGAAATAATTTCATTCAACTAAGGAGGAACAATCTTTCCAAGGTCCTAAAATTGGAAAGCACTACATGTTGTCCAATATTCAACCATGGGAAAATAAAAAAAATACATGGAATAAACCAAGTGGAATTATTCTCTTTAAATCAAGAAGAAAAATCAAAGAATATTTTATTTCATTCCAAATAAACAATATAAAATAAGAGTTAAAAGGAATCCCACCTATTGACCCTTACACTACCCAGGCACTATCCTTTAACTATCTATAATTGGATATCCTAACTAGTTGATTTTATATATTTTTTCTCCATCTTCTATGATAAGTCTAATTATTTTTGAATTGTCAAAAAATCTTAAATTAAATGAATTTGACTCCTACATATAGTCATTCCAGAATCATCCAACCACTAACTACTTATCAACCCATGCCTCCTTAAGTGACATTATTTTCCATGTTTAATTATAGTGTATGATGGCTCTTGCAGGATTTTTTGGTTCCTTCATGGATTCATTTACTTCTTTTCCCACTTGATTCTAGTCTAAGTTAATAAATGTAATATCTTTCAATCATCCACTAGATAGATTAAACATTTGTTGTAAGATGTAATGATAAGGCTATAATAAGTTTCACCAACTAGGATTAAAGGTTAGCCACCTAAACAAACATTATTT